>CM055356.1:3314895-3355654 GCA_029228515.1 Populus alba x Populus x berolinensis | reverse complement strand
ATCGAGGCAAAGCGTTTCGCCGTATGCGGAAGAAGTGTTATGTAGAACAAGTACCAGAATCATACATGCTCAAGAGGGATCACCCGAAATTCAAAGGCAACTGAATTTCGGCAACCTGGGCATCGATGTCGGAATGCCGCGAAACTCATCGAGGCAAAGCATTTTGCCGTTTGCGGAAGAAGTGTGAAGTAGAACAAGTAGCAGAAGCATAAATGCTCGAGAGGGATCACCCGAAATTCAAAGGCAACAGAATATCGACAACCGAGCATCGAAGTCGAAATGCCGCGAAACTCACCGAGGCAAATCATTTCACCGTTTGCGGAAGAAGTCTGATGTAGAACAAGTAGCAGAAGCATACATGCTCAAGAGGGATGACCTGAAATTCAAAGGCAACTGAATTTTGGCAACGGGGGCATCGAAGTCGGAATGCCGCGAAACTCATCGAGGCAAAGCGTTTTGCCGTTTGCGGAAGAAGTGTGAAGTACAACAAGTAGCAGAAGCATAAATACTCGAGATGGATCACCCGAAATTCAAAGGCAACAGAATATCGGCAACCGAGCATCGAAGTCGAAATGTCGCGAACTCACCGAGGCAAAGCGTTTCGCCGTTTGCGAAAGAAGACTGATGTAGAAAAAGTAGCAGAAGCATACATGCTCAAGAGGGATCACCCGAAATTCAAAGGCAACTGAATTTCGGCAACCTGGGCATCGATGGCGGAATGCCGCGAAACTCACCGAGGCAAAGTGTTTCGCCGTTTTCGGAAGATGTCTGATGTAGAACAAGTAGCAGAAGCATACATGCTCAAGAGGGATCACCCGAAATTCAAAGGCAACTGAATTTCGGCAACAGGGGCATCGAAGTTGGAATGCCGCGAAACTCACCGAGGCAAAGCGTTTCGCCGTATGCGAAAGAAGTGTTATGTAGAACAAGTACCAGAAGCATACATGCTCAAGAGGGATCACCCGAAATTCAAAGGCAACTGAATTTCGGCAACCTGGGCATCGATGTCGGATTGCCGCGAAACTCACCGAGGCAAAGTGTTTTGCCGTTTCCGGAAGATGTCTGATGTAGAACAAGTAGCAGAAGCATACATGCTCAAGAGGGATCACCCGAAATTCAAAGGCAACTAAATTTCGGCAACCGGGGCATCGAAGTCGAAATGCCGCGAAACTCACCGAGGCAAAGCTTTTCGCCGTTTGCGGAAGAAGTCTGATGTAGAACAAGTAGCAGAAGCATACATGCTCAAGATGGATCGCCCGAATTTCAAAGGCAACTGAATTTCGGCAAACCGGGCATCGAAGTCGGAATGCCGCCAAACTCACCGAGTCAAAGCGTTTCGCCGTTTGCGGAAGAAGTCTGATGTAGAACAAGTAGCAGAAGCATACATGCTCAAGAGGGATCACCCGAAATTCAAAGGCAACAGAATATCGGCAACCGAGCATCGAAGTCGAAATGCCGCGAAACTCACCGAGGCAAAGCGTTTCGCCGTTTGCGGAAGAAGTCTGATGTAGAACAAGTAGCAGAAGCATACATGCTCAAGAGGGATCACCCGAAATTCAAAGGCAACTGAATTTCGTCAACCGGGGCATCGAAGTTGGAATGCCGCGAAACTCACCGAGGCAAATCGTTTCGCCGTTTGCGGAAGAAGTCTGATGTAGAAAAAGTAGCAGAAGCATACATGCTCAAGAGGGATCACCCGAAATTCAAAGGCAACTGAATTTCGGCAACCGGGGCATCGAAGTCGGAATGCCGCGAAACTCACCGAGGCAAAGCGTTTCGCCGTTTGCGGAAGAAGTGTTATGTAGAACAAGTAGCAGAAGCATACATGCTCAAGAGGGATCACCCGAAATTCAAAGGCAACTGAATTTCGGCAACCGGGGCATCGAAGTCGGAATGCCGCGAAACTCACCGAGGCAAAGCGTTTTGCCGTTTGCGGAAGAAGTGTGAAGTAGAACAAGTAGCAGAAGCATACATGCTCAAGAGGGATCACCCGAAATTCAAAGGCAACAGAATATCGACAACCGAGCATCGAAGTCGAAATGCCGCGAAACTCACCGAGGCAAAGCGTTTCGCCGTTTGCGGAAGAAGTCTGATGTAGAACAAGTAGCAGAAGCATACATGCTCAAGAGGGATCACCTGAAATTCAAAGGCAACTGAATTTTGGCAACCGGGGCATCGAAGTCGGAATGCCGCGAAACTCATCGAGGCAAAGCGTTTTGCCGTTTGCGGAAGAAGTGTGATGTAGAACAAGTAGCAGAAGCATACATGCTCAAGAGGGATCACCCGAAATTCAAAGGCAACAGAATTTCGGCAACCGAGCATCGAAGTCGAAATGCCGCGAACTCATCGAGGCAAAGCGTTTCGCCGTTTGCGGAAGAAGACTGATGTAGAAAAAGTAGCAGAAGCATACATGCTCAAGAGGGATCACCCGAAATTCAAAGGCAACTGAATTTCGGCAACCTGGGCATCGATTTCGGAATGCCGCGAAACTCACCGAGGCAAAGTGTTTTGCCGTTTGCGGAAGAAGTCTGATGTAGAACAAGTAGCAGAAGCATACATGCTCAAGAGGGATCACCCGAAATTCAAAGGCAACTGAATTTCGGCAACCGGGGCATCGAAGTCGGAATGCCGCGAAACTCACCGAGGCAAAGCGTTTCGCCGTTTGCGGAAGAAGTCTGATGTAGAACAAGTAGCAGAAGCATACATGCTCAAGAGGGATCACCCGAAATTCAAAGGCAACTGAATTTCGGCAACCGGGGCATCGAAGTCGGAATGCCGCCAAACTCACCGAGTCAAAGCGTTTCGCCGTTTGCGGAAGAAGTCTGATGTAGAACAAGTAGCAGAAGCATACATGCTCAAGAGGGATCACCCGAAATTCAAAGGCAACAGAATATCGGCAACCGAGCATCAAAGTCGAAATGCCGCGAACTCACCGAGGCAAAGCGTTTCGCCGTTTGCGAAAGAAGACTGATGTAGAAAAAGTAGCAGAAGCATACATGCTCCAGAGGGATCCCCCGAAATTCAAAAGCAACTGAATTTCGTCAACCGGGGCATCGAAGTTGGAATGCCGCGAAACTCACCGAGGCAAATCGTTTCGCCGTTTGCGGAAGAAGTCTGATGTAGAACAAGTAGCAGAAGCATACATGCTCAAGAGGGATCACCCGAAATTCAAAGGCAACTGAATTTCGGCAACCGGGGCATCGAAGTCGGAATGCCGCCAAACTCACCGAGTCAAAGCGTTTCGCCGTTTGCGGAAGAAGTCTGATGTAGAACAAGTAGCAGAAGCATACATGCTCAAGAGGGATCACCCGAAATTCAAAGGCAACTGAATTTCGGCAACCGGGGCATCGAAGTTGGAATGCCGCGAAACTCACCGAGGCAAAGCGTTTCGCCGTTTGCGGAAGAAGTGTTATGTAGAACAAGTAGCAGAAGCATACATGCTCAAGAGGGATCACCCGAAATTCAAAGGCAACTGAATTTCGGCAACCTGGGCATCGATGTCGGAATGCCGCGAAACTCACCGAGGCAAAGCGTTTTGCCGTTTCCGGAAGATGTCTGATGTAGAACAAGTAGCAGAAGCATACATGCTCAAGAGGGATCACCCGAAATTCAAAGGCAACTGAATTTCGGCAACCGGGGCATCGAAGTCGGAATGCCGCGAAACTCACCGAGGCAAAGCGTTTCGCCGTTTGCGGAAGAAGTCTGATGTAGAACAAGTAGCAGAAGCATACATGCTCAAGAGGGATCACCCGAAATTCAAAGGCAACTGAATTTCGGCAACCGAGAATCGAAGTCGGAATGCCGCGAAACTCACCGAGGCAAAGCGTTTCGCCGTTTGCGGAAGAAGTCTGATGTAGAACAAGTAGCAGAAGCATACATGCTCAAGAGGGATCACCCGAAATTCAAAGGCAACTGAATATCGGCAACCGGGGCATCGAAGTCGGAATGCCGCGAAACTCACCGAGGCAAAGCGTTTCGCCGTTTGCGAAAGAAGTCTGATGTAGAACAAGTAGCAGAAGCATACATGCTCAAGAGGGATCACCCGAATTTCAAAGGCAACTGAATTTTGGCAACCGGGGCATCGAAGTCGGAATGCCGCGAAACTCACCGAGGTAAAGAGTTTCGCCGTTTGCGGAAGATGTCTGATGTAGAACAAGTAGCAGAAGCATACATGCTCAAGAGGGATCACCCGAAATTCAAAGGCAACTGAATTTCGTCAACCGGGGCATCGAAGTCGGAATGCCGCGAAACTCACCGAGGCAAATCGTTTCGCCGTTTGCGGAAGAAGTCTGATGTAGAAAAAGTAGCAGAAGCATACATGCTCCAGAGGGATCACCCGAAATTCAAAGGCAACTGAATTTCGGCAACCGGGGCATCGAAGTCGGAATGCCGCGAAACTCACCGAGGCAAATCGTTTCGCCGTTTGCGGAAGAAGTCTGATGTAGAAAAAGTAGCAGAAGCATACATGCTCAAGAGGGATCACCCGAAATTCAAAGGTAACAGAATTTCGGAAACCGGGGCATCGAAGTCGGAATGCCGCGAAACTTACTAAGGCAAAGCGTTTCGCCGTTTGCGGAAGAAGTCTGATGTAGAACAAGTAGAAGAAGCATACATGCTGAAGAGGGATCACCCGAAATTCAAAGGCATCTGAATTTCGGCAACCGCGAATCGACGTCGGAATGCCGCGAAACTCACCGACGCAAAGCGTTTCGCTGTTTGCGGAAGAAGTCTGGTGTAGAACAAGTAGGAGAAGCATACATGCTCTAGAGGGATCACTCGAAATTTGATTAATACTTAAAAGTGCATGTTTATCAAGGTTTTATATCATCATTTTGCACTTGAAGTATCAATAACTCCTTAACTAAAGCATGTTTTATAATAACAAGTTTGATATTATAAGATACCTTAATTTATGGTAAATGCTCATTTTAAATGCAGGACTATCACATAAATAAAAGGATTGATTGATGAGTTTAAGCATTGAAAGTTAAAGGACAAAGAGATGGCCAAACTTAGAAAAGAGATGTCGGTGCAGTCCAAACCGGAACATTGCTCGGTAATTGGATCATATCTGGAGCTCTAGATTTCGGATTTAGGTCCACTTTATATGGATGGAAAGGTAAGACAAAAGCCTACAACTTTCATGCGGAGCCCAAGATTTGAAAAGGTCGTTTTGAAGTCCAAATTGAAGGAACAACGAAGAAGTCCGAAGCTGTCCTGCAGCCCAAACACTATTTAGTGTTCAGCCCATATCTTGAGTTCTAGAAGTCCAAATGACCTCATCTTTTTTTTGTTGGAAAGCTGAGATAATTTCCTAGAACATTCTTGAGGATTCTGGGCAAATTATGATGTTAGCAATGACGTCTTGATCAGACAAGAAGATAAGGATTGTTATCTAGTCAAGATTATGGCCACCCACTCATCAATTAGTCAACAAATCAATAGTTCCAAATTTTGGCCTATAAAAGGAGGCACTTACCATGTATTGAGGCATCTTGGTTTCCAGATCAAGATCATGCTCTTGCTTTCTCTCTTTGTATTGCTTATGTCTTGCTTTCATTAATATCAAGTTTATGCACTTCATTTCCTTTCTTTTACTTAGTTAACTTCTTTCTCATTTATGTTCTTATCTTGTTTATTTATGTTTCTTTCTTTCATTATGTTTAGTTAAGTTAATTATGTCAAGGTGAAAAGGGTACACTAATGGTGTAAGAAATAAGTATAATATAAACTTAATATGGACCTTAACGTTGGATACTAACATGTTTTATATTTGTTATCTTGTTCACTTTTAATACTTTGCTTGTTAAATGGTTAATCTAGATTTATGTTGTATAACACTTGGTACAACAAATACTTGGTACTTTCATAGCCCATACTGTATGGTATAACCGACACCTGAGCTATGAAAGGGACTTGATTTGTTGTTAACATAAGTTATAATCATGAATGCCTGCCAACATTTACAAGTATTAGCTTTATTCGAATAAGATAACTAATGTAATCATGTTAACAATTTATAATCTGATTGGAACCTCCTTTATGTGTGGTTTCCAATTGAGTAATAAGAGTTTATACTATACTTGTTTGAAGTACCATTAGTGGATCCTCTAACCTTGACATTTATTTTTATCGTTGTTTAATCCTTACATTAATCTTTCAACTCAAAGTTCTCATTAATTTCTTCCTTCTCTTCTTTATTATTATTGTTGTTATTATTATTGTTTATTATTATTATTATTATTATTATTATTATTATTATTTGTTCATAAACTCAGTATATAGGCTGGAAACCTGTGACCCGATCTTTTAGATCATTCTCAGGTATAACAACGCCACGTACTGAGTATTATTATTATTACTATTACTAGTATTACTATTGTTATTATTATTGTTATTGTTATTGTTGTGTTGTTATTTATAATTTATACAATTAACCTCTCTGTGGTTCGACCCCGGTCTTGCCGGGTTATTTATTACTTCGACACTCCTGCACTTGGGAAAAGACATCAAGCTTTTGGTCGTGTCAAGTTTTTGGCGCCGTTGCCGGGGAGGTAAATTCTTGTATAAATTATAATATTTAATTTATTTTCTCTTTTCACTTTTCATTTTATCTATTTTTGTTTCCTTTGTTTTGTTTTGTTTCTTTTTCTTCTATTTTCTTTTCTTGCTTTTATTCTCTTCTTACACGTGCATGAGAGTTTGGTCACGTACATTAAGTGGTAGACTTTGTAGGTATCCTCATCATTTTCAGAAAATATGGCCGAAGAAGATAATCAATCACTTCATAATGAGAATAATGAGAATAACCGTATGAGAACACTTAGAGACCACATGAATCCCACAAGAACAAGTGCACCCTCATGCATAGTTTTCCCTCCTGATGCATCTCATTTTAATTTTAAGCCAGGCATTATTCAACTTTTACCATCTTTTCATGGCTTAGACTTAGAAAATCCATACTTGCATTTAAGGGAATTTGAGGAGGTCTGTAATACCTATAATGACTCAAATTGTAGCATGAACACCATTCGATTAAAGCTTTTTCCTTTTTCATTAAAAGATAAAGCTAAAACATGGCTACAAAATTTGAGACCAGGATCCATTCGTGCTTGGGATGAAATGCAACAACAATTTTTTAAAGAAGTTTTTTCCATCTCACAGAACAAACTCTTTCAAAAGACAAATCATCACTTTTCACTCAAAAACCAGGAGAAACATTTTACCAATGATTGGGATAGGTATCGAGATTTGCTTAATACTTGCCCTCATCATGGTTTTGAAACATGGAGATTGGTTTCACATTTTTATGAAGGTTTAACACCTAGAGATAGGAAAATGGTTGAATTGATGTGCAATGGAACCTTTGAAGATAAAGACCCTAATGAAGCAATGGAGTACCTAGACTTGCTAGCCGAAAATGCTCAAAATTGGGACACCACAGGTACTTATGAGGCACCAGGTAAAACTCAACCTCATACATCTAGTGGGGGTATGCACAACCTTAGGGAAGATCATGACCTCCAAGCCAAGTTTGCATCTTTAGCTAGAAAAGTCGAGGCACTAGAATTAAAAAAGAGTGGTCAATTAAAATCTGTTCAAGATATTGTGTGTCAAATCTGTGAAACCAATGAACATTCAACAAATGATTGTCCAACTTTGCTTCTTTTAAGGAATGCCTCCATGAACAAGGCCATGCTTTAAACAGTTTCCAAAGACCCAACCATAACCCATACTCCCAAACGTACAACCCTGGTTGGAGAAATCACCCAAATTTCAGTTGGAAGAGTGATAGAAACAATGCACAAACTTCACAGCCACCGTTTCAAGCACCTCATAATTTTCAAAATTCTCATGGATATGCACCTCCTTATGCTCCACCTCCTAGAAGAAATCTTGAGGAAAAACATTTGCATGCATTCATTGAAAAGCAAGAGGCAATCAACACTCAACTTGCTCAAAGCATGACCGATTTTAAAGATGCTCTTGCAAAATTAACAACTGCTCTCAGTTTTCAAGAGAAAGGTAAGTTTCCATCTCAACCACAACAAAATCCAAAGGGGCAATACAATGCAAATGCAAGTAGTTCTGGAAGCCAACACATGGATCAAGTCAAATCAGTCATCACTTCTTCGTAGTGGTAAGGTTATTGAAAAACCTATTCTTGAACCTTGTGAGAAAGATGATGAGTCTATCTCTGAGGGTAAGGAAGGGGTTGAACCTGAACATTGCAAAGAAAAGGCTGATTCCCCGCCAGCACTTCCATTTCCTCATGCCATGATCAAACAAAGGAAAGTTAGTCACAACTCTGAAATCTTTGAAATTTTCAAACAGGTAAGGATCAATATACCTTTGTTGGATGCTATTAAACAGGTTCCTTCCTATGCTAAATTTTTGAAAGATCTGTGCACTGTGAAGAGAAAACTGAATGTGAAAAAGAAAGCCTTTTTAGCCGAACAAGTAAGTGCCATTCTTCAGAACAATAATGCTTTGAAATATAAAGACCCTGGGTTGTCCTACAATTTCTTGCTTTATTGGAGAACATAAAATTGAAAGAGCCTTACTTGATCTTGGAGCTAGTGTGAATTTACTTCCATATTCAGTTTTTCAGAGTCTCAATCTAGGTGAGTTAAAACCAACCTCTGTAACTCTTTTACTCGCCGATAGATCTATAAAAGTGCCTAGAGGAATAATTGAAGATGTGTTGGTACAAGTTGATAAATTCATTTATCCTGTGGATTTTGTTGTCTTGGACACGCAACCTGTTGAAGCATGTAATTCATTTCCTATTATTTTAGGACGTCCGTTTCTTGCAACTTCTAATGCATTGATTAATTGTAGGAATGGACTCATGAAGTTATCTTTGGAAACATGACATTAGAGATGAATATTTTCAACGTTTGCAAGCAACCTAGAGATGATAATGATTTACAAGAAGTAGATCTTATTGAAGAATTAGTTCATGATCAACTTGAATCTACTTTGAGTAAAATTGAGTTGGATGAATCTGAAGATTTGCAAATGATTTATTCTCAGGAAGAAATCACGGACAAAAAAGGCACCAAAAATATTGATGTTGATCTTGTGTCAAAAGTGACAACAGATTTGACATTCGACATCCCACCAATCGATGATTACTTTCCTGAAGAATCCTTACTTTCTCTTAGTTCAATGCCTTGGTTTGCTAAAAATATCAATTTTCTTGCAACAGGAGATTTGCCAGCTCACTGGAGTACCGAAGACAAAGGAAAGTTTTTGAACGAAGTGAAGAACTTTTACTTAGATGACCCTTACTTATTCAAAAATTGTCCTGATCAAATATTTCAAAAATGCATTCCCGACAATGAGGTAAGTAATGTCATTAAACTTTGTCATTCTGAAGCATGTGGGAGTCAATTCTCATCAAGAGAGACGACTGCAAAAATCTTACAAAATGGATTTTATTGGCCCACCATGTTCAAGGACACACATGCATTCTGCAAAACTTGTGAAAATTGTCAAAAAGTTGATACTGGTCAAAAAGTTTTGCTTTATAATTCTCAACTCCATTTATTTCCTGAAAAACTAAGATCAAGATGAGCGGTCCATTTATTTTGAAACATGTGTATCCTTATGGGGCCCTTGATATTGAGAATCCAAAGAATGACAATGTTTTGAAGGTAAATAGACATCGTTTGAAAGCTTACTTTGATGAGTTTCCGAGTGAAAATGAATCCATTGGTTTGAATAATCTTATTGATAAAGGTTGAATTATTTTGTTTTTCTCACATTTTTTGTGCTTTTTAGTGTGACTTTTGTTTTGCTAGTCTCTCACCCCGTCAAATGGCGGATAACGGTACTCCGTGACTTAAGTCGGTTCTTTCAGTTTCCAAATAAACTGATATCTGTATATGTTTGTATAATTCTTAGCTCTTTCTTCCTTCTTTGAATCGCTTCTCTAATTCTCTTTTGAAAATGGACACCACTCTTGAAAATTTGAAAAGGTATTTTCCCGCTTTGCCTCCACATGCGATTAATAAAATTTACCGTGCTAGGTGTGGCAAGATTGAGGTTGTTAATGAATCATGGAATTCCTGAAGATATCTGTTGGTTAATTGAAGCAAAGGTTCGATTATCAGGTGAGTCATTCCAATTCTTTCATTTCACACATGCCTGGAACAGGTAAAACACTTTTGCAAAGAAACGTCGTGCAAAACGACTGAAAGTCTGTCATCGATGTGCCAGATGGACTTGTAATGCGACATGTCGTTCTTTAGGAATGGTATCTGTAAATCGTGAAGATAAGATACAATTCATTAAGGATGGCCTGAGTAAGGGGTCTTTAGATAATCTTTTGTTGACCCTTGAGACGCATCCTAGTGGAGATGTGCATCGTGTAATTCATGATTTATGGCCACAATTCCATAAAGAACATGATCGACTTAGTCTTGGGAATCTGACTAAAAAAGACCCTGTTTGCCAGTTTTTAAGAAAATTGGATGGGAAGCCTATCCCCGACCCATAGAGGGCGTTTAAGCCGTTCTTGGACGTAAAACCAAGGGAAGATGTGAGCCACAATCACAACTACCTGTAAACATGCTTTGTTAAAATAAAGTAAAAAGCTTAGATTAGATTTTGAGCCTTCATCTGTGAAACTTTGTGGTCTTTTGGTTTTTATTAATAGCATATTATTTTTTTGTTTTGTTATTCTTCTTATGTTTTGTATTAAGTGTGGTTTTCAGGTTTTTGTCATTGTTCGCTGTTTCATGGTGATGTCTTTTAATACTCTATCTTTTCTACCATTCGAACATTGAGGACAATGTCTCGTTTTTGGTTGGGGGAGAGAGGGTAGTACTGTCAAAAAAAAAAAAAAAAAAAAAAAAAAACTAATTTGCTAACTGTTTTTTGCTATTATTAAAAACCATATGGACAAAATTGTTTATTAGGATGACAGAGTATTGGGGAATCAATTTTATTGACACTAGAGACGCATCTTAGTAAGTTTCATTACCAAGGTCTATCATAATACTTCTTGAAATATTCAGGTTTACCAACTCTCACATTGTTATCACTTGAATTCTGCTCATATACTCAATTTAACAAGTATTATTAAACCTTCATTTGTCACACACACACTTTCACATATGATTGTGGGTTGCACATTGGATTATTAACAGGAATTATGTTCTTTTGTTGAAGGTAAAAACTAAGGGGCAAAGATTAGTATATAATATTGCAAAAAACAAAAAAAAAAAAAAAAAAAAAAAAAGAAAAAAAAAGAAGATAAAAAAAAAAAAAAAAAAAAAAAAAGATAGTATATGATGATAATAAAACGTGGATAAGTTTGTTTTCGTACTAACGGCTCCCTAACCTAAGCAATTAAGCCCGAAGGGGGTGTTTTAACACCTAATACCCTAAAGTCATCTGACTTGGGAGCAATTGGCCCAAAGCTTGTGTCATGGGTTAGAGGAGAAAAGCTGAAGGGAATCAAACATTGCAAACTATCTACGTCTCTCAGTATCTTGCAACCTGAGTTGTTAAGCTACGTAGGGGTGTTTCTCAACACACCTAATGCCCTAAGATCATCTGGTCTGGGAGTCATTAGCCTAAAACTCGTTACAATGGGTTTTAAAGATACATTGCGTAATTTA
Source organism: Populus alba x Populus x berolinensis (assembly GCA_029228515.1). Taxonomy (NCBI): domain Eukaryota; kingdom Viridiplantae; phylum Streptophyta; class Magnoliopsida; order Malpighiales; family Salicaceae; genus Populus; species Populus alba x Populus x berolinensis. Next base: position 3,344,024 of record CM055356.1, on the reverse strand, counting down.
CGTTGTATGTGTTTATATAAAAAAAAACGAAAAATAAAAAAGAAGAGAAAAAAAAAAAGAAGAAAAAAAAAAGAAGAAGAAAAAAATCCCAACCCCAAGGAAGTTCACCTTTAACATTTGAACATAATATTGTTTCTTCTTTCCACCAACAAAAGCCCCATCATCTATGTTGTTCATTGAGCAACACAAAAAGAAGGTTTATTAAAATCTTTTTTTACGATAGTATGAAGCAGGAATATACATTTTAATGAGAGTTTGTTTATCTGGATAGATTAGATGGAAGTTAGAATGATGAATGCCGTGCTTTGTGGAAACTGCAAATTGTTTCTCTATTTTAACGCTTTAGATTACTAGGCACTAGATAATAAGCTGGTTGGGGGGTGTGATTAATACTTAAAAGTGCATGTTTAGCAAGGTTTTATATCATCATTTTTGCACTTGAAGTAACAATAACTCCTTAACTAAAGCATGTTTTATAATAACAAGTTTGATATTATAAGATACCTTAATTTATGGTAAATGCTCATTTTAAATGCAGGACTATCACATAAATAAAAGGAATTGATTGATGAGTTTAATCATTGAAAGTTAAAGGGACAAAGAGATGGCCAAAATAGAAAAGAGATGTCGGAGCAGTCCAAACCGGAACATTGCTCGGTAATTGGATCCATATCTGGAGCTCTAGAGTTCGGATTTTAGGTCCACTTTATATGGAATGGAAAGGGTAAAACAAAATCCTACAAATTTCCATGCGAGCCCAAGATTTGAAAAGGTCGATTTGAAGTCCAAATTGAAGGAACAACGAAGAAGTCCCAAGCTGTCCTGCAGCCCAAACACTATTTAGTGGTTCAGCCCATATCTTAGAGTTCTAGAAGTCCAAATGTCCTCATCTTTTTTTTTTGTTGGAAAGCTGAGATAATTTCCTAGAACATTCTTGAGGATTCTGGGCAAATTAATGATGTTAGCAATGACGTTCTTTGATCAGACAAAGAAGATAAGGATTGTTATCTAAGTCAAGAATATGGCCACCCACACATCAATTAGTCAAACAAATCAATAGTTCCAAATTTTGGCCCTATAAAAGAAGGCACTTACCATGTATTGAGGCAATCTTGGTTTCGCAGATCAAGATTCATGCTCTTTCTTTCTCTCTTTGTATTGCATTATGTCTTGCTTTCATTAATATCAAGTTTTATGCACTTCATTTCCTTTCGTTTTACTTAGTTAACTTTCTTTCTCATTTAATGTTCTTATCTTGTTTTATTTAATGTTTCTTTCTTTCATTATGTTTAGGTTAAGTTAATTATGTCAAGGTGAAAAGGGTACACTAATGGTGTAAGAATAAGTATAATATAAACTTAATATGGACCTTAACGTTGGGATACTAACATGTTTTATATTTGTTATCTTGTTCACTTTTAATACTTTGCTTGTTTAAATGTGTTAATCTAGATTTATGTTTGTATAACACTTGGTACAACAAATACTTGGAACGTTCAGAGCCCAAACTGTTATGGTATAACCGACACCTGAGCTATGAAAGGGACTTGAATTGTTGTTAACATAAGTTATCATCATGAATGCCTGCCAACATTTACAAGTATTAGCTTGATTCGAATAAGATAACTAATGTAATCATGTTAACAATTTATAATCTGATTTGAACCTCCTTTATGTGTGGTTTCCCAATTGAGTAATAAGAGTTTATACATACTTGTTTGAAGTACCAATCAGTGGATTCCTCTAACCTTGACATTTATTTTTATCGTTGTTTACTCCTTACATTAATCTTACAACTCAAAGTTTCCATTAAATTCTTCCTTCTCTTCTTTATTATTATTGTTGTTATTATTATTGTTATTATTATTATTATTATTATTATTATTATTAATATTTGTTCATAAACTCAGTATATATGCTGGAAACCTGTTGACCCGATCTTTTAGAGCATTCTCAGGTATATCAACGCCATCGTACTGAGTAAATTATGTAATTATTACTATTACTAGTATTACCTATTGTTATTATTATTGTTATTGTTATTGTTGTGTTGTTATTTATAATTTATTACAATTAACCTCTCTGTGGTTCGACCCCGGTCTTGCCGGGTTATTTTATTACCTCGACACTCCGGCACTTGGGAAAAGACATTCAAGCTTTTGGTCGTGTCAAAATTCAAAGGCAACTGAATTTGGCAACCGGGCATCAAAGTCGGAATGCCGATGAATACTCACCGAGTCAAGAAGTTTCGCCGTTTGCGGAAGAAAGTCTGATTGCGAATCTTAGTAGGAGGAAGTTTACAAATTTATAAGGAGTGGATTCCCCAACTTCAAAGGCAACTGAAATTACGGCAACCGGGGCTCATCGACAGTCGGGAATGCGCGGGAAAGTCTTCGAGGCAGAAGAAGCGTTGTCGCCGTTTGCTGACGAAGTTGATGTAGAAGAACTAGTAGCAGACACCTTACCCTGCTTAAGCGGATCACCCGAAATTTGTCAAAGGCAACTGAAATTTCGGCAACTTGGGCATCGCGAATTAAGGCGGCATGGCGCGAAAACTCACGAAGTCAAAAGCGTTTCGCCGTTTGCGGAAGAAGTCTGATGTAGAACAAGTAGTAGAAAGCTTTAGCATGCTCAAGAGGGATCACCAGAAATTCGAGGCAACTGGCATTGCGGCAACCGGGGCGTCGAAGTCGTAATTGCCGTGAAAACTCACGGAGTCAAAGCGTTTCGCCGTTTGAGGAAGAAGTTTGATGTTAGAAACAAGTAGTAGAAGCATAGATGTGGGCTCAAGAGGGAACTCGCGAAATTCAAAGGCTACTGAATTTCAGCATATTGAGGCATCAAAGTCAAAATGCGGCAAAGGTCACCGAGGCAAAGCGTTGCGCGTTTTCCGGAAGAAGTTTGATGTACGAATAAGTAGTGGAAGCATTACATGCTCATGAGCGATCACCCGAAATTCAAAGGCAACGGAATTTCGGCAACGGGGACATCGAAGTCCGATAGCCGCGAAATTAACCGAGGCAAAGCGTTTCGCGGTTTGCGGCAAGAAATCTGATGTAGAACAACTAGCAGAAGCTTACATGCTCAAGTCGGGTCAAGAAATTCAAAGGCAACTGGAATTTCGGCAACCGGGGCATCGAAGTTCAGAATGCTGTGAAACTCACCGAGTCATGCTACGTTTCGCCTGTTCGCGGAAGAAGTATTGATGTAGAACAAGTGTAGCAGAAGCATAAATGCTCAAGTGGGATCTCCCCAAAATTGAAGGCAACTGAATTACGGCGAACGGGGGGATCGAAGTCCTCATTGCGCGAAACTTACCGAGGTTCAAAACGTTTCGCCATTTGCGGAAGAAGTCTGATGTAGAAGAAGTAGCAGAAGCTTACATGTTCAAGAGGGATCACCCGAAATTCAAAGGCAAAAGAATTTCGGGCCACCTGGGCATCGAAGTCGGAATGCTTGTGAATCTCAACCTAGTCAATGCTCGTTTCGCCGTTTGCGGAAGAAGTCTGCTGTTAGAACATCGTAGCAGAAACCTTAACATGCTCTAGATGGAGTCTACCCGAAATTCACAGGCAATCTCTGAATTTCAAGGCAACGGGGCATCGAAGTCGGAATGTGGGAAACTCACCTAGTCAATGCGTTTCGCCGTTTGCGGTAGAAGTCTGATGTAGATCTAGTAGTAGAAAGCCTACATGCTCCAGAGGGATCACCCGGACATTGAAAGGCAACTGAATTTCGGCACCCGGGGCTTTACGTAGGAATGCCGCGAAAGAACTCATCGAGGCAAAGCGGTTCGCCGTTGCGCGCGGAAGAAGTCTGATGTAGCACTAGGTAGTAGAAGTTTACATGCTCAAGGAGGGATCACCTGAAAATGAAAGGAAACTGAATTTCGGCAGCCGGGGCAGGGGCATCGCGAAGTCGGTGAAATGCCGCGAATATCTCACCGAGTCAAAGCGTTTTGCCGTTTGCGGAAGAAGTCTGATGTCGAACTTAAGTTGCAGAAGCATACAAGCTCAAGAGGGATCTACCACAATGCAAAGGCAACTGAATTTCGGCCACTGGGGGCATCGAAGTCGGAATGCTGGGAAAGACTCACCTAGTCAATGCGTTCCGCCTGTTTTTGTTTGTTTTTCGGAAGAAGTCGTGATGTAGAACTGTAGTTAGAAGCATACATGCTCCAGAGGGATTCACCCGAAATTGAAAGCGCAACTGAATTTCGGCAACCGGGCATCGAAGTCGGGATGCGCCACGAAAAACTCCCCGAGGCAAAGCGTTTCGCCGTTTGCGGAAGATGTCTGATGTAGAACAAGAAGCAGAAGCATACATGCTTCATGCAATCAACGAAAAATTCAAAGGCAACTGAGAATTTCGGCAACCGGGGCATCGATGTTATCGATAATGCTGCTCGAAACTCACCGAGTCAGAAAAGAGTTTTAGCTGTTTGCGGAAGAAGTCTGAGTTAGAACAAGTAGCAGAAGCATACATGCTCAATAGGGATCACCCGAAATAAACAAAGGGCAAACTGAATTTTGGCAACCGGGGATGGAAGTCGGAATGCCGCCATTAGAACTCTGACGAGTCAAAGACTTTCGCTGTTTGCGGAAGAAGTTCTGAGGTCGAACAAGTAGATAGAAGCATACATTGTCAAGAGGGATCACCCGAAATTCCAAGGCAGATCTGGAATTTCAGCAACCGGGGCATCGAGAGTCGAAATTGCCGCGAAACTCAACGATTCGTCAAAGCGTTTAGCCGTTTGTGGAAGAAGTCTCATGTCGAACTTGTAGCAGAAGCTTGACATGCTCAAGAGGGATCACCCGAAAATATCAAATGGCAACAGAATTTCGGCAACCGGGGCATCATAAGTCGGAATGCCGTGACAACTCACCGATTGTCAAAGCGTTTTGCCGTTTGTGAAGAAGTGTCTCATGTAGAACTTGTAGCAGAAAGAAGCTTACATGCTCAAGAGGGATCACCCGAAATTCAAAGGCAACTGAATTTCGGCCACCGGCGGCATCAAAGCCGGTATGCCGCCAAACTCACGAAGGCAATGCGTTTCGCGGTTTCCGGAAGAAGTTCTAATGTAGACACAAGTAAGCAGTGAGCTATACATGCTCAAGAGGGATCACCCGAAGAATTCCAAGGCAACTGAATTTCTGGCAAACCGGGGCATCGAAGTCGGAATGCCGTGAAACTCAACGAGTCGAAGCGTTTAGCCGTTTGTTGGAAGAGAGTCTCATGATTAGAACTTAGTAGCAGGAAGCTTAAATGCTCAAGAGGGATCACCCGAAATTCAAAGGAAAGCTGAATCTTCGGCGAAGTACCGTAAGGGCATCAATATTCGGAAGGCCGCGAAACTGATCCGAGGCAATGCGTCGTTGCGGATGGGTATTCCGGTAAGAATTCTAATGGGTTAGAAATAGTTTAGCAGAGAGCTATTACATGCTCAAGAGGGATCACTCCGTAAATTCAAAGGCAAGATTGAATTACGGCAACCGGTGTTATGGGCATCGAAATTCGGGATAGGCACATGAATACTCACCGACTCAAAGCGTTTCGCCGTTTGCGGAAGAAGTCTGATGTAGAACAAGTAGCTAGAATGCTTACATTTGCATCAAGAGGGATTCCGAAGATTCAAAAAAGCAAACGTGGTAATATTCTGGAGCAACCGGGCATCGTAGTCGGATATGCTTGGTGACACTCACCGGGTCACTAGCGTTTAGGCGTGTGAGGAAGAAGTCTGATGTGATCTCATTAGAACAAGCTAGCAGAAGCATACTATGCTCAAGATTGGTAGATCTACTCCGAAATTCAAAGGCAATCTGAATGTTTACGGCTAAACCGGGTGGCATCGTAAGTTGGGAAAGCCGCCAAACTCACAGAGTCAAAGGATTTTTTTGTTTTTTCCGCCGTTTGCGGAAGATGTCTGATGTGAAGTAGAAAGTAAGCCGAAGCATACATGCTCAAGAGGGATCACCCAGAAATTCAAAGGATACTTGAATTGCGGCAAACGTTGGGCATCAAAAGTCCGAATTGCGCCACAATCACCGAGGCAACAGTGTTGCGCCGTTTTAGGAAGGAATTTGGGATGTACAAACAGAGATAGCAAAAAAGCATACCTTGCTTCTAAAGAGGGATCAACCCATGTGAAATTCAATGGCAACTGCATTTCGGCAACCGGAGGCATCGAAGTCATCGCGGAGTAAGCCGTGCGAAAACTCACCGAGTTCTAAAGCGTTTCACCGTTTTGCAGAAGATGTATGAGTTGTAGAACATGTAGCAGAAGCATATCTTAATGCTCAAGAGGGAAATCATCCGAAATTCAAAGGCAACTGGAAATTTCGGCAACCGGGGCATCGAAGTCGGAATGCCGCGAAACTCACCGAGTCAAAGCGTTTCGCCGTTTGCGGAAGAAGTCTGATGTAGAACAAGTAGCAGAAGCATACATGCTCAAGAGGGATCACCCGAAATTCAAAGGCAACTGAATTTCGGCAACCGGGGCATCGAAGTCGGAATGCCGCGAAACTCACCGAGTCAAAGCGTTTCGCCGTTTGCGGAAGAAGTCTGATGTAGAACAAGTAGCAGAAGCATACATGCTCAAGAGGGATCACCCGAAATTCAAAGGCAACTGAATTTCGGCAACCGGGGCATCGAAGTCGGAATGCCGCGAAACTCACCGAGTCAAAGCGTTTCGCCGTTTGCGGAAGAAGTCTGATGTAGAACAAGTAGCAGAAGCATACATGCTCAAGAGGGATCACCCGAAATTCAAAGGCAACTGAATTTCGGCAACCGGGGCATCGAAGTCGGAATGCCGCGAAACTCACCGAGTCAAAGCGTTTCGCCGTTTGCGGAAGAAGTCTGATGTAGAACAAGTAGCAGAAGCATACATGCTCAAGAGGGATCACCCGAAATTCAAAGGCAACTGAATTTCGGCAACCGGGGCATCGAAGTCGGAATGCCGCGAAACTCACCGAGTCAAAGCGTTTCGCCGTTTGCGGAAGAAGTCTGATGTAGAACAAGTAGCAGAAGCATACATGCTCAAGAGGGATCACCCGAAATTCAAAGGCAACTGAATTTCGGCAACCGGGGCATCGAAGTCGGAATGCCGCGAAACTCACCGAGTCAAAGCGTTTCGCCGTTTGCGGAAGAAGTCTGATGTAGAACAAGTAGCAGAAGCATACATGCTCAAGAGGGATCACCCGAAATTCAAAGGCAACTGAATTTCGGCAACCGGGGCATCGAAGTCGGAATGCCGCGAAACTCACCGAGTCAAAGCGTTTCGCCGTTTGCGGAAGAAGTCTGATGTAGAACAAGTAGCAGAAGCATACATGCTCAAGAGGGATCACCCGAAATTCAAAGGCAACTGAATTTCGGCAACCGGGGCATCGAAGTCGGAATGCCGCGAAACTCACCGAGTCAAAGCGTTTCGCCGTTTGCGGAAGAAGTCTGATGTAGAACAAGTAGCAGAAGCATACATGCTCAAGAGGGATCACCCGAAATTCAAAGGCAACTGAATTTCGGCAACCGGGGCATCGAAGTCGGAATGCCGCGAAACTCACCGAGTCAAAGCGTTTCGCCGTTTGCGGAAGAAGTCTGATGTAGAACAAGTAGCAGAAGCATAAATCGCTCAAGAGGGATCACCAGACATTCAAATGCAACTGAACTTCGGCAACCGGGGCATCAAAGTCGGAATGCCTATAAACCCTCCGATGCAAAAGCGATTCGCCGTTGGCGGAAGATGTCTGTTGTAGAACAAGTAGCAGAAGCATACAGGATCAAGAGGGATCACCCGAAATTTCAAAGGCAAAGAAATTTCGGCATCCGGACTTACGTAGTCAAATGCCTGCGAAACTCACCGAGGCAAAGCGTTTTAGCCGTTGGCGGAAGAAGTCTGATGTAGAACTAGTAGCAGTAGCTGACATGCTCAAGAGGGATCACCCGAAATGCAAAGGCAAGTGAATTTCGGGAACCGGGGCATCGAAGTCGGAATGCCGCGAAACTCACCGAGGCGAAGCGTTTCGCCGATTGCGTAAAAAGTCTGATGGAGAACAAGTAGCAGAAGCATAACTTTCTCCAAGAGGGATCACCCGAAATTCAAAGGCAACTGAATTTCCGACAACCTACATTGATGTCGGAATGCCCAAAACCCTCACCCGCAAAACACACCGAGCGCAAAGCGTATCGCCGTTTCCGGAAGATGGTTATGTAGAACAAGGAGGCAAAAGCATACATTCTCACGAGGTATCACCCGAAATTCAAAGGGGCAACATGAATTTTCGGGCAAACCCGGGCTGGGCATCCAAGTCGGAATGCCTGCGAAACTCACCGAGGGAAAAGCGTTTCGCCGTTTGCGGAAGAAACTCTGATGGAGGAACATAGTAGCAGAAGAGGAAGCATACATGCTCAAGATGATCACCCGAATTTCAAAGGCAAGGACTGATAACAAAACGAATTTTAGCCAACGGGGGGCAATCGAAAATCGGAATGCCGCGAAACTCACTGAGGCAAAGAGTTTCGCCGTTTGCGGAAGATGTCTGATGTAGAACAAGTAGCAGAAGCATACATGCTCAAGAGGGATCACCCGAAATTCAAAGGCAACTGAACTTCGGTAACCGGGGCATCGAAGTCGAAATGCCGTGAAACTCACGGAGGCTATTCGTTTCGCCGTTTGCGGAAGAAGTCTGGTGTAGAACAAGTATCAGAAGCATACATGCTCAAGAGGGATCACCCGAAATTCAAAGGCAACACAAAATCGGCAACCGAGCATCGAAGTCGAAATGCCGCGAAACTCACCGAGGCAAATCGTTTCGCCGTTTGCGGAAGAAGTCTGATGTAGAAAAAGTAGCAGAAGCATACATGCTCAAGAGGGATCACCCGAAATTCAAAGGCAACTGAAGTTCAGCAACCTGGGCATCGATGTCGGAATGCCGCGAAACTCACCGAGGCAAAGTGTTTCGCCGTTACCGGAAGATGTCTGATGTAGAACAAGTAGCAGAAGCATAAATGCTCAAGAGGGATCACCCGAAATTCAAATGCAACTGAACTTCGGCAACGGGGGCATCAAAGTCGGAATGCCGCGAAACTCACCGAGGCAAAGCGATTCGCCGTTTGCCGAAGAAGTCTGTTGTAGAACAAGTAGCAGAAGCATACATGCTCAAGAGGGATCACCCGAAATTCAAAGGCAAATGAATTTCGGCATCCGAGCATCGAAGTCAGAATGCTGCGAAACTCACCGAGGCAAAGCGTTTCGCCGTTTGCGGAAGAAGTCTGCTGTAGAACAAGTAGCAGAAGCATACATGCTCAAGAGGGATCACCCGAAATTCAAAGGCAACTGAATTTTGGCAACCGGGGCATCGAAGTCGGAATGCCGCGAAACTCACGGAGGCTATTCGTTTCGCCGTTTGCGGAAGAAGTCTGGTGTAGAACAAGTAGCAGAAGCATACATGCTCAAGAGGGATCACCCGAAATTCAAAGGCAAATGAATTTCGGTAACCGGGGCATCGAAGTCGGAATGCCGCGAAACTCATCGAGGCAAAGCGTTTCGCCGTTTGCGTAAAAAGTCTGATGGAGAACAAGTAGCAGAAGCATACATGCTCAAGAGGGATCACCCGAAATTCAAAGGCAACTGAATTTCGACAACCTGGGCATCGATGTCGGAATGCCGCAAAACTCACCGACGCAAAGCGTTTCGCCGTTTCCGGAAGATGTTTGATGTAGAACAAGTAGCAGAAGCATACATGCTCAAGAGGGATCACCCGAAATTCAAAGGCAACTGAATTTCGGCAACCCGGGCATCAAAGTCGGAATGCCGCGAAACTCACCGAGGCAAAGCGTTTCGCCGTTTGCGGAAGAACTCTGATGGAGAACAAGTAGCAGAAGCATACATGCTCAAGATGGATCACCCGAATTTCAAAGGCAACTGAATTTTAGCAACGGGGGCATCGAAATCGGAATGCCGCGAAACTCACTGAGGCAAAGAGTTTCGCCGTTTGCGGAAGATGTCTGATGTAGAACAAGTAGCAGAAGCATACATGCTCAAGAGGGATCACCCGAAATTCAAAGGCAACTGAATTTTGGCAACCGGGGCATCGAAGTCGGAATGCTGCGAAACTCACCGAGGCAAAGTGTTTCACCGTATGCGGAAGAAGTGTTATGTAGAACAAGTAGCAAAAGCATACAAGCTCAAGAGGTATCACCCGAAATTCAAAGGTAACTGAATTTCGGCAACCGGGGCATCGAAGTCGGGATGCCGCGAAACTCACCGAGGCAAAGCGTTTCGCCATTTACGGAAGAAGTCTGATGTAGAACAAGTAGCAGAAGCATACATGCTCAAGAGGGATCACCTGAAATTCAAACGCAACTGAATTTCGACAACCGCGAATCGAAATCGGAATGCCGCGAAACTCACCGACGCAAAAGGTTTCGCCGTTTGCGGAAGAAGTGTTATGTAGAACAAGTAGCATAAGCATACATGCTCAAGAGGGATCACCCGAAATTCAAAGGCAACAGAATATCGGCAACCACGCATCGAAGTCGAAATGCCGCGAAACTCACCGAGGCAAAGCGTTTCGCTGTTTGCGGAAGAAGTCTGATGTAGAACAAGTAGTAGAAGCATACATGCTCAAGAGGGATCACCCGAAATTCAAAGGCAACTGAACTTCGGTAACCGGGGCATCGAAGTCGAAATGCCGCGAAACTCACGGAGGCTATTCGTTTCGCCGTTTGCGGAAGAAGTCTGGTGTAGAACAAGTAGCAGAAGCATACATGCTCAAGAGGGATCACCCGAAATTCAAAGGCAACACAAAATCGGCAACCGAGCATCGAAGTCAGAATGCTGCGAAACTCACCGAGGCAAAGCGTTTCGCCGTTTGCGGAAGAAGTCTGGTGTAGAACAAGTAGCAGAAGCATACATGCTCAAGAGGGATCACCCGAAATTCAAAGGCAACTGAAGTTCAGCAACCTGGGCATCGATGTCGGAATGCCGCGAAACTCACCGAGGCAAAGTGTTTCGCCGTTACCGGAAGATGTCTGATGTAGAACAAGTAGCAGAAGCATAAATGCTCAAGAGGGATCACCCGAAATTCAAATGCAACTGAACTTCGGCAACGGGGGCATCAAAGTCGGAATGCCGCGATACTCACCGAGGCAAAGCGATTCGCCGTTTGCGGAAGAAGTCTGTTGTAGAACAAGTAGCAGAAGCATACATGCTCAAGAGGGATCACCCGAAATTCAAAGGCAAATGAATTTCGGCATCCGAGCATCGAAGTCAGAATGCTGCGAAACTCACCGAGGCAAAGCGTTTCGCCGTTTGCGGAAGAAGTCTGCTGTAGAACAAGTAGCAGAAGCATACATGCTCAAGAGGGATCACCCGAAATTCAAAGGCAACTGAACTTCGTCAACGGGGGCATCAAAGTCGGAATGCCGCGAAACTCACCGAGGCAAAGCGTTTTGCCGTTTGCGGATGAAATCTGATGTAGAACAAGTTGCAGAAGCATACATGCTCAAGAGGGATCACCCGAAATTCAAAGGCAACTTAATTTCGGCAACCTGGGCATCGATGTCGGAAAGCCGCGAAACTCACCGAGGCAAAGCGTTTCGCCGTTTCCGGAAGATGTCTGCTGTAGAACAAGTAGCATAAGCATACATGCTCAAGAGGGATCACCCGAAATTCAAAGGCAACAGAATATCGGCAACCGCGCATCGAAGTCGAAATGCCGCGAAACTCACCGAGGCAAAGCGTTTCGCTGTTTGCGGAAGAAGTCTGATGTAGAACAAGTAGGAGAAGCATACATGCTCAAGAGGGATCACCCGAAATTCAAAGGCAACTGAACTTCGGGAACCGGGGCATCGAAGTCGGAATGCCGCGAAACTCACGGAGGCTATTCGTTTCGCCGTTTGCGGAAGAAGTCTGGTGTAGAATAAGTAGCAGAAGCATACATGCTCAAGAGGGATCACCCGAAATTCAAATGCAACTGAACTGCGGCAACGGGGGCATCAAAGTCGGAATGCCGCGAAACTCACCGAGTCAAAGCGTTTCGCCGTTTGCGGAAGAAGTCTGTTGTAGAACAAGTAGCAGAAGCATACATGCTCAAGAGCGATCACCCGAAATTCAAAGGCAACAGAATATCGGCAACCGAGCATCGAAGTCGAAATGCCGCGAAACTCACCGAGGCAAAGCGTTTCGCTGTTTGCAGAAGAAGTCTGATGTAGAACAAGTAGTAGAAGCATACATGCTCAAGAGGGATCACCCGAAATTCAAAGGCAACTGAACTTCGGTAACCGGGGCATCGAAGTCGGAATGCCGCGAAACTCACGGAGGCTATTCGTTTCTCCGTTTGCGGAAGAAGTTTGATGTAGAACAAGAAGCAGAAGCATACATGCGTGATTAATACTTAAAAGTGCATGTTTATCAAGGTTTTATATCATCATTTTGCACTTGAAGTATCAATAACTCCTTAACTAAAGCATGTTTTATAATAACAAGTTTGATATTATAAGATACCTTAATTTATGGTAAATGCTCATTTTAAATGCAGGACTATCACATAAATAAAAGGATTGATTGATGAGTTTAAGTATTGAAAGTTAAAGGACAAAGAGATGGCCAAACTTAGAAAAGAGATGTCGGTGCAGTCCAAACCGGAACATTGCTCGGTAATTGGATCATATCTGGAGCTCTAGATTTCGGATTTAGGTCCACTTTATATGGATGGAAAGGTAAGACAAAGGCCTACAACTTTCATGAGGAGCCCAAGATTTGAAAAGGTCGTTTTGAAGTCCAAATTGAAGGAACAACGAAGAAGTCCGAAGCTGTCCTGCAGCCCAAACACTATTTAGTGTTCAGCCCATATCTTGAGTTCTAGAAGTCCAAATGACCTCATCTTTTTTTTGTTGGAAAGCTGAGACAATTTCCTAGAACATTCTTGAGGATTCTGGGCAAATTATGATGTTAGCAATGACGTCTTGATCAGACAAGAAGATAAGGATTGTTATCTAGTCAAGATGTGGCCACCCACTCATCAATTAGTCAACAAATCAATAGTTCCAAATTTTGGCCTATAAAAGGAGGCACTTACCATGTATTGAGGCATCTTGGTTTCCAGATCAAGATCATGCCCTTGCTTTCTCTCTTTGTATTGCTTATGTTTTGCTTTCATTAATATCAAGTTTATGCACTTCATTTCCTTTCTTTTACTTAGTTAACTTCTTTCTCATTTATGTTCTTATCTTGTTTATTTATGTTTCTTTCTTTTATTATGTCTAGCTAAGTTAATTATGTCAAGGTGAAAAGGGTACACTAATGGTGTAAGAATAAGTATAATATAAACTTAACATGGACCTTAACGTTGGATACTAACATGTTTTATATTTGTTATCTTGTTCACTTTAATACTTTGCTTGTTAAATGGTTAATCTAGATTTATGTTGTGTAACACTTGGTACAACAAATACTTGGCACTTTCATAGCCCATACTGTATGGTTTAACCGACACCTGAGCTATGAAAGGAACTTGATTTGTTGTTAACATAAGTTATAATCATGAATGCCTGCCAACATTTACAAGTATTAGCTTTATTCGAATAAGATAATTAATGTAATCATGTTAACAATTTATAATCTGATTGGAACCTCCTTTATGTGTGGTTTCCAATTGAGTAATAAGAGTTTATATTATACTTGTTTGAAGTACCATTAGTGGATCCTCTAACCTTGACATTTGTTTTTATCGTTGTTTAATCCTTACATCAACTTTACATCTCAAAGCTCTCTTTATTATTATTATTATTATTATTACTATTATTATTATTGTTATTATTGTTGTCTTTGTATTTATAATTTATACAATTAACCTCTCTGTGGTTCGACCCCGGTCTTGCCGGGTTATTTATTACTTCGACACTCCTGCACTTGGGAGAAGACATCAAGCTTTTGGTCGTGTCAAGTTTTTGGCGCCGTTGCCGGGGAGGTAAATTCTTGTATAAATTATAATATTTAATTTATTTTCTCTTTTCACTTTTCATTTTATCTATTTTTGTTTCCTTTGTTTTGTTTTGTTTCTTTTTCTTCTATTTTCTTTTCTTGCTTTTATTCTCTTCTTACACGTGCATGAGAGTTTGGTCACGTACATTAAGTGGTCGACTTTGTAGGGTATCCTCATCATTTTCAGAAAATATGGCCGAAGAAGATAATCAATCACTTCATAATGAGAATAATGAGAATAATCGTATGAGAACACTTAGAGACCACATGAATCCCACAAGAACAAGTGCACCCTCATGCATAGTTTTCCCTCCTGATGCATCTCATTTTAATTTTAAGCCAGGCATTATTCAACTTTTACCATCTTTTCATGGCTTAGACTTAGAAAATCCATACTTGCATTTAAGGGAATTTGAGGAGGTCTGTAATACCTATAATAAACTCAAATTGTAGCATGAACACCATTCGATTAAAGCTTTTTCCTTTTTCATTAAAAGATAAAGCTAAAACATGGCTACAAAATTTGAGACCAGGATCTATTCATGCTTGGGATGATATGCAACAACAATTTTTAAAGAAGTTTTTTCCATCTCACAGAACAAACTCTTTCAAAAGACAAATCATCACTTTCACTCAAAAGCCAGGAGAAACATTTTACCAATGTTGGGATAGGTATCGAGATTTGCTTAATACTTGCCCACATCATGGTTTTGAAACATGGAGATTGGTTTCACATTTTTATGAAGGTTTAACACCTAGAGATAGGCAAATGGTTGAATTGATGTGCAATGGAACCTTTGAAGATAAAGACCCTAATGAAGCAATGGAGTACCTAGACTTGCTAGCTGAAAATGCTCAAAATTGGGACACCACAGGTACTTATGAGGCACCAGGTAAAACTCAACCTCATACATCTAGTGGGGGTATGCACAACCTTAGGGAAGATCAAGACCTCCAAGCCAAGTTTGCATCTTTAGCTAGAAAAGTCGAGGCACTAGAATTAAAAAAGAGTGGTCAATTAAAATCTGTTCAAGACATTGTGTGTCAAATCTGTGAAACAAATGAGCATGCAACCAATGATTGTCCAACTTTGCCTTCTTTCAAGGAATGCCTCCATGAACAAGCCCATGCTTTAAACAGTTTCCAAAGACCCAACCATAACCCATACTCACAAACATATAACCCTGGTTGGAGAAATCACCCAAATTTTAGTTGGAAGAGTGATAGCAACAATGCACAAACTTCACATCCACCGTTTCAAGCACACCATAATTTCCAAAATTCTCATGGATATGCACCTCCTTATGCTCCACCTCCTAGAAGAAATTTTGAGGAAACATTGCATGCATTCATTGAAAAGCAGGAGACAATCAACACTCAACTTGCTCAAAGCATGACCGATTTTAAAGATGCTCTTGCAAAATTAACATCTGCTCTCAGTTTCCAAGAGAAAGGTAAGTTTCCTTCTCAACCACAGCAAAATCCAAAGGGGCAATACAATGCAAATGCAAGTGGTTCTGGAAGCCAACACATGGATCAAGTCAAATCAATCATCACTCTTCGTAGTGGTAAGGTTATTGAAAAACCTATTCTTGAACCTTGTGAGAAAGATGATGAGTCTATCTCTGAGGGTAAGGAAGGGGTTGAACCTGAACATTGCAAAGAAAAGGCTGATTCCCCGCCAGCACTTCCATTTCCTCATGCCATGACCAAACAAAGGAAAGTTAGTCACAACTCTGAAATCTTTGAAATTTTCAAACAGGTAAGGATCAATATACCTTTGTTGGATGCTATTAAACAGGTTCCTTCCTATGCTAAATTTTTGAAAGATCTGTGCACTGTGAAGAGAAAACTGAATGTGAAAAAGAAAGCCTTTTTAGCCGAACAAGTAAGTGCCATTCTTCAGAACAATAATGCTTTGAAATATAAAGACCCTGGTTGTCCTACAATTTCTTGCTTTATTGGAGAACATAAAATTGAAAGAGCCTTACTTGATCTTGGAGCTAGTGTGAATTTACTTCCATATTCAGTTTTTCAAAGTCTCAATCTAGGTGAGTTAAAACCAACTTCTGTAACTCTTTTACTCGCCGATAGATCTGTAAAAGTGCCTAGAGGAATAATTGAAGATGTGTTAGTACAAGTCGATAAATTCATTTATCCTGTGGATTTTATTGTCTTGGACACGCAACCTGTTGAAGCATGTAATTCATTTCCTATTATTTTAGGACGTCCGTTTCTTGCAACTTCTAATGCATTGATTAATTGTAGGAATGGACTCATGAAGTTATCTTTTGGAAACATGACATTAGAGATGAATATTTTCAACGTTTGCAAGCAACCTGGAGATGATAATGATTTACAAGAAGTAGATCTTATTGAAGAATTAGTTCATGATCAACTTGAATCTACTTTGAGTAAAATTGAGTTGGATGAATCTGAAGATTTGCAAATGATTTATTCTCAGGAAGAAATCACGGACAAAAAAGGCACCAAAAATATTGATGTTGATCTTGTGTCAAAAGTGACAACAGATTTGACATTCGACATCACACCAATCGATGATTACTTTCCTGAAGAATCCTTACTTTCTCTCAGTTCAATGCCTTGGTTTGCTAAAAATATCAATTTTCTTGCAACAGGAGATTTGCCAGCTCACTGGAGTACCGAAGACAAAGGAAAGTTTTTGAATGAAGTGAAGAACTTTTACTTAGATGACCCTTACTTATTCAAAAATTGTCCTGATCAAATATTTCAAAAATGCATTCCCGACAATGAGGTAAGTAATGTCATTAAACTTTGTCATTCTGAAGCATGTGGGAGTCAATTCTCATCAAGAGAGACGACTGCAAAAATCTTACAAAATGGATTTTATTGGCCCACCATGTTCAAGGACACACATGCATTCTACAAAACTTGTGAAAATTGTCAAAAAGTTGATACTGGTAAAAAAGTTTTGCTTTATAATTCTCAACTCCATTTATTTCCTGAAAAACTAAGATCAAGATGGAGCGGTCCATTTATTTTGAAACATGTGTATCCTTATGGGGCCCTTGATATTGAGAATCCAAAGAATGACAATGTTTTGAAGGTAAATGAACATCGTTTAAAAGCTTACTTTGATGAGTTTCCTAGTGAAAATGAATCCATTGGTTTGAATAATCTTATTGATAAAGGTTGATTATTTTGTTTTTCTCACATTTTTTTTGTTGCTTTTTAGTGTGACTTTTGTTTTGCTAGTCTCTCACCCCGGTCAAATGGCGGATAACGGTACTCCGTGACTTAAGTCGGTTCTTTCAGTTTCCCAAATAACTGATATCTGTATATGTTTGTATAATTCTTAGCTCTTTCTTCCTTCTTTGAATCGCTTCTCTAATTCTCTTTTGAAAATGGACACCACTCTTGAAAAGTTGAAAAGGTATTTTCCCGCTTTGCCTCCAAATGCGATTAATAAAATTTACCGTGCTAGGTGTGCAAGATTGAGGTTGTTAATGAATCATGGAATTCCTGAAGATATTCGTTGGCTAATTGAAGCAAAGGTCCGATTATCAGGTGAGTCCTCCAATTCTTTCATTTCACACATGCCTGGAACAGGTAAAAGCACTTTTGCAAAGAAACGTCGTGCAAAACGACTGAAAGTCTGTCACAGATGTGCCAGATGGACTTGTAATGCGACATGTCGTTCTTTATGAATGGTATCTGTAAACCGTGAAGATAAGATACAATTCATTAAGGATGGCCTGAGTAAGGGGTCTTTAGATAATCTTTTGTTGACCCTTGAGACGCATCCTAGTGGAGATGTACATCGTGTAATTCATGATTTATGGCCACAATTCCATAAAGAACATGATCGACTTAGTCTTGGGAATCTGACTAAAAAAGACCCTGTTTGCCAGTTTTTAAGAAAACTGGATGGGAAGCCTATCCCCGACCCATAGAGGGCGTTTAAGCCGTTCTTGGACGTAAAACCAAGGGAAGATGTGAGCCACAATCACAACTACCTGTACATACATGCTTTTTCAAAATAAATAATTAATAAAGAGAGAGAGAGTTTGTGAGACTACAGCTGGCCTACATATAGGTGGTATGATTGCATTTTCACTTTTTCATCTATAAATTCTTCTCTTCCTTCCCTTCATTTCTACTCATCCCATATATTCATCAAATATAGAAGTGTGTAGAAATGACAGGTTCCTCAAGTCATCATATAAGAAATATTTGTGTTTTCGGTGGATCCAGTTCTGGGAAAGAAAAAGAGTTTTTAGAATCAGCAAATCATCTTGGCCGGTACTAGCTGAGAGAAAGATTCATTTAGTGTATGGGGGAGGTAGCCTTGGGTTAATGGGAGGTGTGTCAATGGCTGCATTTTTAGGAGGCAGTCAAGTTTTGGGGGTTGTCCCCAAAGCTTTAGCAAATGGGGACATCATTGGAAAAACAATTGGAGAAGAACTACAGGTCCCAACAATGTCTGACCGACTGAATACCATGTTTAACCATGCTGATGCCTTCATTGCCTTACCAGGTGGTCTGGGCACATTGGAAGAGATCTTTCATATTTCATCTTGGGCCCAACTGCACATTCACCATAAACCTATAGGTTTGTTAAATGTTAATGGTTTTTATGATAAGTTGTTGTCTTTCCTTGATCAAGCTGTGGAACAGGAATTTCTAACATCTTCGGCACGACGAATCATAATCTCTGCTGCTACTGCTGAACAATTGATTGACCAACTACAATCTTTCATCCCTGTCATTGATCCCTGCATAAGTCGTCTAGATTGGTCAACTAAGGAAAGCCGTAAAAAGCTTAGATTAGATTTGAGCCTTCATCTGTGAAACCTTGTGTCTTTTGGTTTTATTAATAGCATATTATTTTGTTTGTTTAAGTGTGTTTCAGGTTTGTCATTGTTCGCTGTTTCAGGTGATGTCTTCTATACTCTATCTTTCTACCTTCGAACATTGAGGACAATGTCTCGTTTTGGTTGGGGGGAGAGGGTAGTAGTTTAAAAAAAAAAAAAAAAATACTAACTTGCTAACTGTTTTTGCTATTATTAAAACCATTTGACAAAATTGTTATTAGGATGGCAGAGTATGGAATCAATTTTATTGACTCTAGAGACGCATCTTAGTAAGTTTCATTACCAAGGTCTATCATAATACTTCTTGAAATATTCAGGTTTACAAACTCTCACATTGTTATCACTTGATTCTGCTTTTATACTCATTTAACAAGTATTATTAAACCTTCATTTTCACACACACACTTTAACATATGATTGTGGGTTGCACAATGGATTATTACATTAATTATGTTCTTTTGTTGAAGGTAACAACTAAGGGAAAAGGATAGTATATAATTTCAAAAAAAAAAAAAAAAAAAAAGAGATAGTATTGATGATAATAAAACGTGGATAAGTTTGGTTTCGTAGCCTCCCTAACCTAAGCAATTAAGCCCGAAGGGGTGTTTTAACACCTAATACCCTAAAGTCAACTGACTTGGGAGCTATTGGCCCAAAGCTTGTTACATGGGTTAAGGAGAAAAACTTAAGGGAATCAAACATTGCACTATCTACGTATCAGTATCTGCAACCCGAGTTGTTAAGCTCGTAGGGGTGTCTCAACACCTAATGCCCTAAGATCAACTGGTCTGGGAGTCATTAGCCTAAAACTCGTTACACGGGTTAAAGATACATTGTGTTTTAAGTTGTATGTGTATATATAAAAAAAAAAAGATAAAAAAAAAAAAAAAAAAAGAAGAAGAAGAAGAAGAAAAATAATAATCCCAACCCAAGGAAGTTCACCTTAAACATTTGAACATAATATTGTTTTCTTCCAACAAAAGCCCCATCATCTATGTTTTCATTGAGCACACAAAAAGAAGGTTTATTAATATCTTGTTTACGAAGTATGAAGCAGGAATATAAATTTAATGAGAGTTTGTTTATCTGGATAGATTAATGGAAGTTGAATGATGAATGCCTTGCTTTGTGGAACTTGCAAATTGTTTCTCTATTTTAACGCTTTAGATTACTAGGGACTAGTAATAAGCTGGTTGGGGGGTGTGATTAATACTTAAAAGTGCATGTTTATCAAGGTTTTATATCATCATTTTGCACTTGAAGTATCAATAACTCCTTAACTAAAGCATGTTTTATAATAACAAGTTTGATATTATAAGATACCTTAATTTATGGTAAATGCTCATTTTAAATGCAGGACTATCACATAAATAAAAGGATTGATTGATGAGTTTAAGTATTGAAAGTTAAAGGACAAAGAGATGGCCAAACTTAGAAAAGAGATGTCGGTGCAGTCCAAACCGGAACATTGCTCGGTAATTGGATCATATCTGGAGCTCTAGATTTCGGATTTAGGTCCACTTTATATGGATGGAAAGGTAAGACAAAGGCCTACAACTTTCATGAGGAGCCCAAGATTTGAAAAGGTCGTTTTGAAGTCCAAATTGAAGGAACAACGAAGAAGTCCGAAGCTGTCCTGCAGCCCAAACACTATTTAGTGTTCAGCCCATATCTTGAGTTCTAGAAGTCCAAATGACCTCATCTTTTTTTTGTTGGAAAGCTGAGACAATTTCCTAGAACATTCTTGAGGATTCTGGGCAAATTATGATGTTAGCAATGACGTCTTGATCAGACAAGAAGATAAGGATTGTTATCTAGTCAAGATGTGGCCACCCACTCATCAATTAGTCAACAAATCAATAGTTCCAAATTTTGGCCTATAAAAGGAGGCACTTACCATGTATTGAGGCATCTTGGTTTCCAGATCAAGATCATGCCCTTGCTTTCTCTCTTTGTATTGCTTATGTTTTGCTTTCATTAATATCAAGTTTATGCACTTCATTTCCTTTCTTTTACTTAGTTAACTTCTTTCTCATTTATGTTCTTATCTTGTTTATTTATGTTTCTTTCTTTTATTATGTCTAGCTAAGTTAATTATGTCAAGGTGAAAAGGGTACACTAATGGTGTAAGAATAAGTATAATATAAACTTAACATGGACCTTAACGTTGGATACTAACATGTTTTATATTTGTTATCTTGTTCACTTTAATACTTTGCTTGTTAAATGGTTAATCTAGATTTATGTTGTGTAACACTTGGTACAACAAATACTTGGCACTTTCATAGCCCATACTGTATGGTTTAACCGACACCTGAGCTATGAAAGGAACTTGATTTGTTGTTAACATAAGTTATAATCATGAATGCCTGCCAACATTTACAAGTATTAGCTTTATTCGAATAAGATAATTAATGTAATCATGTTAACAATTTATAATCTGATTGGAACCTCCTTTATGTGTGGTTTCCAATTGAGTAATAAGAGTTTATATTATACTTGTTTGAAGTACCATTAGTGGATCCTCTAACCTTGACATTTGTTTTTATCGTTGTTTAATCCTTACATCAACTTTACATCTCAAAGCTCTCTTTATTATTATTATTATTATTATTACTATTATTATTATTGTTATTATTGTTGTCTTTGTATTTATAATTTATACAATTAACCTCTCTGTGGTTCGACCCCGGTCTTGCCGGGTTATTTATTACTTCGACACTCCTGCACTTGGGAGAAGACATCAAGCTTTTGGTCGTGTCAATGCGCAAAAGGGAACACCCGAAATTCAAAGGCAACTGAATTTCGGCAACCGGGGCATCGATGGCGGAATACCGCGAAACTCACCGAGGCAAAGCCTTTCGCCGTTTCCGGAAGATGTCTGATGTAGAACAAGTAGCAGAAGCATACATGCTCAAGAGGGATCACCCGAAATTCAAAGGCAACTGAATTTCGGCAACCGAGGCATCGAAGTCGGAATGCCGCGAAACTCACCGAGGCAAAGCGTTTCGCCGTTTGCGGAAGAAGTCTGATGTAGAACAAGTAGCAGAAGCATACAGGCTCAAGAGGGATTACCTGAAATTCAAAGGCAACTGAATTTTGGCAACGGGGGCATCGAAGTCGGAATGCCGCGAAACTCACCGAGGCAAAGAGTTTCGCCGTTTGCGGAAGATGTCTGATGTAGAACAAGTAGCAGAAACGTACATGCTCAAGAGGGATCACCCGAAATTCAAAGGCAACTGAATTTCGTCAACCAGGGCATCGAAGTCGGAATGCCGCGAAACTCACCGAGGCAAATCGTTTCGCCGTTTGCGGAAGAAGTCTGATGTAGAAAAAGTAGCAGAAGCATACATGCTCAAGAGGGATCACCCGAAATTCAAAGGCAACTGAATTTCGGCAACCGAGCATCGAAGTCAGAATGCCGCGAAACTCACCGAGGCAAAGCGTTTCGCCGTTTGCGGAAGAAGTCTGATGTAGAACAAGTAGCAGAAGCATACATGCTCAAGAGGGATCACCCGAAATTCAAAGGCAACTGAACTTCGGCAACGGGGGCATCAAAGTCGGAATGCCGCGAAACTCACCGAGGCAAAGCGTTTCGCCGTTTGCGGAAGAAATCTGATGTAGAACAAGTAGCAGAAGCATACATGCTCAAGAGGGATCACCCGAAATTCAAAGGCAACTGAATTTCGGCAACCAGGGCATCGAAGTCGGAATGCCGCGAAACTCACCGAGGCAAAGCGTTTCGCCGTTTGCGGAAGATGTCTGATGTAGAACAAGTAGCAGAAGCATACATGCTCAAGAGGGATCACCCGAAATTCAAAGGCAACTGAATTTCGGCAACCGAGCATCGAAGTCGAAATGCCGCGAAACTCACCGAGGCAAAGCGTTTCGCCGTTTGCGGAAGAAGTATGATGTAGAAGAAGAAGCAGAAGCATACATGCTCAAGAGGGATCACCGGAATTTCTAAGGCAACTGAATTTCGGCAACCACGACATCGAAGTCGAAATGCCGCGAAACTCACCGAGGCAAAGCGTTTCGCCGTTTGCGGAAGAAGTCTGATGTAGAACAAGTAGCAGAAGCATACATGCTCAAGAGGGATCACCCGAAATTCAAAGGCAACTGAATTTCGGCAACCGGGGCATCGATGTCGGAATGCCGCGAAACTCACCGAGGCAAAGCGTTTCGCCGTTTGCGGAAGAAGTCTGATGTAGAACAAGTAGCAGAAGCATACATGCTCAAGAGGGATCACCCGAAATTCAAAGGCAACTGAATTTCGGCAACGGGGCATCGAAGTCGGAATGCCGCGAAACTCACCGAGGCAAAGCGTTTCGCCGTTTGCGGAAGAAGTCTGATGTAGAACAAGTAGCAGAAGCATACATGCTCAAGAGGGATCACCCGAAATTCAAAGGCAACTGAATTTCGGCAACCGAGCATCGAAGTCGGAATGCCGCGAAACTCACCGAGGCAAAGCGTTTCGCCGTTTGCGGAAGAAGTCTGATGTAGAACAAGTAGCAGAAGCATACATGCTCAAGAGGGATCACCCGAAATTCAAAGGCAACTGAATTTCGGCAACCGGGGCATCGAAGTCGGAATGCCGCGAAACTCACCGAGGCAAAGCGTTTCGCCGTTTGCGGAAGAAGTCTGATGTAGAACAAGTAGCAGAAGCATACATGCTCAAGAGGGATCACCCGAAATTCAAAGGCAACTGAATTTCGGCAACCTGGGCATCGAAGTCGGAATGCCGCGAAACTCACCGAGGCAAAGCGTTTCGCCGTTTGCGGAAGAAGTCTGATGTAGAACAAGTAGCAGAAGCATACATGCTCAAGAGGGATCACCCGAAATTCAAAGGCAACTGAATTTCGGCAACCGGGCATCGAAGTCGGAATGCCGCGAAACTCACCGAGGCAAAGCGTTTCGCCGTTTGCGGAAGAAGTCTGATGTAGAACAAGTAGCAGAAGCATACATGCTCAAGAGGGATCACCCGAAATTCAAAGGCAACTGAATTTCGGCAACCGGGCATCGAAGTCGGAATGCCGCGAAACTCACCGAGGCAAAGCGTTTCGCCGTTTGCGGAAGAAGTCTGATGTAGAACAAGTAGCAGAAGCATACATGCTCAAGAGGGATCACCCGAAATTCAAAGGCAACTGAATTTCGGCAACCGGGGCATCGAAGTCGGAATGCCGCGAAACTCACCGAGGCAAAGCGTTTCGCCGTTTGCGGAAGAAGTCTGATGTAGAACAAGTAGCAGAAGCATACATGCTCAAGAGGGATCACCCGAAATTCAAAGGCAACTGAATTTCGGCAACCGGGGCATCGAAGTCGGAATGCCGCGAAACTCACCGAGGCAAAGCGTTTCGCCGTTTGCGGAAGAAGTCTGATGTAGAACAAGTAGCAGAAGCATACATGCTCAAGAGGGATCACCCGAAATTCAAAGGCAACTGAATTTCGGCAACCGAGCATCGAAGTCGGAATGCCGCGAAACTCACCGAGGCAAAGCGTTTCGCCGTTTGCGGAAGAAGTCTGATGTAGAACAAGTAGCAGAAGCATACATGCTCAAGAGGGATCACCCGAAATTCAAAGGCAACTGAATTTCGGCAACGGGGCATCGAAGTCGGAATGCCGCGAAACTCACCGAGGCAAAGCGTTTCGCCGTTTGCGGAAGAAGTCTGATGTAGAACAAGTAGCAGAAGCATACATGCTCAAGAGGGATCACCCGAAATTCAAAGGCAACTGAATTTCGGCAACCGGGGCATCGAAGTCGGAATGCCGCGAAACTCACCGAGGCAAAGCGTTTCGCCGTTTGCGGAAGAAGTCTGATGTAGAACAAGTAGCAGAAGCATACATGCTCAAGAGGGATCACCCGAAATTCAAAGGCAACTGAATTTCGGCAACCGGGCATCGAAGTCGGAATGCCGCGAAACTCACCGAGGCAAAGCGTTTCGCCGTTTGCGGAAGAAGTCTGATGTAGAACAAGTAGCAGAAGCATACATGCTCAAGAGGGATCACCCGAAATTCAAAGGCAACTGAATTTCGGCAACCGGGGCATCGAAGTCGGAATGCCGCGAAACTCACCGAGGCAAAGCGTTTCGCCGTTTGCGGAAGAAGTCTGATGTAGAACAAGTAGCAGAAGCATACATGCTCAAGAGGGATCACCCGAAATTCAAAGGCAACTGAATTTCGGCAACCGGGCATCGAAGTCGGAATGCCGCGAAACTCACCGAGGCAAAGCGTTTCGCCGTTTGCGGAAGAAGTCTGATGTAGAACAAGTAGCAGAAGCATACATGCTCAAGAGGGATCACCCGAAATTCAAAGGCAACTGAATTTCGGCAACCGGGGCATCGAAGTCGGAATGCCGCGAAACTCACCGAGGCAAAGCGTTTCGCCGTTTGCGGAAGAAGTCTGATGTAGAACAAGTAGCAGAAGCATACATGCTCAAGAGGGATCACCCGAAATTCAAAGGCAACTGAATTTCGGCAACGGGGCATCGAAGTCGGAATGCCGCGAAACTCACCGAGGCAAAGCGTTTCGCCGTTTGCGGAAGAAGTGTGATGTAGAACAAGTAGCAGAAGCATACATGCTCAAGAGGGATCACCCGAAATTCAAAGGCAACTGAATTTCGGCAACCGGGCATCGAAGTCGGAATGCCGCGAAACTCACCGAGGCAAAGCGTTTCGCCGTTTGCGGAAGAAGTCTGATGTAGAACAAGTAGCAGAAGCATACATGCTCAAGAGGGATCACCCGAAATTCAAAGGCAACTGAATTTCGGCAACGGGGCATCCAAGTCGGAATGCCGCGAAACTCACCGAGGCAAAGCGTTTCGCCGTTTGTGGAAGAAGTCTGATGTAGAACAAGTAGAAGAAGCATAGAGGCTCAAGAGGGATCACCCCAAATTCAAAGGCAATTGAATTTCGACAACCGGGCATCGAAGTCAAAATGCCGCGAAACTCACCAAGGCAAATCGTTTCGCCGTTTGCGGAAGAAGTCTGATGTAGAACAAGTAGCAGAAGCATACATGCTCAAGAGGGATCACCCGAAATTCAAAGGCAACTGAATTTCGGCAACCTGGGCATCGAAGTCGGAATGCCGCGAAACTCACCGAGGCAAAGCGTTTCGCCGTTTGCGGAAGAAGTCTGATGTAGAACAAGTAGCAGAAGCATACATGCTCAAGAGGGATCACCCGAAATTCAAAGGCAACTGAATTTCGGCAACCTGGGCATCGAAGTCGGAATGCCGCGAAACTCACCGAGGCAAAGCGTTTCGCCGTTTGCGGAAGAAGTCTGATGTAGAACAAGTAGCAGAAGCATACATGCTCAAGAGGGATCACCCGAAATTCAAAGGCAACTGAATTTCGGCAACCGGGGCATCGAAGTCGGAATGCCGCGAAACTCACCGAGGCAAAGCGTTTCGCCGTTTGCGGAAGAAGTGTGATGTAGAACAAGTAGCAGAAGCATACATGCTCAAGAGGGATCACCCGAAATTCAAAGGCAACTGAATTTCGGCAACCGGGCATCGAAGTCGGAATACAGCGAAACTCACCGAGGCAAAGCGTTTCGCAGTTTGCGGAAGAAGTCTGATGTAGAACAAGTAGCAGAAGCATACATGCTCAAGAGGGATCACCCGAAATTCAAAGGCAACTGAATTTCGGCAACGGGGGCATCGAAGTCGGAATGCTGCGAAACTCACCGAGGCAAAGCGTTTCGCCGTTTGCGGAAGAAGTCTGATGTAGAACAAGTAGCAGAAGCATACATGCTCAAGAGGGATCACCCGAAATTCAAAGGCAACTGAATTTCGGCAACCGGGGCATCGAAGTCGGAATGCCGCGAAACTCACCGAGGCAAAGCGTTTCGCCGTTTGCGGAAGAAGTCTGATGTAGAACAAGTAGCAGAAGCATACATGCTCAAGAGGGATCACCCGAAATTCAAAGGCAACTGAATTTCGGCAACCGAGCATCGAAGTCGGAATGCCGCGAAACTCACCGAGGCAAAGCGTTTCGCCGTTTGCGGAAGAAGTCTGATGTAGAACAAGTAGCAGAAGCATACATGCTCAAGAGGGATCACCCGAAATTCAAAGGCAACTGAATTTCGGCAACCGGGGCATCGAAGTCGGAATGCCGCGAAACTCACCGAGGCAAAGCGTTTCGCCGTTTGCGGAAGAAGTCTGATGTAGAACAAGTAGCAGAAGCATACATGCTCAAGAGGGATCACCCGAAATTCAAAGGCAACTGAATTTCGGCAACCGGGGCATCGAAGTCGGAATGCCGCGAAACTCACCGAGGCAAAGCGTTTCGCCGTTTGCGGAAGAAGTGTGATGTAGAACAAGTAGCAGAAGCATACATGCTCAAGAGGGATCACCCGAAATTCAAAGGCAACTGAATTTCGGCAACCGGGGCATCGAAGTCGGAATGCCGCGAAACTCACCGAGGCAAAGCGTTTCGCCGTTTGCGGAAGAAGTCTGATGTAGAACAAGTAGCAGAAGCATACATGCTCAAGAGGGATCACCCGAAATTCAAAGGCAACTGAATTTCGGCAACCGGGCATCGAAGTCGGAATGCCGCGAAACTCACCGAGGCAAAGCGTTTCGCCGTTTGCGGAAGAAGTCTGATGTAGAACAAGTAGCAGAAGCATACATGCTCAAGAGGGATCACCCGAAATTCAAAGGCAACTGAATTTCGGCAACCGGGCATCGAAGTCGGAATGCCGCGAAACTCACCGAGGCAAAGCGTTTCGCCGTTTGCGGAAGAAGTCTGATGTAGAACAAGTAGCAGAAGCATACATGCTCAAGAGGGATCACCCGAAATTCAAAGGCAACTGAATTTCGGCAACCGGGCATCGAAGTCGGAATGCCGCGAAACTCACCGAGGCAAAGCGTTTCGCCGTTTGCGGAAGAAGTCTGATGTAGAACAAGTAGCAGAAGCATACATGCTCAAGAGGGATCACCCGAAATTCAAAGGCAACTGAATTTCGGCAACCGGGGCATCGAAGTCGGAATGCCGCGAAACTCACCGAGGCAAAGCGTTTCGCCGTTTGTGAAAGAAGTCTGATGTAGAACAAGTAGCAGAAGCATACATGCTCAAGAGGGATCACCCGAAATTCAAAGGCAACTGAATTTCGGCAACCGGGGCATCGAAGTCGGAATGCCGCGAAACTCACCGAGTCAAAGCGTTTCGCCGTTTGCGGAAGAAGTCTGATGTAGAACAAGTAGCAGAAGCATACATGCTCAAGAGGGATCAACCGAAATTCAAAGGCAACTGAATTTCGGCAACCGAGCATCGAAGTCGGAATGCCGCGAAACTCACCGAGGCAAAGCGTTTCGTCGTTTGCGGAAGAAGTCTGATGTAGAACAAGTAGCAGAAGCATACATGCTCAAGAGGGATCACCCGAAATTCAAAGGCAACTGAATTTCGGCAACCGAGCATCGAAGTCGGAATGCCGCGAAACTCACCGAGGCAAAGCGTTTCGTCGTTTGCGGAAGAAGTCTGATGTAGAACAAGTAGCAGAAGCATACATGCTAAAGAGGGATAAACCGAAAATCAAAGGCAACTGAATTTCGACAACCGGGCATCGAAGTCCAAATGCCGCGAAACTCACCGAGGCAAAGCGTTTCGCGTTTGCGGAAGAAGTCTTATGTAGAACAAGTAGCAGAAGCATACATGCTCAAGAGGGATCACCCGGAATTCAAAGGCAACTGAATTTCGGCAACCGCGCATGAAAGTCGAAATGCCGCGAAACTCACCGAGTCAAAGCGTTTCGCCGTTGGCGGAAGAAGTCTGATGTAGAACAAGTAGCAGAAGCATACATGCTCAAGAGGGATCACCCGAAATTCAAAGACAACTGAATTTCGGCAACCGAGCATCGAAGTCGGAATGCCGCGAAACTCACAAAGGCAAAGCGTTTCGCCGTTTGCGGAAGAAGTCTGATGTAGAAAAAGTAGCAGAAGCATACATGCTCAAGAGGGATCACCCGAAATTCAAAGGCAACTGAATTTCGGCAACCGGGGCATCGAAGTCGGAATGCCGCGAAACTCACCGAGTCAAAGCGTTTCGCCGTTTGCGGAAGAAGTCTGATGTAGAACAAGTAGCAGAAGCATACATGCTCAAGAGGGATCACCCGAAATTCAAAGGCAACTGAATTTCGGCAACCGGGGCATCGAAGTCGGAATGCCGCGAAACTCACCGAGTCAAAGTGTTTCGCCGTTTGCGGAAGAAATCTGATGTAGAACAAGTAGCAGAAGCATACATGCTCAAGAGGGATCACCCGAAATTCAAAGGCAACTGAATTTCGTCAACCAGGGCATCG
>CM055356.1:3288184-3314795 GCA_029228515.1 Populus alba x Populus x berolinensis | reverse complement strand
TTTGAATTTCGGGTGATCCCTCTTGAGCATGTATGCTTCCGCTACTTGTTCTACATCAGACTTCTTCCGCAAACGGCTAAAAGCTTTGACTCGATGAGTTTCGCGGCATTCCGACTTCGATGCCCCGGTTGCTGAAATTCAGTTGCCTTTGAATTTGGGGTGATCCCTCTTGAGCATGTACGCTTCCGCTACTTGTTCTACATCAGACTTCTTTCGCAAACGGCGAAACGCTTAGACTCGGTGAGTTTCGCGGCATTCCGACTTCGATGCCCCGGTTGCCGAAATTCAGTTGCCTTTGAATTTCGGGTGATCCCTCTTGAGCATGAATGCTTCAGCTACTTGTTCTACATCAGACTTCTTCCGCAAACGGCTAAAAGCTTTGACTCGATGAGTTTCGCGGCATTCCGACTTCGATGCCCCGGTTGCTGAAATTCAGTTGCCTTTGAATTTCGGGTGATCCCTCTTGAGCATGTATGCTTTTGCTACTTGTTCTACACCACATTTTCTTCCGCAAACGGCGAAACGCTTTGACTCGGTGAGTTTCGCGGCATTCCGACTTCGATGCCCGGTGTTAGAAATTCAGTTGCCTTTGAATTTCGGGTGATCCCTCTTGAGCATGTATGCTTCTGCTACTTGTTCTACATCAGACTTCTTCCGCAAACGGCGAAACGCTTTGACTCGGTGAGTTTCGCGGCATTCCGACTTCGATGCCCGGTTGCCGAAATTCAGTTGCCTTTGAATTTCGGGTGATCCCTCTTGAGCATGTATGCTTCTGCTACTTGTTCTACATCAGACTTCTTCCGCAAACGGCGAAACGCTTTGACTCGGTGAGTTTCGCGGCATTCCGACTTCGATGCCCCGGTTGCCGAAATTCAGTTGCCTTTGAATTTCGGGTGATCCCTCTTGAGCATGTATGCTTCTGCTACTTGTTCTACATCAGACTTCTTCCGCAAACGGCGAAACGCTTTGACTCGGTGAGTTTCGCGGCATTCCGACTTCGATGCCCCGGTTGCCGAAATTCAGTTGCCTTTGAATTTCGGGTGATCCCTCTTGAGCATGTATGCTTCTGCTACTTGTTCTACATCAGACTTCTTCCCAACGGCGAAACGCTTTGACTCGGTGAGTTTCGCGGCATTCCGACTTCGATGCCCCGGTTGCCGAAATTCAGTTGCCTTTGAATTTCGGGTGATCCCTCTTGAGCATGTATGCTTCTGCTACTTGTTCTACATCAGACTTCTTCCGCAAACGGCGAAACGCTTTGACTCGGTGAGTTTCGCGGCATTCGACTTCGATGCCCCGGTTGCCGAAAATTCAGTTGCCTTTGAATTTCGGGTGATCCCTCTTGAGCATGTATGCTTCTGCTACTTGTTCTACATCAGACTTCTTCCGCAAACGGCGAAACGCTTTGACTCGGTGAGTTTCGCGGCATTCCGACTTCGATGCCCCGGTTGCCGAAATTCAGTTGCCTTTGAATTTCGGGTGATCCTCTTGAGCATGTATGCTTCTGCTACTTGTTCTACATCAGACTTCTTCCGCAAACAGCGAAACGCTTTGACTCGGTGAGTTTCGCGGCATTCCGACTTCGATGCCCGGTTTCCGAAATTCAGTTGCCTTTGAATTTCGGGTGATCCCTCTTGAGCATGTATGCTTCTGCTACTTGTTCTACATCAGACTTCTTCCGCAAACGGCGAAACGCTTTGACTCGGTGAGTTTCGCGGCATTCCGACTTCGATGCCCCGGTTGCCGAAATTCAGTTGCCTTTGAATTTCGGGTGATCCTCTTGAGCATGTATGCTTCTGCTACTTGTTCTACATCAGACTTCTTCCGCAAACGGCGAAACGCTTTGACTCGGTGAGTTTCGCGGCATTCGACTTCGATGCCCCGGTTGCCGAAATTCAGTTGCCTTTGAATTTCGGGTGATCCCTCTTGAGCATGTATGCTTTGCTACTTGTTCTACATCAGACTTCTTCCGCAAACGGCGAAACGCTTTGAATCGGTGAGTTTCGCGGCATTCCGACTTCGATGCCCCGGTTGCCGAAATTCAGTTGCCTTTGAATTTCGGGTGATCCCTTTGAGCATGTATGCTTCTGCTACTTGTTCTACATCATACTTCTTCCGCAAACGGTGAAACGCTTCGCCTCGGTGAGTTTCGCGGCATTCCGACTTCGATGCCGTGGTTGCCGAAATTCAGTTGCCTTTGAATTTCGGGTGATCCCTCTTGAGCATGTATGCTTCTGCTACTTGTTCTACATCAGACTTCTTCCGCAAACGGCGAAACGCTTTGACTCGGTGAGTTTCGCGGCATTCCGACTTCGATGCCCTGGTTTCCAAAATTCAGTTGCCCTTGAATTTCGGGTGATCCATCTTGAGCATGTATGCTTCTGCTACTTGTTCTACATCAGACTTCTTCCGCAAACGGCGAAACGCTTTGCCTCGGTGAGTTTCGCGGCATTCCGACTTCGATGCCCCGGTTTCGAAATTCAGTTGCCTTTGAATTTCGGGTGATCCTCTTGAGCATGTATGCTTCTGCTACTTGTTCTACATCAGACTTCTTCCGCAAACGGCGAAACGCTTTGACTCGGTGAGTTTCGCGGCATTCCGACTTCGATGCCCGGTTGCCGAAATTCAGTTGCCTTTGAATTTCGGGTGATTCGTCTTGAGCATATATGCTTTGCTACTTGTTCTACATCAGACTTCTTCCGCAAACAGCAAAACGCTCTGACTCGGTGAGTTTCGCGGCATTCCGACTTCGATGCCCCGGTTGCCGAAATTCAGTTGCCTTTGAATTTCGGGTGATCCCTCTTGAGCATGTATGCTTCTGCTACTTGTTCTACATCAGACTTTCTTCCGCAAACGGCGAAACGCTTTGACTCGGTGAGTTTCGCGGCATTCTGACTTGGATGCCCTTGTTGCCGAAATTCAGTTGCCTTTGAATTTTGGGTGATCCTTCTTACGCATGTCTGCTTGTGCTACTTCTTCTACATCAGACTTTCTTCCGCAAACGGCGAAACGCTTTGACTCGGTGAGTTTCGCGGCATTCCGACTTCGATACCCTGGTTGCCAAAATTCAGTTGCCTTTGAATTTCGGGTGATCCCTCTTGAGCATGTATGCTTCTGCTACTTGTTCTACATCAGACTTCTTCCGCACACGGCAAAACGCTTTGCCTCGGTGAGTTTCGCGGCATTCCAACTTCGATGCCCTGGTTGCCGAAATGCAGTTGCCTTTGAATTTCGGGTGATCCCTTTTGAGCATGTATGCTTCTGCTACTTGTTCTACATGAGACATCTTTCGCAAACAGTGAAACGCTTTGACTCGGTGAGTTTCGCGGCATTCCGACTTCGATGCCCTGGTTGCCAAAATTCAGTTGCCTTTGAATTGCGGGTGATCCGTCTTGAGCATGTATGTTTCTGCTACTTGTTCTACATCGGACTTCTTCCGCAAACGGCGAAACGCTTTGACTCGGTGAGTTTCGCGGCATTCAGACTTCGATGCCCGGTTGCCGAAATTCAGTTGCCTTTGAATTTCGGGTGATCCCTCTTGAGCATGTATGCTTCTGCTATTTGTTCTAAATCAGACTTACTCCCGCAAACGGCGAAACGCTTTGACTCGGTGAGTTTCGCGGCAATCCGATTTCGATGCCCCGGTTGCCGAGATTCAGTTGCCTTTGAATTTCGGGTGATCCCTCTTGAGCATGTATGCTTCCGCTACTTGTTCTACATCAGACTTCTTCCGCAAACGGCGAAACGCTTTGATCGGTGAGTTTCGCGGCATTCCGACTTCGATGCCCCGGTTGCCGAAATTCAGTTGCCTTTGAATTTCGGGTGATCCCTCTTAAGCATGTATGCTTGTGTACTTGTTCTACATCAGACTTACTTCCGCAAACGGCGAAACGCTTTGACTCGTGTGAGTTTCGCGGCATTTCCGACTTCGATTGCCCCGGTTGCCGAAAATTCAGTTGCATTTGAATTTCTGGTGTGATCCCTATTGAGGATGTATGCTTCTGCTACTTGTTCTACATCAGACCTTCTTCCGCAAACGGCGAAAACGCTTTGACTCTGGTGATTTTCGCGGCATTCCGAGCTTCGATGCCCGGTTGCAGAAAAGAAATTCAGTTGCCTTTGAATTTCGGGTGATCCCTCTTGAGCTTGTATGCTTCTGCTATTGTTCTACATCAGACCTTCTTCCGCAAATGGCGAAACGCTTTGTTCGGTGAGTTTCGCGGCATTCCGACTTCGATACTCCCGGTTTGACGAAATTCAGTTGCTTTTGAATTTCGGCGTTGATAACTCTTGAGCATGTGTGCTGCTTCTGCTACTTGTTCTACATCACACTTTTTTCGCAATCGGCGAAACGCTTTGACTCGGTGAGTTTCGCGGCATTCCGACTTCGATTGCCGGTTGCCGAAATTGAGTTGCCTTTGAATTTAGGGTGATCCCTTTGAGCATGTTATGCTTTCTGCTACTTGTTCTACATCACACTTCCTTCTGCAAACGGCGAAAACGCTTTGACTCGGTGAGTTTCGCAGGCAATTCGACTTCGATTGGCTCGGCTTTGCTGAAATTCAGTTGCCTTTGAATTTACGGGTGATCCTTTTGAGCATGTATGCTTCTTGCTTACTTGTTTCTACATCAGACTTCTTCCGCAATGGGCGAAACGGCTCTTTGACACGGTGAGTAGTTCGCGGCATTCCGACTTCGATGACCCGGTTTGCGAAATTCAGTTGCCCTTTGTAAATTTTCGGGTGGATCCCTCTTGAGATGTTATTGCTTTTGCTACTTGTTCTACATCGGAACTTCTTTTGCATAACGGGCGAAACGCTTTGGACTCGGTGAGTTTCGCTGGCATTCCCGGACTTCGATTGCCCCGGTTGCCAAAATTCACTTCGCTTTTATATTTCGGGTTGATCCTTCTTGTAGCATGTAATGGTTTTGCTACTTGTTTCTTACATCGGACTTCTTCCGCAAACGGCGAAACGCTTTGACTCGGTGTGAGTATGCGGGCAATTTCGACTTCGATGCCCCGGTTGCCGAAATTCAGTTGCCTTAGAATTTCGGTGAATCCTTTTGGGAGTATGCTTATACTTGTTCTAATATTTTCAGCAAACAGCAATACGCTTGGACTTGGTTGGGTTTGCGGGCATTCCGGACTTCGATGGGTTGCAAATTCGTTGCTCTTTGGTACTCGCGCTCAGGTGATCCATCTTGAGGCTGTATGCTTCTGCTACTTGTTCTACATTCACATTCTTCCGCAAAGGGTTTAATGTTTCCACTCGCGTTTTGAGTTTCGCGGCATTCCGACTTCGATTGGCCCCTGGTTGCCGAAATTAAGTTCCGTCGGGCATTGAACTCTCCGAGGGGTGATCTTTCTTGAGCTTGTTATGCTTCTGCTACTTGTTTTTACATCCACACTTCTTCTCCAAAAGGCGAAATCGCTTTTGACTCGGTGAGTTTCGCGGCATTCCGACTTCGATTCAAAGGTCGGGAATTTCAGTTGTTCCTTGCGAATTTGGGGTGTTCCCTGTTGAGCATGTATGCTTATGCTATTTGTTCTACATCACACTTCCTTTGCAAACAGTGTGAAACACTATGACTCGGTTTGAGTTTCGCGGCATTCCGACTTCGATGCCCCGGTGGCTGAAATTCAGATGCCTTTTGGAATTTCGGGTGAATCCCCTTTTTGAGGCATATATGCTTCTGTTCCTTGTTCTTCATCCACACTTTCTTAGCAAACGGTGAATCGCTTTGACTCGGTGAGTTTCGCGGGATTCCGACTTCGACTGCCCCGGTTGCCGAAATTCAGTTGGCTTTGAAATTTCGGGTCGATCCCTGTTGAGCATGTAAGCTTCTGCTACAGCGTTCTAAATGAGACTTCCTTCTGCAAACAGTGAAACGCTTTGACTCGGTGAGTTATTCGGCATTCTGACTTCGATGCCCTGGTAGCTGACATTCTGTTGCCGTTGAATGTCGGGGTGATCCCTCTTGTTCAAGTATGGTTCTGCTACTTGTTTCTTAATCAGACTTCTTCCGCAAACTGGGAAAACGCTTTGTATCGGTGAGTTTCGCGGCATTCCGACTTCGGTGCCCAGTTTGCTGAAAATTCAGTTGCATTTGAATTTCTGGTGATCCCATTTGAGCATGTATATTTCTAACTACAGTTCTACATCACATTTCTTTCGCAAAATGCGAAACGCTTTGACTCGGTGAGGTTTCGCGGCATTCCGACTTCAATGACCCGGTTGCCGAAATTCAGTGGCTCTTTGAATAATGGTGTGATCCCTTTTGGGCATGTATGCTTCTGCTACTTGTATCTACATCAACACTTTCTTCAGCAAACAGCGAAACGCTTTGATTCGGTGTAGTTTCGCGGCATTCCGACTTCGATGCCCCGGTTGCCGAAATTCAGTTGCCTTTGAATTTGTGGTGATCCCTCCTGAGCATGTATGCTTCTGCTACTTGTTCTAAATCAGAATTCTTCCGCAAAGGGTTTTTTAACGCTTTGACTCGTTGAGTTTCGCGGCATTCCGACTTCGATGGGGGGCCCTGGTTGCCGAAATTCAGTTGCCTTTGAATTTCGGGTTGATCCCTCTTGAGAATGTCTGCTTCTGCTACTTGTTACTACATCACACTTCTATCCGCAACACAGAGTGAACGCTTAGACTCGGTGAGTTTACGGCATTCCGACTTCGATGACCCGGTTGTGAAATTCAGTTGCCTTTGAATTTCGGGTGATCCCTCTTGAGCAATGTATCCTTCTGCTACTTGTTCTACATCAGACATTTTTCGCAAACGGCGAAACGCTTTGACTCGTGTGAGTTTTGCGGCATTACGACCACGCGAGCTAGCCGCCCGGTTGCCGAAATTCAGTTGGCTTTGAATTTCGGGTTGATCCTTCTTGTGCATGTATGCCTCTGCTACTTATAATACATCACACTTTTCTTATCAGCGCAAACGGCGAAACGCTTTGACTCGGTTAGTTTCGCAGCATTCCGACTTCAATGCCCCGGTTGGAAATTCAGTTGCCTTTGAATTTCGGGTGGTGATCCCTGTTGAGGATGTATGCTTAGCTACTTGTTCTACATCACACTTCTTCCGCAATTGGGCGAATCGCTTTTGACTCGTGTGAGTATCTCGCGGCATTCCGACTTCGATGCCCCGTTTTGCCGATATTCAGTTGCCTTTGAATTTCGGGTGATCCCTTTTGAGCATGTATGCCTCTGGTAATTGTTCTACTTCACACTTCCTTTACAAAACAGCGAAACGCTTTGACTCGGGTGAGTTTCGCGGCCATTCCGACTGCGGATGACGGGTTGCCGAATTTCAGTTTGCCTTTGATTTTGGGGTTTTCCCTGTTGAGCATGTATGCTATGCTACTTGTTATACATCACACTATTGGCAAACAGCGAAACGATTTGACTCTGGTGAGTTGACGGCATTCCGACTTCGATGCCCCGGTTGCAAAATTCAGTTGCCTTTGAATTTGGGGTGTTCTCTCTTGAGCATTGTATGCTTCTGCTACTTGTTCTACATCTACACTCTCTTCCGGCAAGGGTTTAACGCTTTGACTCGTTGAGTTTCGCGTGCATTCCGACTTCGATGACCCGGTTGCCGAAATTCAGTTCGCCTTTGAATATTGGGTGTTCCCTCTTGAGCATTTATGCTTCTGCTACTTGTTCTACATCCACTTTTTCCGCAAACAGTGAAACGCTTTGGGACAATCGGTGAGTTTCATGGCATTCCGACTTCGAGAACCTGTCTGTTGAAATTCAGTGTGCCTTTGAATTTGCGGTGATCACCTCATTGAGCATGTATGCTTTTGCTACTTGTTCTACATGCACACTTACTTCCGCAAAGGGCGAAACGCTTTGAACTCGGTTGAGTTTCGCGGCATTAGACTTCGATGCCCGTGTTGCCGAAATTCAGTTGTGGTTTGAATTTTGTGGTGTGATCCCTTTTGAGCATGTATGCTTCTGCTACTTGTTAATATCAGAACTTTATCCGCAAACGGCGAAACGCTTAGACTCGGTTGTTTTTTTGCAGCATTTCGACTCTTCGATGCCCCGGTTGTCGAAAATTCAGTTGACTTTGAATTTGGGGTGATCCCTCTTGAGCTTGTATGCTTCTGCTACTTGTTCTACATCACAACTTCTTTGCAACAGGCGAAAACGCTTTGATTCAGTGAGGGGTTGCGCTATTCCGACTTCGATTACCCGGTTGCCGAAATTCAATACCCTTTGAATTTTGGTTTGATCCCTCTCTTGAGCAAGTATGTATCTGCTACTTGTTCTACATAGCAACTTCTTCGGCAAACGGCGAAAAGCTTGGACTCGGAGAGTTTCGCGGCATTCCGACTACGATGCCCCGGTAGCCGAAATTTCTGTTGGGTGTTGAACATTACGTTGATCCCTCTTGTGCTTGTATGCTTCTGCTACTTGTTCTACCTCAGACTTCTTCCGCAAATGGCGAAACGCTTTGACTAGGTGCGTATTCGGCTACATTGTGGCTTCGATGCACTGGTTGCTGATATTTAGTTGCCTTTGAATTTCAGGTGATACCTATTAAGTCATGTTTTACTTTTGCTAATAGTTCTACATCAGACTTTTTCGGCAAACGGCGTAACTCTTTGACTCGGTGAGTTTCGCGGCATTCCGGCTTCGATGCGGGTTTGCGAAAATTCACTTGCCTTTGATTTTCGGTGTGATACCTATTTAGCATGTATACTTCTGATACTTGTTCTACTTCCAGACTTTCTTCGGCCCAAACGGCGAAATGCTTTGACTCGGTGAGTTTCAAGGCATTCCGACTTCGATGCCCCGGTTGCCGAAATTCAGTTGCCTTTTCTGAATTTCTGGGTCATCCCTCTTGAGCATGTATGCTTCTGTTACTTGTTCTACATCCACACTTCCTTCCGCAAACAGCGAAAAAGCTTTGACTCGGTGGTGGAGTTTCGCGGCATTCTGACTTCGAAGCCTGGTTGCCGAAATTCAGTTGCCTTTGAATTTCGGGTGATTCCTCTTGAGCATGTATGCTTCTGCTACTTGTTCTACTTCACACTTTATTCCGCAAACAGCGAAACGCTTTGATTCGTCTCAATAGTTTCGACATGATTCCGACTTCGATGCCCCGGTTGCGAAATTCAGTTGCCTTTGAATTTGGGGTGATCCCTCTTGGGCATGTATGCTTGGCTACTTGTTTTACATCACTCTTCTTTGGCAAAAGGCGAAACACTTTGACTCGGCGAGTTTTCGTGGCATTCTACTTTGATGGTCCGGTTGCCGAAATTCACTTGTTTTGAAATTTGGGTGATTTCTCTTGAGCATGTATGCTTCTGCTACTTGTTCTACATCAGACTTCTTGGCAAAAAGCCGAAACGCTTTGACTCAGTGCATTTTCGTGGCATTCCGACTTCCGATGCAGGTTGCCCAAATTCAGTTGCCTTTGAATTTCCGGTGAATCTTGAGCAGGTATGCTTCTGCTACTTGTTCTACATCAGACTTCCTTCCCGCAAAAAGCGAAACGCTTTGACTCGGTGAGTTTCGCGGCATTCCGACTTCGATGCCCCGGTTTGCGAAATTCAGTTGCCTTTGAATTTCGGGTGATCCCTCTTTGGCATGTATGCTTCTGGACTTGTTCTACATCAGACTTCTTCCGCAAATGGCCAAAAAGTTTGACTAGGTGAGTTTCACGGCATTCCGACTTCTACCGATGCAAGTTTGCCGAAATTCAGTATGCCTTTGAATTTTGGGGTGATCCCTCTTGAGCATGTATGCTTCTGCTACTTGTTTCTACATCACATTCTTCCGCATACAGCGAAATGCTTTGACTCGGTGAGTTTCGGCGGCATTCCGACTTTGATGCCCCGGTTGTTGAAAACTTCAGTAGCCTTATTGGAATTCGGGTGATCCCTCTTGAGCATGGCTGCTTCTGCTACTTGTTCTACATAGGACTTCTTCCGCAAATTGGCAATGCAAACGCTTTGACTGGTTGAGTTTACGGCATTCTGAATTCGATGCCAGGTCTGCTGAAATTCAGTTGTTTTTGAAAATTGGGTGATTCCTCTTGAGCATGTATGCTTCTGCTACTTGTTCTACATCAGACTTCTTTTGCTAAAAGGCGAAACGCTTTGAGTCGGTGAGTTTCGCGGGATTTGAAATTCGATGTCCCCGGTTGCTGAATTACCTCGCGCGCGCACGCGCGCGCTTCGAATTTCGGGTGATCCCTCTTGCGCATGTATGCTATGCTACTTGTTCTACATCAGAACTTATTCCGCAAAGGGGGAAATGCTTTGACTCGGTGAGTTTCGCGGCATTCCGACTTCGATGACAGTTGCTGAAATTCAGTTTGCTTTGAATTGAGGTGATCATATTTGAGGATGTATGCTTCTGCTACTTGTTCTACCTTGGACTTCACTTCCGCAAGGGGAATGGCGGAAAGCTTTGTCATCGGTTGGTTTCGAGGCATTCGGACTTCGATGCCCCGGTTGCCGAAATTCAGTTGCTCCTTGAATTTAGGGTGATCCCTATTAAGCACATGTATATTCTGCTACTTGTTCTACATGGACTTCTTCGGAAAACGGCGAAACACTTTGTGACTCGGTGTGTTTCGCGGCATTCCGACTTCGATGCCCCGGTTGCGCGAAATTTATTTGCTTTGTGAATTTCGGGTGATCCCTCTAGAGCATGTTGTGCTTATGCTACTTGTTCTACATCACACTTCCTACGAAACCATCGAAAAGCTTTGAACTCGGTGTGTTTCGCCGCAATCCGGACTTCGATGGCTTCCGCGTTGCCGAAATTCAGTTGCCTTTGAATTTCGTTGGGTGATCCCTCTTGAGCATGTTATGCTTCTGCTACTTAGTTTTACATCAGACTTCTTACGCAAAAGGCGAAAAGTGATTGTGACTCGGTGATTTTCGCGGCATTCCGACTTTCGATGCCCCGGATGCCGAAATTCAGTTGCCTTTGAATTTCGGGTGATCCCTCATTGAAGATGGATGCTTCTGCTACTTTGTTCATACATCAGGTCTTCTTCGGCAAATGGCCAAACGCTTTTTTGATAGGGTGAGTTTACTGGCATTCCGACTTCGATGGCCAGGTTGCCTAAATTCAGTTGCCTTTGAATTTCGGGTGATATTTTGAGCATGAATACTTCTGCTACTTGTTCTATATCAGACTTCTTTCGCAAACAGCGAAAAGCTTTGAATGGGTGAGTTTCGGGTCATTCCGACTTTCGATGCCCCGTTTGCGAAATTCCAGTTTGCCTTTGAATTTCGGGTTATCCCTCTTGAGCATGTATGCTTCTGCTACTTTGTTCTACATCAGACTTCTTCCGCAAATGTGCCAAACGGTTTGACTAGGTGAGTTCTCACGGCATTCCGACTTCGATGCAGGTTGCCGAAATTCAGTTGCCTTTGAATTTTTGGGTGATCCTACTTGAGCATGTATGCTTAGGCTACTTGTTCTACATCAGACTTCCTTCCGAAAACAGCCGAAACGCTTTATTGAGTCGGGTGAGTTTCGCGGCATTCCGAATTTTCGAATGCCCGGTTGTGAAATTCAGTTGCCTTTGAATTTCGAGGTGCTCAATCTTCGAGAATGTTATGCTTCTGATACTTGTTCTACCTCAGACTTCATCCGCAAACGGGGAAACTCTTTGACTCGGTGAGTTTCGCAGCTTTCCGGCTTCGATGCCCAGGTTGCCGAAATTCAGATGCCTTTGAATTTCGGGTGATCCCTCTTGGAGCATGTATGCTTCTAATTCTTGTACTCTACAGCACACTTCTTTCCGCAAAACGGCGAAACGCTCTTGATCTTGTTTTGGAGTTATGCGGCATTCCGACTTCGATGCCCGGTTGAACGAAATCCAGTCGCCTTTGAATTTCGGGTGATCCCTCTTGAGCATGTATGCTTCTTCTTTTTTTTTTATGCTCTTGTTCTACATCAGACTTCACTACCTAATGGCGAACGAACGCTTTGCATCGGAGAGTTTCGCGGAATTCCGACTTCGATGCTGTTGATAAAATTCAGTGGCTATGGGTTTGAATTTCGGGTGATCCCTCTTGAGCATGTATGCTTCTTGATACTTGTTATAACATCAGACTTTCTTCCGCAAACGGCGAAACGCTTTGACTCGGTGAGTTTCGCGGCATTCCTTTGATCCGACTTCGATGCCCGGTTGCCGAAATTCAGTTGCCTTTGAATTTCGGGTGATCCCTCTTGAGCATGTATGCTTCTGCTACTTGTTCTACATCAGACTTCTTCCGCAAACGGCGAAACGCTTTGACTCGGTGAGTTTCGCGGCATTCCGACTTCGATGCCCCGGTTGCCGAAATTCAGTTGCCTTTGAATTTCGGGTGATCCCTCTTGAGCATGTATGCTTCTGCTACTTGTTCTACATCAGACTTCTTCCGCAAACGGCGAAACGCTTTGACTCGGTGAGTTTCGCGGCATTCCGACTTCGATGCCCCGGTTGCCGAAATTCAGTTGCCTTTGAATTTCGGGTGATCCCTCTTGAGCATGTATGCTTCTGCTACTTGTTCTACATCAGACTTCTTCCGCAAACGGCGAAACGCTTTGACTCGGTGAGTTTCGCGGCATTCCGACTTCGATGCCCCGGTTGCCGAAATTCAGTTGCCTTTGAATTTCGGGTGATCCCTCTTGAGCATGTATGCTTCTGCTACTTGTTCTACATCAGACTTCTTCCGCAAACGGCGAAACGCTTTGACTCGGTGAGTTTCGCGGCATTCCGACTTCGATGCCCCGGTTGCCGAAATTCAGTTGCCTTTGAATTTCGGGTGATCCCTCTTGAGCATGTATGCTTCTGCTACTTGTTCTACATCAGACTTCTTCCGCAAACGGCGAAACGCTTTGACTCGGTGAGTTTCGCGGCATTCCGACTTCGATGCCCGGTTGCCGAAATTCAGTTGCCTTTGAATTTCGGGTGATCCCTCTTGAGCATGTATGCTTCTGCTACTTGTTCTACATCAGACTTCTTCCGCAAACGGCGAAACGCTTTGACTCGGTGAGTTTCGCGGCATTCCGACTTCGATGCCCCGGTTGCCGAAATTCAGTTGCCTTTGAATTTCGGGTGATCCCTCTTGAGCATGTATGCTTCTGCTACTTGTTCTACATCAGACTTCTTCCGCAAACGGCGAAACGCTTTGACTCGGTGAGTTTCGCGGCATTCCGACTTCGATGCCCCGGTTGCCGAAATTCAGTTGCCTTTGAATTTCGGGTGATCCCTCTTGAGCATGTATGCTTCTGCTACTTGTTCTACATCAGACTTTCTTCCGCAAACGGCGAAACGCTTTGACTCGGTGAGTTTCGCGGCATTCCGACTTCGATGCCCCGTTGCCGAAATTCAGTTGCCTTTGAATTTCGGGTGATCCCTCTTGAGCATGTATGCTTCTGCTACTTGTTCTACATCACACTTCTTCCGCAAAGGGCGAAACGCTTTGACTCGGTGAGTTTCGCGGCATTCCGACTTCAATGCCCAGGTTGCCGAAATCAAGTTGCCTTTGAATTTCGGGTGATCCCTCTTGAGCATATATGCTTGTGCTACTTGTTCTACAACAGACTACTTTCGCAAACGGCGAAAGGCTTTGACTCGGTGAGTTTCGCGGAATTTCGACTTCGATGCCCAGGTTGCCGAAATCCAGTTTCCTTTTAAATTCGGGTGATTCCTCTTGAGCATGTATGCTTCTGCTACTTGTTCTACATCAAACTTCTTCCGCAAACGGCGAAACGCTTTGACTCGGTGAGTTTCGCGACATTCCGACTTCGATGCC
This sequence comes from Populus alba x Populus x berolinensis, assembly GCA_029228515.1. Classification (NCBI taxonomy): domain Eukaryota; kingdom Viridiplantae; phylum Streptophyta; class Magnoliopsida; order Malpighiales; family Salicaceae; genus Populus; species Populus alba x Populus x berolinensis. The sequence continues at coordinate 3,301,012 of CM055356.1, read as the reverse complement.
CAGGTTGCCGAAATCCAGTTTCCTTTTAAATTCGGGTGATTCCTCTTGAGCATGTATGCTTCTGCTACTTGTTCTACATCAGACTTCTTCCGCAAACGGCGAAACGCTTTGACTCTATGAGTTTCGCAGCCTTCAGACTTCGATTCCCCGGTTGTCGAAATCAAGTTGTCTTTGAATTTCGGGTGATCCCTCTTGAGCATATATGCTTCTGCTACTTGTTCTACAACAGACTACTTTCGCAAACGGCGAAAGGCTTTGACTCGGTGAGTTTCGCGGCATTCCGACTTCGATGGCTCGGTTGCCGAAATCCAGTTGCCTTTGAATTTCGGGTGATCCCTCTTGAGCATGTATGCTTCTCCTACTTGTTCTACAGCATACTACTTTAGCAAACGGCGAAACTTTTGACTCGGTGAGTTTCGCGGCATTCCGACTTCGATGCCCAGGTTGCCGATATCCAGTTGCCTTTGAATTTCGGGTGATCCCTCTTGGGCATGTATGCTTGTGCTACTTGTTCTACATCAGACTTCTTCCGCAAACGGCGAAACGCTTTGACTCGGTGAGTTTCGCGGCATTCCGACTTCGATGCCCAGGTTGCCGAAATCCAGTTGCCTTTGAATTTCGGGTGATCCCTCTTGGGCATGTATGCTTGTGCTACTTGTTCTACATCAGACTTCTTCCGCAAACGCCGAAACGCTTTGACTCGGTGAGTTTCGCCGCATTCCGACTTCGATGCCCAGGTTGCCGAAATCCAGTTGCCTTTGAATTTCGGGTGATCCCTCTTGGGCATGTATGCTTGAGCTACTTGTTCTACATCAGACTTCTTCCGCAAAGGGCGAAACGCTTTGACTCGGTGAGTTTCGCGGCATTCCGACTTCGATGCCAAGGTTGCCGAAATCCAGTTGCCTTTGAATTTCGGGTGATCCCTCTTGAGCATGTATGCTTCTGCTACTTGTTCTACATCAGACTTCTTCCGCAAACGGCGAAACGCTTTGACTCGGTGAGTTTCGCGGCATTCCGACTTCGATGCCCCGTTGCCGAAATTCAGTTGCCTTTGAATTTCGGGTGATCCCTCTTGAGCATGTATGCTTCTGCTACTTGTTCTACATCAACTTCTTCCGCAAACGGCGAAACGCTTTGACTCGGTGAGTTTCGCGCATTCCGACTTCGATGCCCCGGTTGCCGAAATTCAGTTGCCTTTGAATTTCGGGTGATCCCTCTTGAGCATGTATGCTTCTGCTACTTGTTCTACATCATCTACTTTCTTCCGCAAACGGCGAAACGCTTTGACTCGGTGAGTTTCGCGGCATTCCGACTTCGATGCCCCGGTTGCCGAAATTCAGTTGCCTTTGAATTTCGGGTGATCCCTCTTGAGCATGTATGCTTCTGCTACTTGTTCTACATCAGACTTTTTCTCCGCAAACGGCGAAACGCTTTGACTCGGTGAGTTTCGCGGCATTCCGACTCGATGCCCCGGTTGCCGAAATTCAGTTGCCTTTGAATTTCGGTGATCCCTCTTGAGCATGTATGCTTCTGCTACTTGTTCTACATCAGACTTCTTCCGCAAAGGCGAAACGCTTTGACTCGGTGAGTTTCGCGGCATTCCGACTTCGATGCCCCGGTTGCCGAAATTCAGTTGCCTTTGAATTTCGGGTGATCCCTCTTGAGCATGTATGCTTCTGCTACTTGTTCTACATCAGACTTCCTTCCGCAAACGGCGAAACGCTTTGACTCGGTGAGTTTCGCGGCATTCCGACTTCGATGCCCCGTTGCCGAAATTCAGTTGCCTTTGAATTTCGGGTGATCCCTCTTGAGCATGTATGCTTCTGCTACTTGTTCTACATCAGACTTCTTCCGCAAACGGCGAAACGCTTCCGACTTCGATGCCCTTGTTGCCGAAATTCAGTTGCCTTTGAATTTCGGGTGATCCCTCTTGAGCATGTATGCTTCTGCTACTTGTTCTACATCAGACTTCTTCCGCAAACGGCGAAACGCTTTGACTCGGTGAGTTTCGCGGCATTCCGACTTCGATGCCCCGTTGCCGAAATTCAGTTGCCTTTGAATTTCGGGTGATCCCTCTTGAGCATGTATGCTTCTGCTACTTGTTCTACATCAGACTTCTTCCGCAAACGGCGAAACGCTTTGACTCGGTGAGTTTCGCGGCATTCCGACTTCGATGCCCGGTTGCCGAAATTCAGTTGCCTTTGAATTTCGGGTGATCCCTCTTGAGCATGTATGCTTCTGCTACTTGTTCTACATCAGACTTCTTTTCGCAAACGGCGAAACGCTTTGACTCGGTGAGTTTCGCGGCATTCCGACTTCGATGCCCCGTTTGCCGAAATTCAGTTGCCTTTGAATTTCGGGTGATCCCTCTTGAGCATGTATGCTTCTGCTACTTGTTCTACATCAGACTTCTTTCGCAAACGGCGAAACGCTTTGACTCGGTGAGTTTCGCGGCATTCTTCGACTTCGATGCCCCGGTTGCCGAAATTCAGTTGCCTTTGAATTTCGGGTGATCCCTCTTGAGCATGTATGCTTCTGCTACTTGTTCTACATCAGACTTCTTCCGCAAACGGCGAAACGCTTTGACTCGGTGAGTTTCGCGGCATTCCGACTTCGATGCCCCGGTTGCCGAAATTCAGTTGCCTTTGAATTTCGGGTGATCCCTCTTGAGCATGTATGCTTCTGCTACTTGTTCTACATCAGACTTCTTCCGCAAACGGCGAAACGCTTTGACTCGGTGAGTTTCGCGCATTCCGACTTCGATGCCCCCGTTGCCGAAATTCAGTTGCCTTTGAATTTCGGGTGATCCCTCTTGAGCATGTATGCTTCTGCTACTTGTTCTACATCAGACTTTCTTCCGCAAACGGCGAAACGCTTTGACTCGGTGAGTTTCGCGGCATTCCGACTTCGATGCCCCGGTTGCCGAAATTCAGTTGCCTTTGAATTTCGGTGATCCCTCTTGAGCATGTATGCTTCTGCTACTTGTTCTACATCAGACTTCTTCCGCAAACGGCGAAAACTTTGACTCGGTGAGTTTCGCGGCATTCCGACTTCGATGCCCCGGTTGCCGAAATTCAGTTGCCTTTGAATTTCGGGTGATCCCTCTTGAGCATGTATGCTTCTGCTACTTGTTCTACATCAGACTTCTTCCGCAAACGGCGAAACGCTTTGACTCGTGAGTTTCGCGGCATTCCGACTTCGATGCCCCGGTTGCCGAAATTCAGTTGCCTTTGAATTTCGGGTGATCCCTCTTGAGCATGTATGCTTCTGCTACTTGTTCTACATCAGACTTCTTCCGCAAAGGCGAAACGCTTTGACTCGGTGAGTTTCGCGGCATTCCGACTTCGATGCCCGGTTGCCGAAATTCAGTTGCCTTTGAATTTCGGGTGATCCCTCTTGAGCATGTATGCTTCTGCTACTTGTTCTACATCAGACTTCTTCCGCAAACGGCGAAACGCTTTGACTCGGTGAGTTTCGCGGCATTCCGACTTCGATGCCCCGTTTGCCGAAATTCAGTTGCCTTTGAATTTCGGGTGATCCCTCTTGAGCATGTATGCTTCTGCTACTTGTTCTACATCAGACTTCTTCCGCAAACGCGAAACGCTTTGACTCGGAGTTGCGATTCCGACTATGTTTTGCCGAAATTCAGTTGCCTTTGAATTTCGGGTGATCCCTCTTGAGCATGTATGCTTCTGCTACTTGTTCTACATCAGACTTCTTCCGCAAACGGCGAAACGCTTTGACTCGGTGAGTTTCGCGGCATTCCGACTTCGATGCCCCGTTGCCGAAATTCAGTTGCCTTTGAATTTCGGGTGATCCCTCTTGAGCATGTATGCTTCTGCTACTTGTTCTACATCAGACTTCTTCCGCAAACGCGAAACGCTTTGACTCGGTGAGTTTCGCGGCATTCCGACTTCGATGCCCCGGTTGCCGAAATTCAGTTGCCTTTGAATTTCGGGTGATCCCTCTTGAGCATGTATGCTTCTGCTACTTGTTCTACATCAGACTTCTTTCCGCAAACGGCGAAACGCTTTGACTCGGTGAGTTTCGCGGCATTCCGACTTCGATGCCCCGTTGCCGAAATTCAGTTGCCTTTGAATTTCGGTGATCCCTCTTGAGCATGTATGCTTCTGCTACTTGTTCTACATCAGACTTCTTCCGCAAACGGCGAAACGCTTTGACTCGGTGAGTTTCGCGGCATTCCGACTTCGATGCCCCGTTTGCCGAAATTCAGTTGCCTTTGAATTTCGGGTGATCCCTCTTGAGCATGTATGCTTCTGCTACTTGTTCTACATCAGACTTCTTCCGCAAACGGCGAAACGCTTTGACTCGGTGAGTTTCGCGGCATTCCGACTTCGATGCCCGGTTGCCGAAATTCAGTTGCCTTTGAATTTCGGGTGATCCCTCTTGAGCATGTATGCTTCTGCTACTTGTTCTACATCAGACTTTCTTCCGCAAACGGCGAAACGCTTTGACTCGGTGAGTTTCGCGGCATTCCGACTTCGATGCCCCGGTTGCCGAAATTCAGTTGCCTTTGAATTTCGGGTGATCCCTCTTGAGCATGTATGCTTCTGCTACTTGTTCTACATCAGACTTTCTTCCGCAAACGGCGAAACGCTTTGACTCGGTGAGTTTCGCGGCATTCCGACTTCGATGCCCCGGTTGCCGAAATTCAGTTGCCTTTGAATTTCGGTGATCCCTCTTGAGCATGTATGCTTCTGCTACTTGTTCTACATCAGACTTCTTCCGCAAACGGCGAAACGCTTTGACTCGGTGAGTTTCGCGGCATTCCGACTTCGATGCCCCGGTTGCCGAAATTCAGTTGCCTTTGAATTTCGGGTGATCCCTCTTGAGCATGTATGCTTCTGCTACTTGTTCTACATCAGACTTCTTCCGCAACGGCGAAACGCTTTGACTCGGTGAGTTTCGCGGCATTCCGACTTCGATGCCCCGGTTGCCGAAATTCAGTTGCCTTTGAATTTCGGTGATCCCTCTTGAGCATGTATGCTTCTGCTACTTGTTCTACATCAGACTTCTTCCGCAAAGGCGAAACGCTTTGACTCGGTGAGTTTCGCGGCATTCCGACTTCGATGCCCGGTTGCCGAAATTCAGTTGCCTTTGAATTTCGGGTGATCCCTCTTGAGCATGTATGCTTCTGCTACTTGTTCTACATCAGACTTCTTCCGCAAACGGCGAAACGCTTTGACTCGGTGAGTTTCGCGGCATTCCGACTTCGATGCCCCGTTGCCGAAATTCAGTTGCCTTTGAATTTCGGGTGATCCCTCTTGAGCATGTATGCTTCTGCTACTTGTTCTACATCAGACTTCTTCCGCAAACGGCGAAACGCTTTGACTCGGTGAGTTTCGCGGCATTCCGACTTCGATGCCCCGGTTGCCGAAATTCAGTTGCCTTTGAATTTCGGTGATCCCTCTTGAGCATGTATGCTTCCTACTTGTTCTACATCAACTTCTTCCGCAAACGGCGAAACGCTTTGACTCGGTGAGTTTCGCGGCATTCCGACTTCGATGCCCCGGTTGCCGAAATTCAGTTGCCTTTGAATTTCGGGATCCCTCTTGAGCATGTATGCTTCTGCTACTTGTTCTACATCAACTTCTTCCGCAAACGCGAAACGCTTTGACTCGGTGAGTTTCGCGGCATTCCGACTTCGATGCCCCGGTTGCCGAAATTCAGTTGCCTTTGAATTTCGGGTGATCCCTCTTGAGCATGTATGCTTCTGCTACTTGTTCTACATCAGACTTCTTCCGCAAACGGCGAAACGCTTTGACTCGGTGAGTTTCGCGGCATTCCGACTTCGATGCCCCGGTTGCCGAAATTCAGTTGCCTTTGAATTTCGGGTGATCCCTCTTGAGCATGTATGCTTCTGCTACTTGTTCTACATCAGACTTCTTCCGCAAACGGCGAAACGCTTTGACTCGGTGAGTTTCGCGGCATTCCGACTTCGATCTCGATGCCGTTGCCGAAATTCAGTTGCCTTTGAATTTCGGGTGATCCCTCTTGAGCATGTATGCTTCTGCTACTTGTTCTACATCAGACTTCTTCGCAAACGGCGAAACGCTTTGACTCGGTGAGTTTCGCGGCATTCCGACTTCGATGCCCCGTTGCCGAAATTCAGTTGCCTTTGAATTTCGGGTGATCCCTCTTGAGCATGTATGCTTCTGCTACTTGTTCTACATCAGACTTCTTCCGCAAACGGCGAAACGCTTTGACTCGGTGAGTTTCGCGGCATTCCGACTTCGATGCCCCGGTTGCCGAAATTCAGTTGCCTTTGAATTTCGGTGATCCCTCTTGAGCATGTATGCTTCTGCTACTTGTTCTACATCAGACTTCTTCCGCAAACGGCGAAACGCTTTGACTCGGTGAGTTTCGCGGCATTCCGACTTCGATGCCCCGGTTGCCGAATTCCAGTTGCCTTTGAATTTTCAGGGTGATCCCTCTTGAGCATGTAGGCTTCCGATACTTGTTCTACTATCATTCATCTTCCTCACACGGAGAAACGCTTTGACTCGGTGACTTTCACGGGCATTCCGACTTCGGTGCCCCAGGTATTTGCCGAAATTCAGTTGCCTTTGAATATCGGGTGATCCCTCTCTTCGAGCATGTTATGCTTCCGCCATAACTGGTTCTACATCAGACTTCTTCCGCAAACGGCACAATCGCTCTTGACGCTCTCTCGGTGGGTTTCGATCCGACCTTCCGACTTCGATGCTCCCCGGTTTCACGAAATTCAGTTGCCTTGTGCATTTAGTGGTGGTATCCTCCTCTTGAGGCATGTACTGCTTCCGGCTACTTGGTTATACATCAGACTTCTTCCGCAATCTCGGCGATAACGCTTGGTATCTCGCGTGAGTTTTGCTGGCATTCCAGAACTTCGAACGATTGACCCCGGTTGCTGAAATTACGCTTGCTTTTGATTTTGGGACGGGTGATCCTACTTGAGCATGTTATGCTTCCGCTACCTTTTACCTCCATCAGACTTCTTTCCGCGCAAAATCGGCCAAACTGACTTTGTACTCGGTGAGATTTCGCGGCATTCCGACTTCTCTGGTGCCGCCGGTTGCTTGTTTACCGAAAATTATACAGTTGCCTCTTTGAATTTCGGAGTGAACCCTCTTGAGCATGTATGCTTCTGCTACTTGTTCTACATCAGACTTCTTCCGCAAAGGCTGAATTCGCTTTGACTCCCGGTGTGGTTTCAGCGGCTATTCCGACTTCGCGGATGCCCCGGTTGCCGATAATTCAGTTGCCTTTGTATTTTCAGGTGATTCCCTACTTGAGCATTTGTATGCTTCTGCTACTTGTCCTCACATGCTAGACTTCTTCCTGCAAACGGCGCAATACGCTTTGACTCGCGCCCTGTTGGAGTTTCGCGGCATTCCGAACTGTCGATGGTCCCGTGCTGATGGTTCCGTAAAATTCAAGTTGCCTGCATGAGTTTGCTCTAGTGGATCCTATCTTTGAGCTGGTATGCTTCTCGTACTTATTCTACATACATACTTCTTGCTGATAAGGATAAGATAGACGCTTTGACTTGGTGAGTTTTGCGCGGCATCTCGACTTTCGCGTATGCCCAGGTTGCCGATAATATTTAGTTGCTTTTGAATTTGAGGTGATCCACATCTTGAGCTATGTATGCTTACCGCTGCTACTTTGTTCCTCTATCCCAGAATAGCTTCACGTCTAAATAGGGGCGAAACGCTTGGACTCGCTGAGGTTTCGCGGCATTCCGACTTCGAGAGGCCCGGTTGCCGAAATTCAGTTGCACTTTTGAATTTCGGGTTGATCGCTTTTGAGCATGTATAGCTTCTGCTTATCTTGTCCTACATCGGACTTATTTCGGAAATGGCCAAAAAACTTTGAACTTTGACTCGGGTGCGGTTCGCTGCGCATTCCGACTTCGATGCCTCGGGCTTTCTGAATTCCAGTTACCTGTGCTATTTCGGGTGATCCCGTTATTGAGCATCTGTATGCTTCCCGCTACTTGTCCTACATCAGACTAGCTTTCTCACAAAGGCGAAACATCGCTTTTGACATCGGTGAGTTTGCCGGCCTTCCGTCTTTCGTTGCCCGGTTGCCGAAATTCAGGTTGCCTTTGAATTTCGGGTGATCTCTCTCGGAACTGATATGCTTCCCCGACCTATTATTGTCTACATCCCATAGACGTTCTTGCCCAGCAACGGCGAAAACGCTTTGACTCGGTGAGTTTCGCTCGGCATTTTAGACTTGCGCTGCCACTCGGTTTGACCTCGATAATCAGTATGCCTTTGAATTTTCGAGTGGTGATCCCTCTTGAGCAAGTATCGCGTCTGCTACTTCTTCTACAACAGACTTTCTTTCCGCAAACGGCGAAAACGCGTTGACTCGGTGAGTTTCACGGCATTCAACTTCAATTGCCCCGGTTGCCGAAATTCAGTTGCCTTTGAATTTCGGTGGATCCCTCTTGAGCATTGTATGCTTCCGCTACTTGCTTCTAACATCATACTTCTTTCCTCAAAACGGAGAAACGCTTTGACTCGGTGGACTTTTCGCGCCATTCCGACATTCGCGGTGCCCCGGTGTTTCCGAAATTCAGTTGCCTCTTTGAATAAACGAGTGATCTCCTCTTGAAGCTTGTATGCTTCCTCGTCTACTGTTGTCCTTCCATCTGACTTCCTTTCCCGCAACCGGCGAAACGCGACTTTTTGATCGCGGTGATAGTTTCGCTGGTCATATCGCCGAGGTAAACACTGAACTTCCTCTCTGAAATACTGGCCAATCCGCGTTTCCGAAATTCAGTTGCCTTAGAGGAAATTCGGGTGATCCCTCTTGTGCATGTTATCGCTTCCTCGTACTTGTCCTCCATCAGACTTCTTCCGCAAACGGCCAAACGCTTGTGAAACTCGGTGAGTTTCGCGGCATTTCCACTTCGATGCCCCGAGTCTGACCGAAATTCATGTGTGCCTTTGAATTTTCAGGTGGTGATCCTCCTCTTGAGCTTGTATGCTTCCGCTACTTGTCTCCGCATCAGGACTTCTTCCGCAAACGGCGAATCGACTTTGAGCCTCGGTGAGTTTCGCGGAATTCCGACTTGCGATGGCCGCTCCGGGTTGCAGAAAATTCTCAGTTGCCTTTGAATTTCGGGTGATCCCTACCTTGCACACGCATGTCATGCTTCCGCGACGTGTCCTCCATCCAGACTTACTTTGCTCAGGCTCATACGAGCGAAACGCTGTGACTCGGTGTGTTATCGCTCGGCATTACGACTTCGATGCCGCGTTTGCCGAAATTCAGTTGCTTTTGAATTTCGGACCGTGATCCCGCTTGGGCACCCATGTATTTGTCTTCCGCTCTATATTTCGTCTACATACAGACTTTGTCGCTTCAGAATGAAACGGCGAAACGCTGTGTAACTCGATGAGTTTCTCGGCATTCCATGCTTTCAAGATGCCCCGGTTGCCGAAATTCAACGTTGCCTCTCTCGCTATTTTCGGGTGATCCCTCTTGAGCATTTGTATTGCTTCCGCTACTTGATTCTATATCATACATTCTTCCATCATCTAGGAGAAACGCTTTGACTCGGTGACTTTCCTTTTTCCCCCCACTCCCCCCCCCCATTCCCCCCCCACCCCCCCACGAGGCATTCCGACTCTTCGGTGCGCTGATGTTGCCGAAATTCAGTTGGTCCTTTGAATCATCGGTGTGATCCCTCTTTGCATGTAATGCTCGCTCTTCCGACAAACTTGTTTCTATTCAGACTTCTTCCGCCAAAACGGCCAAACGCTTTGACTCGGTGAGTTTCACGGCATTCCGATCTTCGATGCCTCGGTTTCCCCGCTCGAATATTCTCTTCAATGTGCCGGTGGCAGACGTTCGGTGTGGTGATCACTCTAGGCCATGTATGCTTCAGTCGTGACTTGATTATACATAAGATCCTTCTTCAAGCATGACGGCGAAACAGCTTTGACTCGGTAGGTGTTTCGCGCGGCCATTCCGACTTCGATTGCCCGGGTATGACGAAATACCAGAGTTTGCCTTATGAATTTGCGGTGTGGAGATACACTCTCTTTGTCCAGTGCTGTATGCTTCTGCTACTTGTCCTACATCAGACTTCTTCCGCAAACGGCCCCATAACGCTTTGACTCTCGGTGCGTTTCGCAGCATTCCGACCTCTCAGATTGCCACGGTTCTCGAAACTTCACCTTGCCTTTTGCTTTTTGGGTGATCCCTCTTGTGTCATGTATGCTTACGCTACTTGTTCTCGTACATTTTACTTACTTCCTCAACGGAGAAACGTTTCTGAGAACTACGGTGACTTTTCGCGGACATTCGACGTCTCTTCTCGTTGCCGGTTTGACGTACAAGTCAGGTGCTACGAGTTGAATTTCGGGGCTTCCCTCTTGAGCATGTATGCTTCCGCTACTTGTGCTACATCAGACATTACTTCTTCTCAAAGGAAGAAACGCTTTGACCACGGTGTGTTTCTTCGAGGACATTCCGCACTCGCGATTGCCCGAGTAATTGACCGAAAGTTCCTGTTGCCTTTGATTATCGCGGTGATCCTTCAATCTGTGCATGTATTGCTTTCGCCTTACTTCTTCTACATCAGACAGCTTCTCTCCTTAAACGGAGAAACGCTTTGACTGCGGCGAGTTTCGCGGGCATTCCGGAATTCTCGAGCCACGGTTCGCACGAAAATTCACTGTGCCTTCATGAATATCAGGTGATCCATCGTGAGCATGTATTGCTTTCCGTTTCTTGTTCATAGAATCAATCAGTTCTTCTTCCGCAATACTGGCAAAGAATGGCTTTGAACTCGGTGGAGTTTCGCGGCATTCCAATTCGGGTTCGATGCCCCGAAGTTGCCGAAATTCAGTTGCCTATTGAATTATCGGGTGGATCATCTTGAGCTCATGTTTGCTTCTGCAACTTGTTCTACATCTGACTCTCTTGCACCGCACAACGGCCAAACGTTTCGTACTCTCGCGGGGGTGAAGTTTCACGGCATTCCGACTTTCACGACCTGCTCCAAACGGTTTCGTCGAATTTCCGATTTGCCTGGTGCAATTTCGGGTGATCCTTCTAGAGCCATGTATGCTTCTCCGTCTTGTTCTACATCAGGACATCTTCTTCGCCAAAACGGCAGAAACGCGCTTTGAACGGTGAGTTTCCGCGGCATTCCGACTTCGATGCCCCGGTTGCCGAAATTCAGTTGCCTTTGAATATGGGGTGATCCCTCTTTGAGCATGTAGGCTTCCGCATATATTGTCCTTACATCAGACTTCTTCAGCAAACGGCCAAACACTTTGACTCGGTGAGTTTCGGCGGCATTACGACTTCGAGGCCACGGTTGCCGTAAATTCCCTTGCCTTTTCTCTTGAATTTGGGGTGATCCCTCTTTGAGCATGAATGCTTCTGCTACTTGTTCGCTACATTAGACTTCTTCCGCAAACGGTCGAAATGCTTTGAATCGGTGAGTTTCGCGGCATTCCGCCTTCGATGCCACGGTTGCCGAAAATTCCCTTGCCTTTGCTTTTCGGGTCGATCTCCTCTTGAGCATGTAATGCTTCCGCTACTTGTTCTACCTCAATAGTCTTCTCCTCAAACGGGAGAAGATAATAACGCTTTGACGCTCGGTGAGTTTCGCCGGCATACCGACTCGTGCTCAGATTTCCGCAGTTGACGAAATTCACTCTTGCCTCTTGAATATATGGTGATCCCTCTTGAGTGCTCATGTTATGCTTCCGCTAACGTGTTCTCAATCAGACTTCTTTCCGCATAACGGACGCAAACGATTTGACGCGGTGAGTTTCGCGAGGCCATCTCCGACTTCTCGATGTCTGCGACGGTGGCCGAAATTCAGTTGCCTTTGGAATTTCGTGGTTGGATCGCCCTTCTGGATGAATGCTTCCTGATACTTGTTCATAAATCATACTTCTTGCCTCAGAACGCGGAGGAAACGCTCCTTTGACTCGGTGGTTTGTTTAGCATCGGCTATTCCGACCTTCTAGGGTTGCCCGTGTTGCCGCGAAATTCGACTTCGCCATTGAATTTTCAGGTTGATCCTCCTCTTGAGCATGTATGCTTCTTACGCGTATCTTGTCCCTTCACATTACAGACTTCTACTCCGCAAACGCGAACCACTCTGACTCGGTGAGTTTCGCGGCATTCCGACTTCGATGCCCCGGTTGCCGAAATTCAGTTGCCTTTGAATTTCGGGTGATCCCTCTTGAGCATGTATGCTTCTGCTACTTGTTCTACATCAACTTCTTCCGCAAACGGCCAAACGCGTGTGACTGCGGTGAGTTTCGCAGGCATTCCGACTTCGCGCGAGTGCGACGGTTGCCGACCATCTCCGTATGCCTTTGAATATTTCTCGGTGTGACTCCCTTTTTTGAGTCCTGTATGCTCTTCCGCTCCTTGTTCTTACATTCATACTTCTTCCCGCAAACGGCCAAACGATTTGACTCGGTGAGTTTCGCGGCATTCCGACTTCGATGCGACGTGTTGCCGAAATTCCGTTTGCTTTGAATTTCGGATTGATCCTCCTTGCGCATGTAAGCTTCCGCTACTTGTTCCTCATCAGACTTCTTTCGCAATACGACCAAACGCTTTGACTTGGTTGACTTTCGCGGCATTCCGCCTTCGGTGCCCCGATTGCTGAAATTCAGTTGCCTTTGAATTTCGGGTGATCCCTCTTGAGATGGTATGCTTCTGCTACTTGTTTCTACATCATACTTCTTCCTTAAACGGGATGAAGAACGCTTTGACTCGGTGACTTTCGCGGCATTCCGACTTCGGTGCCCCGGTTTGCGACTTCAGTTGCCTTTGAAT
>CM055356.1:3249342-3288084 GCA_029228515.1 Populus alba x Populus x berolinensis | reverse complement strand
AGAACAAGTAGCAGAAGCATACATGCTAAGAGGGATCACCCGAAATTCAAAGGCAACTGAATTTCGGCAACCGGGGCATCGAAGTCGGAATGCCGCGAAACTCACCGAGTCAAAGCGTTTCGCCTTTGCGGAGAAAGTTGATGTAGAACAAGTAGCAGAAGCATACATGCTCAAGAGGGATCACCCGAAATTCAAAGGCAACTGAATTTCGGCAACCGGGGCATCGAAGTCGGAATGCGCGAAATCACCGAGTCAAAGCGTTTCGCCGTTTGCGGAAGAAGAAGTTGATGTAGAACAAGTAGCAGAAGCATACATGCTCAAGAGGGATCACCCGAAATTCAAAGGCAACTGAATTTCGGCAACCGGGGCATCGAAGTCGGAATGCCGCGAAACTCACCGAGTCAAAGCGTTTCGCCGTTTGCGGAAGAAGAAAGTCTGATGTAGAACAAGTAGCAGAAGCATACATGCTCAAGAGGGATCACCCGAAATTCAAAGGCAACTGAATTTCGGCAACCGGGCATCGAAGTCGGAATGCCGCGAAACTCACCGAGTCAAAGCGTTTCGCCGTTTGCGGAAGAAAGTCTGATGTAGAACAAGTAGCAGAAGCATACATGCTCAAGAGGGATCACCCGAAATTCAAAGGCAACTGAATTTCGGCAACCGGCATCGAAGTCGGAATGCCGCGAAACTCACCGAGTCAAAGCGTTTCGCCGTTTGCGGAAGAAGTCTGATGTAGAACAAGTAGCAGAAGCATACATGCTCAAGAGGGATCACCCGAAATTCAAAGGCAACTGAATTTCGGCAACCGGGGCATCGAAGTCGGAATGCCGCGAAACTCACCGAGTCAAAGCGTTTCGCCGTTTGCGGAAGAAAGTCTGATGTAGAACAAGTAGCAGAAGCATACATGCTCAAGAGGGATCACCCGAAATTCAAAGGCAACTGAATTTCGGCAACCGGGGCATCGAAGTCGGAATGCCGCGAAACTCACGAGTCAAAGCGTTTCGCGTTTGGGAAGAAAGTCTGATGTAGAACAAGTAGCAGAAGCATACATGCTCAAGAGGGATCACCCAAATTCAAAGGCAACTGAATTTCGGCAACGGGGCATCGAGTCGGAATGCCGCGAAACTCACCGAGTCAAAGCGTTTCGCCGTTTGCGGAAGAAAGTCTGATGTAGAACAAGTAGCAGAAGCATACATGCTCAAGAGGGATCACCCGAAATTCAAAGGCAACTGAATTTCGGCAACCGGGGCATCGAAGTCGGAATGCCGAAACTCACCGAGTCAAAGCGTTTCGCCGTTTGCGGAAGAAAGTCTGATGTAGAACAAGTAGCAGAAGCATACATGCTCAAGAGGGATCACCCGAAATTCAAAGGCAACTGAATTTCGGCAACGGGGCATCGAAGTCGGAATGCCGCGAAACTCACCGAGTCAAAGCGTTTCGCCGTTTGCGGAGAAGTCTGATGTAGAACAAGTAGCAGAAGCATACATGCTCAAGAGGGATCACCCGAAATTCAAAGGCAACTGAATTTCGGCAACCGGGGCATCGAAGTCGGAATGCCGCGAAACTCACCGAGTCAAAGCGTTTCGCCGTTTGCGGAAGAAGTCTGATGTAGAACAAGTAGCAGAAGCATACATGCTCAAGAGGGATCACCCGAAATTCAAAGGCAACTGAATTTCGGCAACCGGGGCATCGAAGTCGGAATGCCGCGAAACTCACCGAGTCAAAGCGTTTCGCCGTTTGCGGAAGAAGTCTGATGTAGAACAAGTAGCAGAAGCATACATGCTCAAGAGGGATCACCCGAAATTCAAAGGCAACTGAATTTCGGCACGGGGCATCGAAGTCGGAATGCCGCGAAACTCACCGAGTCAAAGCGTTTCGCCGTTGCGGAAGAAAGTGTGATGTAGAACAAGTAGCAGAAGCATACATGCTCAAGAGGGATCACCCGAAATTCAAAGGCAACTGAATTTCGGCAACCGGGCATCGAAGTCGGAATGCCGCGAAACTCACCGAGTCAAAGCGTTTCGCCGTTTGCGGAAGAAGTCTGATGTAGAACAAGTAGCAGAAGCATACATGCTCAAGAGGGATCACCCGAAATTCAAAGGCAACTGAATTTCGGCAACCGGGGCATCGAAGTCGGAATGCCGCGAAACTCACCGAGTCAAAGCGTTTCGCGTTTGCGGAAGAAAGTCTGATGTAGAACAAGTAGCAGAAGCATACATGCTCAAGAGGGATCACCCGAAATTCAAAGGCAACTGAATTTCGGCAACCGGGGCATCGAAGTCGGAATGCCGCGAAACTCACCGAGTCAAAGCGTTTCGCCGTTTGCGGAAGAAAGTCTGATGTAGAACAAGTAGCAGAAGCATACATGCTCAAGAGGGATCACCCGAAATTCAAAGGCAACTGAATTTCGGCAACCGGGGCATCGAAGTCGGAATGCCGCGAAACTCACCGAGTCAAAGCGTTTCGCCGTTTGCGGAAGAAAGTCTGATGTAGAACAAGTAGCAGAAGCATACATGCTCAAGAGGGATCACCCGAAATTCAAAGGCAACTGAATTTCGGCAACGGGGCATCGAAGTCGGAATGCCGCGAAACTCACCGAGTCAAAGCGTTTCGCCGTTTGCGGAAGAAGTCTGATGTAGAACAAGTAGCAGAAGCATACATGCTCAAGAGGGATCACCCGAAATTCAAAGGCAACTGAATTTCGGCAACCGGGGCATCGAAGTCGGAATGCCGCGAAACTCACCGAGTCAAAGCGTTTCGCCGTTTGCGGAAGAAGTCTGATGTAGAACAAGTAGCAGAAGCATACATGCTCAAGAGGGATCACCCGAAATTCAAAGGCAACTGAATTTCGGCAACCGGGGCATCGAAGTCGGAATGCCGCGAAACTCACCGAGTCAAAGCGTTTCGCCGTTTGCGGAAGAAGTCTGATGTAGAACAAGTAGCAGAAGCATACATGCTCAAGAGGGATCACCCGAAATTCAAAGGCAACTGAATTTCGGCAACCGGGGCATCGAAGTCGGAATGCCGCGAAACTCACCGAGTCAAAGCGTTTCGCCGTTTGCGGAAGAAAGTCTGATGTAGAACAAGTAGCAGAAGCATACATGCTCAAGAGGGATCACCCGAAATTCAAAGGCAACTGAATTTCGGCAACCGGGGCATCGAAGTCGGAATGCCGCGAAACTCACCGAGTCAAAGCGTTTCGCCGTTTGCGGAAGAAGTCTGATGTAGAACAAGTAGCAGAAGCATACATGCTCAAGAGGGATCACCCGAAATTCAAAGGCAACTGAATTTCGGCAACCGGGGCATCGAAGTCGGAATGCCGCGAAACTCACCGAGTCAAAGCGTTTCGCCGTTTGCGGAAGAAGTCTGATGTAGAACAAGTAGCAGAAGCATACATGCTCAAGAGGGATCACCCGAAATTCAAAGGCAACTGAATTTCGGCAACCGGGGCATCGAAGTCGGAATGCCGCGAAACTCACCGAGTCAAAGCGTTTCGCCGTTTGCGGAAGAAAGTCTGATGTAGAACAAGTAGCAGAAGCATACATGCTCAAGAGGGATCACCCGAAATTCAAAGGCAACTGAATTTCGGCAACCGGGGCATCGAAGTCGGAATGCCGCGAAACTCACCGAGTCAAAGCGTTTCGCCGTTTGCGGAAGAAGTCTGATGTAGAACAAGTAGCAGAAGCATACATGCTCAAGAGGGATCACCCGAAATTCAAAGGCAACTGAATTTCGGCAACCGGGGCATCGAAGTCGGAATGCCGCGAAACTCACCGAGTCAAAGCGTTTCGCCGTTTGCGGAAGAAGTCTGATGTAGAACAAGTAGCAGAAGCATACATGCTCAAGAGGGATCACCCGAAATTCAAAGGCAACTGAATTTCGGCAACCGGGGCATCGAAGTCGGAATGCCGCGAAACTCACCGAGTCAAAGCGTTTCGCCGTTTGCGGAAGAAAGTCTGATGTAGAACAAGTAGCAGAAGCATACATGCTCAAGAGGGATCACCCGAAATTCAAAGGCAACTGAATTTCGGCAACCGGGGCATCGAAGTCGGAATGCCGCGAAACTCACCGAGTCAAAGCGTTTCGCCGTTTGCGGAAGAAAGTCTGATGTAGAACAAGTAGCAGAAGCATACATGCTCAAGAGGGATCACCCGAAATTCAAAGGCAACTGAATTTCGGCAACCGGGGCATCGAAGTCGGAATGCCGCGAAACTCACCGAGTCAAAGCGTTTCGCCGTTTGCGGAAGAAGTCTGATGTAGAACAAGTAGCAGAAGCATACATGCTCAAGAGGGATCACCCGAAATTCAAAGGCAACTGAATTTCGGCAACCGGGGCATCGAAGTCGGAATGCCGCGAAACTCACCGAGTCAAAGCGTTTCGCCGTTTGCGGAAGAAAGTCTGATGTAGAACAAGTAGCAGAAGCATACATGCTCAAGAGGGATCACCCGAAATTCAAAGGCAACTGAATTTCGGCAACCGGGGCATCGAAGTCGGAATGCCGCGAAACTCACCGAGTCAAAGCGTTTCGCCGTTTGCGGAAGAAGTCTGATGTAGAACAAGTAGCAGAAGCATACATGCTCAAGAGGGATCACCCGAAATTCAAAGGCAACTGAATTTCGGCAACCGGGGCATCGAAGTCGGAATGCCGCGAAACTCACCGAGTCAAAGCGTTTCGCCGTTTGCGGAAGAAGTCTGATGTAGAACAAGTAGCAGAAGCATACATGCTCAAGAGGGATCACCCGAAATTCAAAGGCAACTGAATTTCGGCAACCGGGGCATCGAAGTCGGAATGCCGCGAAACTCACCGAGTCAAAGCGTTTCGCCGTTTGCGGAAGAAGTCTGATGTAGAACAAGTAGCAGAAGCATACATGCTCAAGAGGGATCACCCGAAATTCAAAGGCAACTGAATTTCGGCAACCGGGGCATCGAAGTCGGAATGCCGCGAAACTCACCGAGTCAAAGCGTTTCGCCGTTTGCGGAAGAAGTCTGATGTAGAACAAGTAGCAGAAGCATACATGCTCAAGAGGGATCACCCGAAATTCAAAGGCAACTGAATTTCGGCAACCGGGGCATCGAAGTCGGAATGCCGCGAAACTCACCGAGTCAAAGCGTTTCGCCGTTTGCGGAAGAAGTCTGATGTAGAACAAGTAGCAGAAGCATACATGCTCAAGAGGGATCACCCGAAATTCAAAGGCAACTGAATTTCGGCAACCGGGGCATCGAAGTCGGAATGCCGCGAAACTCACCGAGTCAAAGCGTTTCGCCGTTTGCGGAAGAAAGTCTGATGTAGAACAAGTAGCAGAAGCATACATGCTCAAGAGGGATCACCCGAAATTCAAAGGCAACTGAATTTCGGCAACCGGGGCATCGAAGTCGGAATGCCGCGAAACTCACCGAGTCAAAGCGTTTCGCCGTTTGCGGAAGAAGTCTGATGTAGAACAAGTAGCAGAAGCATACATGCTCAAGAGGGATCACCCGAAATTCAAAGGCAACTGAATTTCGGCAACCGGGGCATCGAAGTCGGAATGCCGCGAAACTCACCGAGTCAAAGCGTTTCGCCGTTTGCGGAAGAAGTCTGATGTAGAACAAGTAGCAGAAGCATACATGCTCAAGAGGGATCACCCGAAATTCAAAGGCAACTGAATTTCGGCAACCGGGGCATCGAAGTCGGAATGCCGCGAAACTCACCGAGTCAAAGCGTTTCGCCGTTTGCGGATGAAGGTCTGATGTAGAACAAGTAGTAGAAGCATACATGCTCAAGAGGGATCACCCGAAATTCAAAGGCAACTGAATTTCGACAACCGGGGCATCGAAGTCGGAATGTCGCGAAACTCACCGAGTCCAAGCGTTTCGCTGTTTGCGGATGAAAGTCTGATGTAGAACAAGTAGCAGAAGCATACATGCTCAAGAGGGACCACCTGAAATTCAAAGGCAACTGAATTTCGTCAACCGGGGCATCGAAGTCGGAATGCCTCGAAACTCACGTAGTCAAAGCGTTTTGCCATTTACGGAAGAAGTCTGATGTAGAACAAGTAGCAGAAGCATACATGCTCAAGAGGGATCACCCGAAATTCAATGGCAACTGAATTTCGGCAAAACGGGCATCGAAGTCGGAATGTCGCGAAAGTTACCGAGTCAAAGCGTTTCGCCGTTTGCGGATGAAAGTCTGATGTAGAACAAGTAGCAGAAGCATACATGCTCAAGAGGGATCACCCAAAATTCAAAGGCAACTGAATTTCGGCAACCGGGGCATCGAAGTCAGAATGCAGCGAAACTCACCGAGTCAAAGCCTTTTGCCGTTTGCGGAAGAAAGTCTGATGTAGACCAAGTAGCAGAAGCATACATGCTCAAGAAGGATCACCCGAAATTCAAAGGCAACTGAATTTCGGCAACCGGGGCATCGAAGTCGGAATGCCGCGAAACTCACCGAGTCAAAGCGTTTCGCCGTTTGCGGAAGAAGTCTGATGTAGAACAAGTAGCAGAAGCATACATGCTCAAGAGGGATCACCCGAAATTCAAAGGCAACTGAATTTCGGCAACCGGGGCATCGAAGTCGGAATGCCGCGAAACTCACGAGTCAAAGCGTTTCGCCATTTGCGGAAGAAGTCTGATGTAGAACAAGTAGCAGAAGCATACATGCTCAAGAGGGATCACCCGAAATTCAAAGGCAACTGAAATTCGGCAACCGGGGCATCGAAGTCGGAATGCCGCGAAACTCACGAGTCAAAGCGTTTCGCCGTTTGCGGAAGAAAGTTGATGTAGAACAAGTAGCAGAAGCATACATGGTCAAGAGGATCACCGGAAATTCAAAGGCAACTGAATTTCGGCAACTAGGGCATCGAAGTCGGAATGCCGCGAAAACTCATCCGAGTCAAAGCCGTTTCCGCGTTTGCGGAAGAAAGTTGCTGTCGACCAATGTCGAAACAAGTAGCAGAAGCATACATGCTCAAGAGGGATTCACCCGATTTCAAAGGCACTGAATTTCGGCAACGTGGGCAACGAGAGTCGGAATGCTTGCGAAACTCACCGAGTCAAAGCGTTTCGCTGTTTAAGGAAGCGGAGTGTGATGTAGAACAAGTTAGAAGCACTACATGCTCAAGAGGGATCACCCGAAATTCAAAGGCAACTGAATTTCGGCAACCGGGGCATCGAAGTCGGAATGCCGCGAAACTCACCGAGTCAAAGCGTTTCGCCGTTTGCGGAAGAAGTCTGATGTAGAACAAGTAGCAGAAGCATACATGCTCAAGAGGGATCACCCGAAATTCAAAGGCAACTGAATTTCGGCAACCGGGGCATCGAAGTCGGAATGCCGCGAAACTCACCGAGTCAAAGCGTTTCGCCGTTTGCGGAAGAAGTCTGATGTAGAACAAGTAGCAGAAGCATACATGCTCAAGAGGGATCACCCGAAATTCAAAGGCAACTGAATTTCGGCAACGGGGCATCGAAGTCGGAATGCCGCGAAACTCACCGAGTCAAAGCGTTTCGCCGTTTGCGGAAGAAGTCTGATGTAGAACAAGTAGCAGAAGCATACATGCTCAAGAGGGATCACCCGAAATTCAAAGGCAACTGAATTTCGGCAACCGGGGCATCGAAGTCGGAATGCCGCGAAACTCACCGAGTCAAAGCGTTTCGCCGTTTGCGGAAGAAGTCTGATGTAGAACAAGTAGCAGAAGCATACATGCTCAAGAGGGATCACCCGAAATTCAAAGGCAACTGAATTTCGGCAACCGGGGCATCGAAGTCGGAATGCCGCGAAACTCACCGAGTCAAAGCGTTTCGCCGTTTGCGGAAGAAGTCTGATGTAGAACAAGTAGCAGAAGCATACATGCTCAAGAGGGATCACCCGAAATTCAAAGGCAACTGAATTTCGGCAACCGGGGCATCGAAGTCGGAATGCCGCGAAACTCACCGAGTCAAAGCGTTTCGCCGTTTGCGGAAGAAGTCTGATGTAGAACAAGTAGCAGAAGCATACATGCTCAAGAGGGATCACCCGAAATTCAAAGGCAACTGAATTTCGGCAACCGGGGCATCGAAGTCGGAATGCCGCGAAACTCACCGAGTCAAAGCGTTTCGCCGTTTGCGGAAGAAGTCTGATGTAGAACAAGTAGCAGAAGCATACATGCTCAAGAGGGATCACCCGAAATTCAAAGGCAACTGAATTTCGGCAACCGGGGCATCGAAGTCGGAATGCCGCGAAACTCACCGAGTCAAAGCGTTTCGCCGTTTGCGGAAGAAGTCTGATGTAGAACAAGTAGCAGAAGCATACATGCTCAAGAGGGATCACCCGAAATTCAAAGGCAACTGAATTTCGGCAACCGGGGCATCGAAGTCGGAATGCCGCGAAACTCACCGAGTCAAAGCGTTTCGCCGTTTGCGGAAGAAGTCTGATGTAGAACAAGTAGCAGAAGCATACATGCTCAAGAGGGATCACCCGAAATTCAAAGGCAACTGAATTTCGGCAACCGGGGCATCGAAGTCGGAATGCCGCGAAACTCACCGAGTCAAAGCGTTTCGCCGTTTGCGGAAGAAGTCTGATGTAGAACAAGTAGCAGAAGCATACATGCTCAAGAGGGATCACCCGAAATTCAAAGGCAACTGAATTTCGGCAACCGGGGCATCGAAGTCGGAATGCCGCGAAACTCACCGAGTCAAAGCGTTTCGCCGTTTGCGGAAGAAGTCTGATGTAGAACAAGTAGCAGAAGCATACATGCTCAAGAGGGATCACCCGAAATTCAAAGGCAACTGAATTTCGGCAACCGGGGCATCGAAGTCGGAATGCCGCGAAACTCACCGAGTCAAAGCGTTTCGCCGTTTGCGGAAGAAGTCTGATGTAGAACAAGTAGCAGAAGCATACATGCTCAAGAGGGATCACCCGAAATTCAAAGGCAACTGAATTTCGGCAACCGGGGCATCGAAGTCGGAATGCCGCGAAACTCACCGAGTCAAAGCGTTTCGCCGTTTGCGGAAGAAGTCTGATGTAGAACAAGTAGCAGAAGCATACATGCTCAAGAGGGATCACCCGAAATTCAAAGGCAACTGAATTTCGGCAACCGGGGCATCGAAGTCGGAATGCCGCGAAACTCACCGAGTCAAAGCGTTTCGCCGTTTGCGGAAGAAGTCTGATGTAGAACAAGTAGCAGAAGCATACATGCTCAAGAGGGATCACCCGAAATTCAAAGGCAACTGAATTTCGGCAACCGGGGCATCGAAGTCGGAATGCCGCGAAACTCACCGAGTCAAAGCGTTTCGCCGTTTGCGGAAGAAGTCTGATGTAGAACAAGTAGCAGAAGCATACATGCTCAAGAGGGATCACCCGAAATTCAAAGGCAACTGAATTTCGGCAACCGGGGCATCGAAGTCGGAATGCCGCGAAACTCACCGAGTCAAAGCGTTTCGCCGTTTGCGGAAGAAGTCTGATGTAGAACAAGTAGCAGAAGCATACATGCTCAAGAGGGATCACCCGAAATTCAAAGGCAACTGAATTTCGGCAACCGGGGCATCGAAGTCGGAATGCCGCGAAACTCACCGAGTCAAAGCGTTTCGCCGTTTGCGGAAGAAGTCTGATGTAGAACAAGTAGCAGAAGCATACATGCTCAAGAGGGATCACCCGAAATTCAAAGGCAACTGAATTTCGGCAACCGGGCATCGAAGTCGGAATGCCGCGAAACTCACCGAGTCAAAGCGTTTCGCCGTTTGCGGAAGAAGTCTGATGTAGAACAAGTAGCAGAAGCATACATGCTCAAGAGGGATCACCCGAAATTCAAAGGCAACTGAATTTCGGCAACCGGGGCATCGAAGTCGGAATGCCGCGAAACTCACCGAGTCAAAGCGTTTCGCCGTTTGCGGAAGAAGTCTGATGTAGAACAAGTAGCAGAAGCATACATGCTCAAGAGGGATCACCCGAAATTCAAAGGCAACTGAATTTCGGCAACCGGGGCATCGAAGTCGGAATGCCGCGAAACTCACCGAGTCAAAGCGTTTCGCCGTTTGCGGAAGAAGTCTGATGTAGAACAAGTAGCAGAAGCATACATGCTCAAGAGGGATCACCCGAAATTCAAAGGCAACTGAATTTCGGCAACCGGGGCATCGAAGTCGGAATGCCGCGAAACTCACCGAGTCAAAGCGTTTCGCCGTTTGCGGAAGAAGTCTGATGTAGAACAAGTAGCAGAAGCATACATGCTCAAGAGGGATCACCCGAAATTCAAAGGCAACTGAATTTCGGCAACCGGGGCATCGAAGTCGGAATGCCGCGAAACTCACCGAGTCAAAGCGTTTCGCCGTTTGCGGAAGAAGTCTGATGTAGAACAAGTAGCAGAAGCATACATGCTCAAGAGGGATCACCCGAAATTCAAAGGCAACTGAATTTCGGCAACCGGGGCATCGAAGTCGGAATGCCGCGAAACTCACCGAGTCAAAGCGTTTCGCCGTTTGCGGAAGAAGTCTGATGTAGAACAAGTAGCAGAAGCATACATGCTCAAGAGGGATCACCCGAAATTCAAAGGCAACTGAATTTCGGCAACCGGGGCATCGAAGTCGGAATGCCGCGAAACTCACCGAGTCAAAGCGTTTCGCCGTTTGCGGAAGAAGTCTGATGTAGAACAAGTAGCAGAAGCATACATGCTCAAGAGGGATCACCCGAAATTCAAAGGCAACTGAATTTCGGCAACCGGGGCATCGAAGTCGGAATGCCGCGAAACTCACCGAGTCAAAGCGTTTCGCCGTTTGCGGAAGAAGTCTGATGTAGAACAAGTAGCAGAAGCATACATGCTCAAGAGGGATCACCCGAAATTCAAAGGCAACTGAATTTCGGCAACCGGGGCATCGAAGTCGGAATGCCGCGAAACTCACCGAGTCAAAGCGTTTCGCCGTTTGCGGAAGAAGTCTGATGTAGAACAAGTAGCAGAAGCATACATGCTCAAGAGGGATCACCCGAAATTCAAAGGCAACTGAATTTCGGCAACCGGGGCATCGAAGTCGGAATGCCGCGAAACTCACCGAGTCAAAGCGTTTCGCCGTTTGCGGAAGAAGTCTGATGTAGAACAAGTAGCAGAAGCATACATGCTCAAGAGGGATCACCCGAAATTCAAAGGCAACTGAATTTCGGCAACCGGGGCATCGAAGTCGGAATGCCGCGAAACTCACCGAGTCAAAGCGTTTCGCCGTTTGCGGAAGAAGTCTGATGTAGAACAAGTAGCAGAAGCATACATGCTCAAGAGGGATCACCCGAAATTCAAAGGCAACTGAATTTCGGCAACCGGGGCATCGAAGTCGGAATGCCGCGAAACTCACCGAGTCAAAGCGTTTCGCCGTTTGCGGAAGAAGTCTGATGTAGAACAAGTAGCAGAAGCATACATGCTCAAGAGGGATCACCCGAAATTCAAAGGCAACTGAATTTCGGCAACCGGGGCATCGAAGTCGGAATGCCGCGAAACTCACCGAGTCAAAGCGTTTCGCCGTTTGCGGAAGAAGTCTGATGTAGAACAAGTAGCAGAAGCATACATGCTCAAGAGGGATCACCCGAAATTCAAAGGCAACTGAATTTCGGCAACCGGGGCATCGAAGTCGGAATGCCGCGAAACTCACCGAGTCAAAGCGTTTCGCCGTTTGCGGAAGAAGTCTGATGTAGAACAAGTAGCAGAAGCATACATGCTCAAGAGGGATCACCCGAAATTCAAAGGCAACTGAATTTCGGCAACCGGGGCATCGAAGTCGGAATGCCGCGAAACTCACCGAGTCAAAGCGTTTCGCCGTTTGCGGAAGAAGTCTGATGTAGAACAAGTAGCAGAAGCATACATGCTCAAGAGGGATCACCCGAAATTCAAAGGCAACTGAATTTCGGCAACCGGGGCATCGAAGTCGGAATGCCGCGAAACTCACCGAGTCAAAGCGTTTCGCCGTTTGCGGAAGAAGTCTGATGTAGAACAAGTAGCAGAAGCATACATGCTCAAGAGGGATCACCCGAAATTCAAAGGCAACTGAATTTCGGCAACCGGGGCATCGAAGTCGGAATGCCGCGAAACTCACCGAGTCAAAGCGTTTCGCCGTTTGCGGAAGAAGTCTGATGTAGAACAAGTAGCAGAAGCATACATGCTCAAGAGGGATCACCCGAAATTCAAAGGCAACTGAATTTCGGCAACCGGGGCATCGAAGTCGGAATGCCGCGAAACTCACCGAGTCAAAGCGTTTCGCCGTTTGCGGAAGAAGTCTGATGTAGAACAAGTAGCAGAAGCATACATGCTCAAGAGGGATCACCCGAAATTCAAAGGCAACTGAATTTCGGCAACCGGGGCATCGAAGTCGGAATGCCGCGAAACTCACCGAGTCAAAGCGTTTCGCCGTTTGCGGAAGAAGTCTGATGTAGAACAAGTAGCAGAAGCATACATGCTCAAGAGGGATCACCCGAAATTCAAAGGCAACTGAATTTCGGCAACCGGGGCATCGAAGTCGGAATGCCGCGAAACTCACCGAGTCAAAGCGTTTCGCCGTTTGCGGAAGAAGTCTGATGTAGAACAAGTAGCAGAAGCATACATGCTCAAGAGGGATCACCCGAAATTCAAAGGCAACTGAATTTCGGCAACCGGGGCATCGAAGTCGGAATGCCGCGAAACTCACCGAGTCAAAGCGTTTCGCCGTTTGCGGAAGAAGTCTGATGTAGAACAAGTAGCAGAAGCATACATGCTCAAGAGGGATCACCCGAAATTCAAAGGCAACTGAATTTCGGCAACCGGGGCATCGAAGTCGGAATGCCGCGAAACTCACCGAGTCAAAGCGTTTCGCCGTTTGCGGAAGAAGTCTGATGTAGAACAAGTAGCAGAAGCATACATGCTCAAGAGGGATCACCCGAAATTCAAAGGCAACTGAATTTCGGCAACCGGGGCATCGAAGTCGGAATGCCGCGAAACTCACCGAGTCAAAGCGTTTCGCCGTTTGCGGAAGAAGTCTGATGTAGAACAAGTAGCAGAAGCATACATGCTCAAGAGGGATCACCCGAAATTCAAAGGCAACTGAATTTCGGCAACCGGGGCATCGAAGTCGGAATGCCGCGAAACTCACCGAGTCAAAGCGTTTCGCCGTTTGCGGAAGAAGTCTGATGTAGAACAAGTAGCAGAAGCATACATGCTCAAGAGGGATCACCCGAAATTCAAAGGCAACTGAATTTCGGCAACCGGGGCATCGAAGTCGGAATGCCGCGAAACTCACCGAGTCAAAGCGTTTCGCCGTTTGCGGAAGAAGTCTGATGTAGAACAAGTAGCAGAAGCATACATGCTCAAGAGGGATCACCCGAAATTCAAAGGCAACTGAATTTCGGCAACCGGGGCATCGAAGTCGGAATGCCGCGAAACTCACCGAGTCAAAGCGTTTCGCCGTTTGCGGAAGAAGTCTGATGTAGAACAAGTAGCAGAAGCATACATGCTCAAGAGGGATCACCCGAAATTCAAAGGCAACTGAATTTCGGCAACCGGGGCATCGAAGTCGGAATGCCGCGAAACTCACCGAGTCAAAGCGTTTCGCCGTTTGCGGAAGAAGTCTGATGTAGAACAAGTAGCAGAAGCATACATGCTCAAGAGGGATCACCCGAAATTCAAAGGCAACTGAATTTCGGCAACCGGGGCATCGAAGTCGGAATGCCGCGAAACTCACCGAGTCAAAGCGTTTCGCCGTTTGCGGAAGAAGTCTGATGTAGAACAAGTAGCAGAAGCATACATGCTCAAGAGGGATCACCCGAAATTCAAAGGCAACTGAATTTCGGCAACCGGGGCATCGAAGTCGGAATGCCGCGAAACTCACCGAGTCAAAGCGTTTCGCCGTTTGCGGAAGAAGTCTGATGTAGAACAAGTAGCAGAAGCATACATGCTCAAGAGGGATCACCCGAAATTCAAAGGCAACTGAATTTCGGCAACCGGGGCATCGAAGTCGGAATGCCGCGAAACTCACCGAGTCAAAGCGTTTCGCCGTTTGCGGAAGAAGTCTGATGTAGAACAAGTAGCAGAAGCATACATGCTCAAGAGGGATCACCCGAAATTCAAAGGCAACTGAATTTCGGCAACCGGGGCATCGAAGTCGGAATGCCGCGAAACTCACCGAGTCAAAGCGTTTCGCCGTTTGCGGAAGAAGTCTGATGTAGAACAAGTAGCAGAAGCATACATGCTCAAGAGGGATCACCCGAAATTCAAAGGCAACTGAATTTCGGCAACCGGGGCATCGAAGTCGGAATGCCGCGAAACTCACCGAGTCAAAGCGTTTCGCCGTTTGCGGAAGAAGTCTGATGTAGAACAAGTAGCAGAAGCATACATGCTCAAGAGGGATCACCCGAAATTCAAAGGCAACTGAATTTCGGCAACCGGGGCATCGAAGTCGGAATGCCGCGAAACTCACCGAGTCAAAGCGTTTCGCCGTTTGCGGAAGAAGTCTGATGTAGAACAAGTAGCAGAAGCATACATGCTCAAGAGGGATCACCCGAAATTCAAAGGCAACTGAATTTCGGCAACGGGGCATCGAAGTCGGAATGCCGCGAAACTCACCGAGTCAAAGCGTTTCGCCGTTTGCGGAAGAAGTCTGATGTAGAACAAGTAGCAGAAGCATACATGCTCAAGAGGGATCACCCGAAATTCAAAGGCAACTGAATTTCGGCAACCGGGGCATCGAAGTCGGAATGCCGCGAAACTCACCGAGTCAAAGCGTTTCGCCGTTTGCGGAAGAAGTCTGATGTAGAACAAGTAGCAGAAGCATACATGCTCAAGAGGGATCACCCGAAATTCAAAGGCAACTGAATTTCGGCAACCGGGGCATCGAAGTCGGAATGCCGCGAAACTCACCGAGTCAAAGCGTTTCGCCGTTTGCGGAAGAAGTCTGATGTAGAACAAGTAGCAGAAGCATACATGCTCAAGAGGGATCACCCGAAATTCAAAGGCAACTGAATTTCGGCAACCGGGGCATCGAAGTCGGAATGCCGCGAAACTCACCGAGTCAAAGCGTTTCGCCGTTTGCGGAAGAAGTCTGATGTAGAACAAGTAGCAGAAGCATACATGCTCAAGAGGGATCACCCGAAATTCAAAGGCAACTGAATTTCGGCAACCGGGGCATCGAAGTCGGAATGCCGCGAAACTCACCGAGTCAAAGCGTTTCGCCGTTTGCGGAAGAAGTCTGATGTAGAACAAGTAGCAGAAGCATACATGCTCAAGAGGGATCACCCGAAATTCAAAGGCAACTGAATTTCGGCAACCGGGGCATCGAAGTCGGAATGCCGCGAAACTCACCGAGTCAAAGCGTTTCGCCGTTTGCGGAAGAAGTCTGATGTAGAACAAGTAGCAGAAGCATACATGCTCAAGAGGGATCACCCGAAATTCAAAGGCAACTGAATTTCGGCAACCGGGGCATCGAAGTCGGAATGCCGCGAAACTCACCGAGTCAAAGCGTTTCGCCGTTTGCGGAAGAAGTCTGATGTAGAACAAGTAGCAGAAGCATACATGCTCAAGAGGGATCACCCGAAATTCAAAGGCAACTGAATTTCGGCAACCGGGGCATCGAAGTCGGAATGCCGCGAAACTCACCGAGTCAAAGCGTTTCGCCGTTTGCGGAAGAAGTCTGATGTAGAACAAGTAGCAGAAGCATACATGCTCAAGAGGGATCACCCGAAATTCAAAGGCAACTGAATTTCGGCAACCGGGGCATCGAAGTCGGAATGCCGCGAAACTCACCGAGTCAAAGCGTTTCGCCGTTTGCGGAAGAAGTCTGATGTAGAACAAGTAGCAGAAGCATACATGCTCAAGAGGGATCACCCGAAATTCAAAGGCAACTGAATTTCGGCAACCGGGGCATCGAAGTCGGAATGCCGCGAAACTCACCGAGTCAAAGCGTTTCGCCGTTTGCGGAAGAAGTCTGATGTAGAACAAGTAGCAGAAGCATACATGCTCAAGAGGGATCACCCGAAATTCAAAGGCAACTGAATTTCGGCAACCGGGGCATCGAAGTCGGAATGCCGCGAAACTCACCGAGTCAAAGCGTTTCGCCGTTTGCGGAAGAAGTCTGATGTAGAACAAGTAGCAGAAGCATACATGCTCAAGAGGGATCACCCGAAATTCAAAGGCAACTGAATTTCGGCAACCGGGGCATCGAAGTCGGAATGCCGCGAAACTCACCGAGTCAAAGCGTTTCGCCGTTTGCGGAAGAAGTCTGATGTAGAACAAGTAGCAGAAGCATACATGCTCAAGAGGGATCACCCGAAATTCAAAGGCAACTGAATTTCGGCAACCGGGGCATCGAAGTCGGAATGCCGCGAAACTCACCGAGTCAAAGCGTTTCGCCGTTTGCGGAAGAAGTCTGATGTAGAACAAGTAGCAGAAGCATACATGCTCAAGAGGGATCACCCGAAATTCAAAGGCAACTGAATTTCGGCAACCGGGGCATCGAAGTCGGAATGCCGCGAAACTCACCGAGTCAAAGCGTTTCGCCGTTTGCGGAAGAAGTCTGATGTAGAACAAGTAGCAGAAGCATACATGCTCAAGAGGGATCACCCGAAATTCAAAGGCAACTGAATTTCGGCAACCGGGGCATCGAAGTCGGAATGCCGCGAAACTCACCGAGTCAAAGCGTTTCGCGTTTGCGGAAGAAGTCTGATGTAGAACAAGTAGCAGAAGCATACATGCTCAAGAGGGATCACCCGAAATTCAAAGGCAACTGAATTTCGGCAACCGGGGCATCGAAGTCGGAATGCCGCGAAACTCACCGAGTCAAAGCGTTTCGCCGTTTGCGGAAGAAGTCTGATGTAGAACAAGTAGCAGAAGCATACATGCTCAAGAGGGATCACCCGAAATTCAAAGGCAACTGAATTTCGGCAACCGGGGCATCGAAGTCGGAATGCCGCGAAACTCACCGAGTCAAAGCGTTTCGCCGTTTGCGGAAGAAGTCTGATGTAGAACAAGTAGCAGAAGCATACATGCTCAAGAGGGATCACCCGAAATTCAAAGGCAACTGAATTTCGGCAACCGGGGCATCGAAGTCGGAATGCCGCGAAACTCACCGAGTCAAAGCGTTTCGCCGTTTGCGGAAGAAGTCTGATGTAGAACAAGTAGCAGAAGCATACATGCTCAAGAGGGATCACCCGAAATTCAAAGGCAACTGAATTTCGGCAACCGGGGCATCGAAGTCGGAATGCCGCGAAACTCACCGAGTCAAAGCGTTTCGCCGTTTGCGGAAGAAGTCTGATGTAGAACAAGTAGCAGAAGCATACATGCTCAAGAGGGATCACCCGAAATTCAAAGGCAACTGAATTTCGGCAACCGGGGCATCGAAGTCGGAATGCCGCGAAACTCACCGAGTCAAAGCGTTTCGCCGTTTGCGGAAGAAGTCTGATGTAGAACAAGTAGCAGAAGCATACATGCTCAAGAGGGATCACCCGAAATTCAAAGGCAACTGAATTTCGGCAACCGGGGCATCGAAGTCGGAATGCCGCGAAACTCACCGAGTCAAAGCGTTTCGCCGTTTGCGGAAGAAGTCTGATGTAGAACAAGTAGCAGAAGCATACATGCTCAAGAGGGATCACCCGAAATTCAAAGGCAACTGAATTTCGGCAACCGGGGCATCGAAGTCGGAATGCCGCGAAACTCACCGAGTCAAAGCGTTTCGCCGTTTGCGGAAGAAGTCTGATGTAGAACAAGTAGCAGAAGCATACATGCTCAAGAGGGATCACCCGAAATTCAAAGGCAACTGAATTTCGGCAACCGGGGCATCGAAGTCGGAATGCCGCGAAACTCACCGAGTCAAAGCGTTTCGCCGTTTGCGGAAGAAGTCTGATGTAGAACAAGTAGCAGAAGCATACATGCTCAAGAGGGATCACCCGAAATTCAAAGGCAACTGAATTTCGGCAACCGGGGCATCGAAGTCGGAATGCCGCGAAACTCACCGAGTCAAAGCGTTTCGCCGTTTGCGGAAGAAGTCTGATGTAGAACAAGTAGCAGAAGCATACATGCTCAAGAGGGATCACCCGAAATTCAAAGGCAACTGAATTTCGGCAACCGGGGCATCGAAGTCGGAATGCCGCGAAACTCACCGAGTCAAAGCGTTTCGCCGTTTGCGGAAGAAGTCTGATGTAGAACAAGTAGCAGAAGCATACATGCTCAAGAGGGATCACCCGAAATTCAAAGGCAACTGAATTTCGGCAACCGGGGCATCGAAGTCGGAATGCCGCGAAACTCACCGAGTCAAAGCGTTTCGCCGTTTGCGGAAGAAGTCTGATGTAGAACAAGTAGCAGAAGCATACATGCTCAAGAGGGATCACCCGAAATTCAAAGGCAACTGAATTTCGGCAACCGGGGCATCGAAGTCGGAATGCCGCGAAACTCACCGAGTCAAAGCGTTTCGCCGTTTGCGGAAGAAGTCTGATGTAGAACAAGTAGCAGAAGCATACATGCTCAAGAGGGATCACCCGAAATTCAAAGGCAACTGAATTTCGGCAACCGGGGCATCGAAGTCGGAATGCCGCGAAACTCACCGAGTCAAAGCGTTTCGCCGTTTGCGGAAGAAGTCTGATGTAGAACAAGTAGCAGAAGCATACATGCTCAAGAGGGATCACCCGAAATTCAAAGGCAACTGAATTTCGGCAACCGGGGCATCGAAGTCGGAATGCCGCGAAACTCACCGAGTCAAAGCGTTTCGCCGTTTGCGGAAGAAGTCTGATGTAGAACAAGTAGCAGAAGCATACATGCTCAAGAGGGATCACCCGAAATTCAAAGGCAACTGAATTTCGGCAACCGGGGCATCGAAGTCGGAATGCCGCGAAACTCACCGAGTCAAAGCGTTTCGCCGTTTGCGGAAGAAGTCTGATGTAGAACAAGTAGCAGAAGCATACATGCTCAAGAGGGATCACCCGAAATTCAAAGGCAACTGAATTTCGGCAACCGGGGCATCGAAGTCGGAATGCCGCGAAACTCACCGAGTCAAAGCGTTTCGCCGTTTGCGGAAGAAGTCTGATGTAGAACAAGTAGCAGAAGCATACATGCTCAAGAGGGATCACCCGAAATTCAAAGGCAACTGAATTTCGGCAACCGGGGCATCGAAGTCGGAATGCCGCGAAACTCACCGAGTCAAAGCGTTTCGCCGTTTGCGGAAGAAGTCTGATGTAGAACAAGTAGCAGAAGCATACATGCTCAAGAGGGATCACCCGAAATTCAAAGGCAACTGAATTTCGGCAACCGGGGCATCGAAGTCGGAATGCCGCGAAACTCACCGAGTCAAAGCGTTTCGCCGTTTGCGGAAGAAGTCTGATGTAGAACAAGTAGCAGAAGCATACATGCTCAAGAGGGATCACCCGAAATTCAAAGGCAACTGAATTTCGGCAACCGGGGCATCGAAGTCGGAATGCCGCGAAACTCACCGAGTCAAAGCGTTTCGCCGTTTGCGGAAGAAGTCTGATGTAGAACAAGTAGCAGAAGCATACATGCTCAAGAGGGATCACCCGAAATTCAAAGGCAACTGAATTTCGGCAACCGGGGCATCGAAGTCGGAATGCCGCGAAACTCACCGAGTCAAAGCGTTTCGCCGTTTGCGGAAGAAGTCTGATGTAGAACAAGTAGCAGAAGCATACATGCTCAAGAGGGATCACCCGAAATTCAAAGGCAACTGAATTTCGGCAACCGGGGCATCGAAGTCGGAATGCCGCGAAACTCACCGAGTCAAAGCGTTTCGCCGTTTGCGGAAGAAGTCTGATGTAGAACAAGTAGCAGAAGCATACATGCTCAAGAGGGATCACCCGAAATTCAAAGGCAACTGAATTTCGGCAACCGGGGCATCGAAGTCGGAATGCCGCGAAACTCACCGAGTCAAAGCGTTTCGCCGTTTGCGGAAGAAGTCTGATGTAGAACAAGTAGCAGAAGCATACATGCTCAAGAGGGATCACCCGAAATTCAAAGGCAACTGAATTTCGGCAACCGGGGCATCGAAGTCGGAATGCCGCGAAACTCACCGAGTCAAAGCGTTTCGCCGTTTGCGGAAGAAGTCTGATGTAGAACAAGTAGCAGAAGCATACATGCTCAAGAGGGATCACCCGAAATTCAAAGGCAACTGAATTTCGGCAACCGGGGCATCGAAGTCGGAATGCCGCGAAACTCACCGAGTCAAAGCGTTTCGCCGTTTGCGGAAGAAGTCTGATGTAGAACAAGTAGCAGAAGCATACATGCTCAAGAGGGATCACCCGAAATTCAAAGGCAACTGAATTTCGGCAACCGGGGCATCGAAGTCGGAATGCCGCGAAACTCACCGAGTCAAAGCGTTTCGCCGTTTGCGGAAGAAGTCTGATGTAGAACAAGTAGCAGAAGCATACATGCTCAAGAGGGATCACCCGAAATTCAAAGGCAACTGAATTTCGGCAACCGGGGCATCGAAGTCGGAATGCCGCGAAACTCACCGAGTCAAAGCGTTTCGCCGTTTGCGGAAGAAGTCTGATGTAGAACAAGTAGCAGAAGCATACATGCTCAAGAGGGATCACCCGAAATTCAAAGGCAACTGAATTTCGGCAACCGGGGCATCGAAGTCGGAATGCCGCGAAACTCACCGAGTCAAAGCGTTTCGCCGTTTGCGGAAGAAGTCTGATGTAGAACAAGTAGCAGAAGCATACATGCTCAAGAGGGATCACCCGAAATTCAAAGGCAACTGAATTTCGGCAACCGGGGCATCGAAGTCGGAATGCCGCGAAACTCACCGAGTCAAAGCGTTTCGCCGTTTGCGGAAGAAGTCTGATGTAGAACAAGTAGCAGAAGCATACATGCTCAAGAGGGATCACCCGAAATTCAAAGGCAACTGAATTTCGGCAACCGGGGCATCGAAGTCGGAATGCCGCGAAACTCACCGAGTCAAAGCGTTTCGCCGTTTGCGGAAGAAGTCTGATGTAGAACAAGTAGCAGAAGCATACATGCTCAAGAGGGATCACCCGAAATTCAAAGGCAACTGAATTTCGGCAACCGGGGCATCGAAGTCGGAATGCCGCGAAACTCACCGAGTCAAAGCGTTTCGCCGTTTGCGGAAGAAGTCTGATGTAGAACAAGTAGCAGAAGCATACATGCTCAAGAGGGATCACCCGAAATTCAAAGGCAACTGAATTTCGGCAACCGGGGCATCGAAGTCGGAATGCCGCGAAACTCACCGAGTCAAAGCGTTTCGCCGTTTGCGGAAGAAGTCTGATGTAGAACAAGTAGCAGAAGCATACATGCTCAAGAGGGATCACCCGAAATTCAAAGGCAACTGAATTTCGGCAACCGGGGCATCGAAGTCGGAATGCCGCGAAACTCACCGAGTCAAAGCGTTTCGCCGTTTGCGGAAGAAGTCTGATGTAGAACAAGTAGCAGAAGCATACATGCTCAAGAGGGATCACCCGAAATTCAAAGGCAACTGAATTTCGGCAACCGGGGCATCGAAGTCGGAATGCCGCGAAACTCACCGAGTCAAAGCGTTTCGCCGTTTGCGGAAGAAGTCTGATGTAGAACAAGTAGCAGAAGCATACATGCTCAAGAGGGATCACCCGAAATTCAAAGGCAACTGAATTTCGGCAACCGGGGCATCGAAGTCGGAATGCCGCGAAACTCACCGAGTCAAAGCGTTTCGCCGTTTGCGGAAGAAGTCTGATGTAGAACAAGTAGCAGAAGCATACATGCTCAAGAGGGATCACCCGAAATTCAAAGGCAACTGAATTTCGGCAACCGGGGCATCGAAGTCGGAATGCCGCGAAACTCACCGAGTCAAAGCGTTTCGCCGTTTGCGGAAGAAGTCTGATGTAGAACAAGTAGCAGAAGCATACATGCTCAAGAGGGATCACCCGAAATTCAAAGGCAACTGAATTTCGGCAACCGGGGCATCGAAGTCGGAATGCCGCGAAACTCACCGAGTCAAAGCGTTTCGCCGTTTGCGGAAGAAGTCTGATGTAGAACAAGTAGCAGAAGCATACATGCTCAAGAGGGATCACCCGAAATTCAAAGGCAACTGAATTTCGGCAACCGGGGCATCGAAGTCGGAATGCCGCGAAACTCACCGAGTCAAAGCGTTTCGCCGTTTGCGGAAGAAGTCTGATGTAGAACAAGTAGCAGAAGCATACATGCTCAAGAGGGATCACCCGAAATTCAAAGGCAACTGAATTTCGGCAACCGGGGCATCGAAGTCGGAATGCCGCGAAACTCACCGAGTCAAAGCGTTTCGCCGTTTGCGGAAGAAGTCTGATGTAGAACAAGTAGCAGAAGCATACATGCTCAAGAGGGATCACCCGAAATTCAAAGGCAACTGAATTTCGGCAACCGGGGCATCGAAGTCGGAATGCCGCGAAACTCACCGAGTCAAAGCGTTTCGCCGTTTGCGGAAGAAGTCTGATGTAGAACAAGTAGCAGAAGCATACATGCTCAAGAGGGATCACCCGAAATTCAAAGGCAACTGAATTTCGGCAACCGGGGCATCGAAGTCGGAATGCCGCGAAACTCACCGAGTCAAAGCGTTTCGCCGTTTGCGGAAGAAGTCTGATGTAGAACAAGTAGCAGAAGCATACATGCTCAAGAGGGATCACCCGAAATTCAAAGGCAACTGAATTTCGGCAACCGGGGCATCGAAGTCGGAATGCCGCGAAACTCACCGAGTCAAAGCGTTTCGCCGTTTGCGGAAGAAGTCTGATGTAGAACAAGTAGCAGAAGCATACATGCTCAAGAGGGATCACCCGAAATTCAAAGGCAACTGAATTTCGGCAACCGGGGCATCGAAGTCGGAATGCCGCGAAACTCACCGAGTCAAAGCGTTTCGCCGTTTGCGGAAGAAGTCTGATGTAGAACAAGTAGCAGAAGCATACATGCTCAAGAGGGATCACCCGAAATTCAAAGGCAACTGAATTTCGGCAACCGGGGCATCGAAGTCGGAATGCCGCGAAACTCACCGAGTCAAAGCGTTTCGCCGTTTGCGGAAGAAGTCTGATGTAGAACAAGTAGCAGAAGCATACATGCTCAAGAGGGATCACCCGAAATTCAAAGGCAACTGAATTTCGGCAACCGGGGCATCGAAGTCGGAATGCCGCGAAACTCACCGAGTCAAAGCGTTTCGCCGTTTGCGGAAGAAGTCTGATGTAGAACAAGTAGCAGAAGCATACATGCTCAAGAGGGATCACCCGAAATTCAAAGGCAACTGAATTTCGGCAACCGGGGCATCGAAGTCGGAATGCCGCGAAACTCACCGAGTCAAAGCGTTTCGCCGTTTGCGGAAGAAGTCTGATGTAGAACAAGTAGCAGAAGCATACATGCTCAAGAGGGATCACCCGAAATTCAAAGGCAACTGAATTTCGGCAACCGGGGCATCGAAGTCGGAATGCCGCGAAACTCACCGAGTCAAAGCGTTTCGCCGTTTGCGGAAGAAGTCTGATGTAGAACAAGTAGCAGAAGCATACATGCTCAAGAGGGATCACCCGAAATTCAAAGGCAACTGAATTTCGGCAACCGGGGCATCGAAGTCGGAATGCCGCGAAACTCACCGAGTCAAAGCGTTTCGCCGTTTGCGGAAGAAGTCTGATGTAGAACAAGTAGCAGAAGCATACATGCTCAAGAGGGATCACCCGAAATTCAAAGGCAACTGAATTTCGGCAACCGGGGCATCGAAGTCGGAATGCCGCGAAACTCACCGAGTCAAAGCGTTTCGCCGTTTGCGGAAGAAGTCTGATGTAGAACAAGTAGCAGAAGCATACATGCTCAAGAGGGATCACCCGAAATTCAAAGGCAACTGAATTTCGGCAACCGGGCATCGAAGTCGGAATGCCGCGAAACTCACCGAGTCAAAGCGTTTCGCCGTTTGCGGAAGAAGTCTGATGTAGAACAAGTAGCAGAAGCATACATGCTCAAGAGGGATCACCCGAAATTCAAAGGCAACTGAATTTCGGCAACCGGGGCATCGAAGTCGGAATGCCGCGAAACTCACCGAGTCAAAGCGTTTCGCCGTTTGCGGAAGAAGTCTGATGTAGAACAAGTAGCAGAAGCATACATGCTCAAGAGGGATCACCCGAAATTCAAAGGCAACTGAATTTCGGCAACCGGGGCATCGAAGTCGGAATGCCGCGAAACTCACCGAGTCAAAGCGTTTCGCCGTTTGCGGAAGAAGTCTGATGTAGAACAAGTAGCAGAAGCATACATGCTCAAGAGGGATCACCCGAAATTCAAAGGCAACTGAATTTCGGCAACCGGGGCATCGAAGTCGGAATGCCGCGAAACTCACCGAGTCAAAGCGTTTCGCCGTTTGCGGAAGAAGTCTGATGTAGAACAAGTAGCAGAAGCATACATGCTCAAGAGGGATCACCCGAAATTCAAAGGCAACTGAATTTCGGCAACCGGGGCATCGAAGTCGGAATGCCGCGAAACTCACCGAGTCAAAGCGTTTCGCCGTTTGCGGAAGAAGTCTGATGTAGAACAAGTAGCAGAAGCATACATGCTCAAGAGGGATCACCCGAAATTCAAAGGCAACTGAATTTCGGCAACCGGGGCATCGAAGTCGGAATGCCGCGAAACTCACCGAGTCAAAGCGTTTCGCCGTTTGCGGAAGAAGTCTGATGTAGAACAAGTAGCAGAAGCATACATGCTCAAGAGGGATCACCCGAAATTCAAAGGCAACTGAATTTCGGCAACCGGGGCATCGAAGTCGGAATGCCGCGAAACTCACCGAGTCAAAGCGTTTCGCCGTTTGCGGAAGAAGTCTGATGTAGAACAAGTAGCAGAAGCATACATGCTCAAGAGGGATCACCCGAAATTCAAAGGCAACTGAATTTCGGCAACCGGGGCATCGAAGTCGGAATGCCGCGAAACTCACCGAGTCAAAGCGTTTCGCCGTTTGCGGAAGAAGTCTGATGTAGAACAAGTAGCAGAAGCATACATGCTCAAGAGGGATCACCCGAAATTCAAAGGCAACTGAATTTCGGCAACGGGGCATCGAAGTCGGAATGCCGCGAAACTCACCGAGTCAAAGCGTTTCGCCGTTTGCGGAAGAAGTCTGATGTAGAACAAGTAGCAGAAGCATACATGCTCAAGAGGGATCACCCGAAATTCAAAGGCAACTGAATTTCGGCAACCGGGGCATCGAAGTCGGAATGCCGCGAAACTCACCGAGTCAAAGCGTTTCGCCGTTTGCGGAAGAAGTCTGATGTAGAACAAGTAGCAGAAGCATACATGCTCAAGAGGGATCACCCGAAATTCAAAGGCAACTGAATTTCGGCAACCGGGGCATCGAAGTCGGAATGCCGCGAAACTCACCGAGTCAAAGCGTTTCGCCGTTTGCGGAAGAAGTCTGATGTAGAACAAGTAGCAGAAGCATACATGCTCAAGAGGGATCACCCGAAATTCAAAGGCAACTGAATTTCGGCAACCGGGCATCGAAGTCGGAATGCCGCGAAACTCACCGAGTCAAAGCGTTTCGCCGTTTGCGGAAGAAGTCTGATGTAGAACAAGTAGCAGAAGCATACATGCTCAAGAGGGATCACCCGAAATTCAAAGGCAACTGAATTTCGGCAACCGGGGCATCGAAGTCGGAATGCCGCGAAACTCACCGAGTCAAAGCGTTTCGCCGTTTGCGGAAGAAGTCTGATGTAGAACAAGTAGCAGAAGCATACATGCTCAAGAGGGATCACCCGAAATTCAAAGGCAACTGAATTTCGGCAACCGGGGCATCGAAGTCGGAATGCCGCGAAACTCACCGAGTCAAAGCGTTTCGCCGTTTGCGGAAGAAGTCTGATGTAGAACAAGTAGCAGAAGCATACATGCTCAAGAGGGATCACCCGAAATTCAAAGGCAACTGAATTTCGGCAACCGGGGCATCGAAGTCGGAATGCCGCGAAACTCACCGAGTCAAAGCGTTTCGCCGTTTGCGGAAGAAGTCTGATGTAGAACAAGTAGCAGAAGCATACATGCTCAAGAGGGATCACCCGAAATTCAAAGGCAACTGAATTTCGGCAACCGGGGCATCGAAGTCGGAATGCCGCGAAACTCACCGAGTCAAAGCGTTTCGCCGTTTGCGGAAGAAGTCTGATGTAGAACAAGTAGCAGAAGCATACATGCTCAAGAGGGATCACCCGAAATTCAAAGGCAACTGAATTTCGGCAACCGGGGCATCGAAGTCGGAATGCCGCGAAACTCACCGAGTCAAAGCGTTTCGCCGTTTGCGGAAGAAGTCTGATGTAGAACAAGTAGCAGAAGCATACATGCTCAAGAGGGATCACCCGAAATTCAAAGGCAACTGAATTTCGGCAACCGGGGCATCGAAGTCGGAATGCCGCGAAACTCACCGAGTCAAAGCGTTTCGCCGTTTGCGGAAGAAGTCTGATGTAGAACAAGTAGCAGAAGCATACATGCTCAAGAGGGATCACCCGAAATTCAAAGGCAACTGAATTTCGGCAACCGGGGCATCGAAGTCGGAATGCCGCGAAACTCACCGAGTCAAAGCGTTTCGCCGTTTGCGGAAGAAGTCTGATGTAGAACAAGTAGCAGAAGCATACATGCTCAAGAGGGATCACCCGAAATTCAAAGGCAACTGAATTTCGGCAACCGGGGCATCGAAGTCGGAATGCCGCGAAACTCACCGAGTCAAAGCGTTTCGCCGTTTGCGGAAGAAGTCTGATGTAGAACAAGTAGCAGAAGCATACATGCTCAAGAGGGATCACCCGAAATTCAAAGGCAACTGAATTTCGGCAACCGGGGCATCGAAGTCGGAATGCCGCGAAACTCACCGAGTCAAAGCGTTTCGCCGTTTGCGGAAGAAGTCTGATGTAGAACAAGTAGCAGAAGCATACATGCTCAAGAGGGATCACCCGAAATTCAAAGGCAACTGAATTTCGGCAACCGGGCATCGAAGTCGGAATGCCGCGAAACTCACCGAGTCAAAGCGTTTCGCCGTTTGCGGAAGAAGTCTGATGTAGAACAAGTAGCAGAAGCATACATGCTCAAGAGGGATCACCCGAAATTCAAAGGCAACTGAATTTCGGCAACCGGGGCATCGAAGTCGGAATGCCGCGAAACTCACCGAGTCAAAGCGTTTCGCCGTTTGCGGAAGAAGTCTGATGTAGAACAAGTAGCAGAAGCATACATGCTCAAGAGGGATCACCCGAAATTCAAAGGCAACTGAATTTCGGCAACCGGGGCATCGAAGTCGGAATGCCGCGAAACTCACCGAGTCAAAGCGTTTCGCCGTTTGCGGAAGAAGTCTGATGTAGAACAAGTAGCAGAAGCATACATGCTCAAGAGGGATCACCCGAAATTCAAAGGCAACTGAATTTCGGCAACCGGGGCATCGAAGTCGGAATGCCGCGAAACTCACCGAGTCAAAGCGTTTCGCCGTTTGCGGAAGAAGTCTGATGTAGAACAAGTAGCAGAAGCATACATGCTCAAGAGGGATCACCCGAAATTCAAAGGCAACTGAATTTCGGCAACCGGGGCATCGAAGTCGGAATGCCGCGAAACTCACCGAGTCAAAGCGTTTCGCCGTTTGCGGAAGAAGTCTGATGTAGAACAAGTAGCAGAAGCATACATGCTCAAGAGGGATCACCCGAAATTCAAAGGCAACTGAATTTCGGCAACCGGGGCATCGAAGTCGGAATGCCGCGAAACTCACCGAGTCAAAGCGTTTCGCCGTTTGCGGAAGAAGTCTGATGTAGAACAAGTAGCAGAAGCATACATGCTCAAGAGGGATCACCCGAAATTCAAAGGCAACTGAATTTCGGCAACGGGGCATCGAAGTCGGAATGCCGCGAAACTCACCGAGTCAAAGCGTTTCGCCGTTTGCGGAAGAAGTCTGATGTAGAACAAGTAGCAGAAGCATACATGCTCAAGAGGGATCACCCGAAATTCAAAGGCAACTGAATTTCGGCAACCGGGGCATCGAAGTCGGAATGCCGCGAAACTCACCGAGTCAAAGCGTTTCGCCGTTTGCGGAAGAAGTCTGATGTAGAACAAGTAGCAGAAGCATACATGCTCAAGAGGGATCACCCGAAATTCAAAGGCAACTGAATTTCGGCAACCGGGGCATCGAAGTCGGAATGCCGCGAAACTCACCGAGTCAAAGCGTTTCGCCGTTTGCGGAAGAAGTCTGATGTAGAACAAGTAGCAGAAGCATACATGCTCAAGAGGGATCACCCGAAATTCAAAGGCAACTGAATTTCGGCAACCGGGGCATCGAAGTCGGAATGCCGCGAAACTCACCGAGTCAAAGCGTTTCGCCGTTTGCGGAAGAAGTCTGATGTAGAACAAGTAGCAGAAGCATACATGCTCAAGAGGGATCACCCGAAATTCAAAGGCAACTGAATTTCGGCAACCGGGGCATCGAAGTCGGAATGCCGCGAAACTCACCGAGTCAAAGCGTTTCGCCGTTTGCGGAAGAAGTCTGATGTAGAACAAGTAGCAGAAGCATACATGCTCAAGAGGGATCACCCGAAATTCAAAGGCAACTGAATTTCGGCAACGGGGCATCGAAGTCGGAATGCCGCGAAACTCACCGAGTCAAAGCGTTTCGCCGTTTGCGGAAGAAGTCTGATGTAGAACAAGTAGCAGAAGCATACATGCTCAAGAGGGATCACCCGAAATTCAAAGGCAACTGAATTTCGGCAACCGGGGCATCGAAGTCGGAATGCCGCGAAACTCACCGAGTCAAAGCGTTTCGCCGTTTGCGGAAGAAGTCTGATGTAGAACAAGTAGCAGAAGCATACATGCTCAAGAGGGATCACCCGAAATTCAAAGGCAACTGAATTTCGGCAACCGGGGCATCGAAGTCGGAATGCCGCGAAACTCACCGAGTCAAAGCGTTTCGCCGTTTGCGGAAGAAGTCTGATGTAGAACAAGTAGCAGAAGCATACATGCTCAAGAGGGATCACCCGAAATTCAAAGGCAACTGAATTTCGGCAACCGGGGCATCGAAGTCGGAATGCCGCGAAACTCACCGAGTCAAAGCGTTTCGCCGTTTGCGGAAGAAGTCTGATGTAGAACAAGTAGCAGAAGCATACATGCTCAAGAGGGATCACCCGAAATTCAAAGGCAACTGAATTTCGGCAACCGGGGCATCGAAGTCGGAATGCCGCGAAACTCACCGAGTCAAAGCGTTTCGCCGTTTGCGGAAGAAGTCTGATGTAGAACAAGTAGCAGAAGCATACATGCTCAAGAGGGATCACCCGAAATTCAAAGGCAACTGAATTTCGGCAACGGGGGCATCGAAGTCGGAATGCCGCGAAACTCACCGAGTCAAAGCGTTTCGCCGTTTGCGGAAGAAGTCTGATGTAGAACAAGTAGCAGAAGCATACATGCTCAAGAGGGATCACCCGAAATTCAAAGGCAACTGAATTTCGGCAACGGGGCATCGAAGTCGGAATGCCGCGAAACTCACCGAGTCAAAGCGTTTCGCCGTTTGCGGAAGAAGTTGATGTAGAACAAGTAGCAGAAGCATACATGCTCAAGAGGGATCACCCGAAATTCAAAGGCAACTGAATTTCGGCAACCGGGGCATCGAAGTCGGAATGCCGCGAAACTCACCGAGTCAAAGCGTTTCGCCGTTTGCGGAAGAAGTCTGATGTAGAACAAGTAGCAGAAGCATACATGCTCAAGAGGGATCACCCGAAATTCAAAGGCAACTGAATTTCGGCAACCGGGGCATCGAAGTCGGAATGCCGCGAAACTCACCGAGTCAAAGCGTTTCGCCGTTTGCGGAAGAAGTCTGATGTAGAACAAGTAGCAGAAGCATACATGCTCAAGAGGGATCACCCGAAATTAAAAGGCAATTGAATTTCGGCAACTGGGGCATCGAAGTCCGAATGCCGCGAAACTCACAGAGTCAAAGCGTTTCGCCGTTTGCAGGAGAAGTCTGATGTAGAACAAGTAGCAGAAGCATACATGCTCAAGAGGGATCACCCGAAATTCAAAGGCAACTTAATTTCGGCAACCGGGGCATCGAAGTCGGAATGCCGCGAAACTCATCGAGTCAAATCCTTTCGCCGTTTGCGGAAGAAAGTCTGATTGAGAACAAGTAGCAGAAGCAAACATGCTCAAGAGGGATCACCCGAAATTAAAAGGCAACTGAATTTCGGCAACCGGGGCATCGAAGTTGGAATGCCGCGAAACTCATCGAGTCAAAGCGTTTCGCCGTTTGCGAGAGAAGTCTGGTGTAGAACAAGAAGCAGAAGCATACGTGCTCAAGAGGGATCACCCGAAATTCAAAGGCAACTGAATTTCGGCAACCTGGGCATCGAAGTCGAAATGCCGCGAAACTCACCGACTCAAAGTGTTTCGCCGTTTGCGGAAGAAAGTCTGCTGTAGAACAAGTAGCAGAAGCATACATGCTCAAGAGGGATCACCCGAATTTGAAAGGCAACTTAATTTTGGCAACTGGGGCATCGAAGTCGGAATGCCGCAAAACTCACCGAGTCAAAGTGTTTCGCCGTTTGTAGAAGAAAGTCTGATGTAGAACAAGAAGTAGAAGCATACATGCTCAAGAGGGATCACCCGAAATTCAAAGGCAACTAAATTTCGGCAACCGGGGCATCGAAGTCGGAATGCCTCGAAACTCACCGAGTCAAAGCGTTTCGCCATTTGTGGAAGAAAGTCTGATGTAGAACAAGTAGCAGAAGCATACATGCTCAAGAGGGATCACCCGAAATGCAAAGGCAACTTAATTTCGGCAACCGGGGCATCCAAGTAGGAATGCCGCGAAACTCACCTAGTCAAAGCGTTTCGCCGTTTGCGGAAGAAAGTCTGATTTAGAACAAGTAGCAGAAGCAAACATGCTCAAGAGGGATCACCCGAAATTCAAAGGCAACTGAATTTCGGCTACCGGGGCATCGAAGTCGGAATGCCGCGAAACTCACCGATCAAAGTGTTTCGCCGTTTGCGGTAGAAAGTCTGCTTTAGAACAAGTAGCAGAAGCATACATGCTCAAGTGGGATCACCCGAAATTGAAAGG
The DNA here is from genome assembly GCA_029228515.1 of Populus alba x Populus x berolinensis. NCBI lineage: Eukaryota > Viridiplantae > Streptophyta > Magnoliopsida > Malpighiales > Salicaceae > Populus > Populus alba x Populus x berolinensis. The sequence continues at coordinate 3,257,153 of CM055356.1, read as the reverse complement.
CAACTTAATTTCGGCAACCGGGGCATCGAAGTCGGAATGCCGTGAAACTCACCGAGTCAAAGTGTTTTGCCATTTGCGGAAGAAAGTCTGATGTAGAACAAGCAGCAAAACCGGACATGTTGAAGAGGGATCACCCGAAATTCAAAGGCAACTGAATTTCGGCAACCGGGGCATCGAAGTCGGAATGCCGCGAAACTCACCGAGTCAAAGCGTTTCGCCGTTTGCGGAAGGAAGTCTAATGTAGAACAAGTAGCAGAGCATACATGCTCAAGAAAAAAAAGGGGGGGGGGGGGGGGGAATCACCCGAAAGTTCAAAAGGCAACTGAATGGTCGGCTACCGGGGCATCGAAGTCGGAATGCCGCGAAACTCAACGAGTCAAAGCGTTTCGCCGTATGCGTAAAAGTCTGCTGTAGAACAAATTACAGAAGCATACATGCTCAAGTTGGATCACCCGAAATTGAAAGGCAACTTAATTTCGGCAACCCGGGGCATCGAAGTCGGAATGCCGCGAAACTCACCGAGTCAAAAGCGTTTCGCCTATTTGTCGGAGAAAGTCTGATGTAAGAACAAGCATCAAAAGCGACATGCTGAAGAGTGATCACCCGAAATTCAAAGGCAACTGAATTTCGGCAACCGGGGCATCGAAGTCGGAATGCCCGCGAAACTCACCGAGTCAAAGCGTTTCGCCGTTTGCGGAAGAAAGTCCTAATGTAGAACAAGCTAGCAGAAGCATACATGCTCAAGAGGGATCACCCGAAATTCAAAGGCAGACTGAATTTCGGCAACCGGGGTATCGAAGTCGGAATGCCGCGAAACTCACCTAGTCAAAGCGTTTCTCCATTCCCGAAGAAAGTCTTTTGTAGAACAAGTAGCAGAACCATACATGCTCAAGAGGGATCACCCGAAATTCAAAGGCCAACTGAATTTCGGCAACCGGGGCATCGAAGTCGGAATGCCACAAAAGTCACCGAGAGTCAAAGCGATTCGCCGTTAGCAAAAGAAATACTGATGTAGAACAAGTAGTAAGAAGCCTACATGCTCAATAGGGATCACCCGAAATGCAAAGGCAACTTAAATTTCGGCAACCGGGGCATCCAAGTAGAATGCCGCGAAACTCACCAAGGGGGGGGGGTCAAAGCATTTCGCCATTTGCGGAAGAAATTTCAGATGTAGAACAAGCAGCACAAGCGGACATGCTGAAGAGGGATCAACCCGAAATCAAAAGGCAAACTGAAATTCGGCAACCGGGGCATCGAAGTCCGGAATGCCGTGAAACTCACCGAGTCCAAAGCGTTTCGCCGTTTGCGGAAGAAAGTCTAATGTAGAAAAAGTAGCAGAAGCATAACATGCTCAAGAGGGATCACCCGAAAATTCAAAGGCACCCTAAATTTTCGTCAAACCTGGCATCGGGGGGAGGAGTGGGGTGGGGGGGGGGGGGGGGAATGCCACCAAACTCACCTAGTCAAAGCGTTTCGCTGTTTGCGGAAGAAAGTCTTTTGTATAACAAGTAGCAGAAAGCATACATGCTCAAAAGGGATCACACCGAAATTCAAAGGCAACTGAATTTCGGCAACCGGGCAATCGAAGTCGGAATGCACGAAACTCACCCGAGTCAGAGCGGTTTCACCGTTTGCAAAAACAGTCCTGTTGTAGAAACAAGTAGCAGAAGCATACATGCTCAAGAGGGATCACCCGAAATTCAAAGGCAACTGAATTTCGGCAACCGGGGCATCGAATTCGGAATGCCGCGAAACTCACCGATTCAAAGTGTTTCGCCGTTTGCGGAAGCAAGTCTGCTGTAGAACAAGTAGCAGAAGCATACATGCTCAAGAGGGATCACCCGAAATTGAAAGGCAACTTAATTTCGGCAACAGGGGCATCGAAGTCGGAATGCCGCAAAACTCACCGAGTCAAAACCCCACTTGAGCAGCTACACCCTTATCAATAAGAGGAGCTCTCACAATATTCTCACACCCATTCACATTCGTTGCCAATGGCAGGGGGGGGGGATTAAAGCCAACTCATCACAAGAAGGAATAATCAATGGAACAGTAGGATTAGGAGGAGGATCCTGATCATGCATGTCACAAGATTTGCAAAGCAAAGAATCCGGTCTAGGAGAGTGAGTAGGGGGTTGATCAATACTTTGCCAGCCTGAGGAGAGGGAGAAGCCGGGGAGATTGCATCCAGCACCTGATCAGAACCCACAACAGCCTTCCCTTACACTTACTAGATTTACGTGAGAACCACAGTAACCCACCCATCTGAATGATCTAGAGCATCTTCTGGCAGCACATTTTCCTCATCAATCTGATGAACAATATTGACGTGAGGTTGATCTTGCTCTATAGGAGGAGATGACTGTTGTGGCAGCTGGGGGCCCAATCTATCAAAGACATTCACCCTATCAGCAGCTTCCAAATTCTGTGGTTGAGGGCAGGAACCTTATGGAAGAAGCTGCGGCCTTGGAACAGAGAATACGGGTATGGCCTAGAACATGACAAAAATTACAGTACTTGGGCAGGGACTCATAAACCACCTTTTGATGCAATGTAAGACCTTCTGGAAGAGATATCTCCACAGATTGACGAAGCTCCTCAAGCAAGTCGATTTCCACCAGCACTCTAGCATAAGACATGCGGGATAGGCTGGAGGTCAGCTGATCACACTGAATAGGCCTTCCAATTACACTAGCAATCTTTGACAGACAGATGGGTGACCAGCAACATAATGGAAGACATGGAAATTTAACCCAAACCGGCACCCTCGACATCTCTTCACTAGAGAAATCAAAGTACCTTGTCATCGGCCGGAGAACAAGGGGCCGGCCATACACAAGATAAGGTCCCCCCGAAGAACATCAAGTTTCGCTTCCTCAGACTTAAACGATAAATCAGCCAACCCGTTTCATGAATCGTGAGGGTAGCTTCAGTTTTCAAACATTTGAAATAATACCATTAAGAGCTTTAAACCCAGGGCTCTTTCCAGAAATGTAACCCACAGCACAAACATTCCAAATATCATATTGAGACATGATATCCTCGTGAGAAATAGCACATGATTTAGACAAATGATTAAGTGAATAATTTCTAAGCCTGGTGCAAGAAGGATTGGATCTATTGGAAACAAGAATATCTCGCCATTTACTAGTACTAGCACCAGGGATAGGATTACTTACCCCAGGGGGGGGAGCAGGCTCAAGCACTCCTGAAGTAGGAACCGTGGGCATGTCACTCTGTGGGAGTGAAAAGGAGGGTACTTTCCCTGAAGTATTCAACGGGGAAGGCAAGTTCGGGTCTGAAGTAAGATCAGGCCCTTGAGGGGAATCACAGTCTTCATCCGAAAAATTTAAATCCAGATGGTCCTCTCCAAGAATGCCATCTTCAGAACCACCAGAACAATCTTCCACCAGGACAGCATCCAATAACCGAGAACCAGAAGCAACCTCCATAGCTGGACCCACATCTCTAGGGGTAGTTGGGGGTAAGGGGGGCGGAGCAGGGGATGGGGCCAGCAACTAAATCAAGGCCATCGTCAGGACCAACCATAGGGGACAAGACCTCTAAAACCTCCCCATCATTACTTAATATTACAAGTGTCTGTGCACAAAAGTTGAGTAACTATGGTTACAGAGTGTTACTTGGTGGGCTCTAAATACGATTAGGATGTGAAAATACGATGGTTATGAACAAGTAGTTAAGTATGAAATTATAGGGAACCATGAGTATTCCTATATTGAAACACTAAATAGCTAAGATAAATCATAGTTGTTAAACTGTAAGGAGTGCAACATGAAATTGGAAAACTATGACAATGACAAGAATTACATGTTAATCGTAATAGGCTTGAATGATGGATCCTGAAAGTACCCAATAATATTAACAAATATAAGTAGAAATTCTAAATTTCGAGGACGAAATTTCTTGAAGGAGGGAAGAATGTGAAACCCTAGAAAATTTATGATTTAAATATGCGGATGTATAACCTGCCATGTAAACGTAAGACTGAAAGTGACATATAATGGAGGGGATGACCTCCATAAAATGAATTTTGTTTTAGAATTCATAAAGACAAAGAAACTGGTAACGTGTTTTGATGAATAAAATAATGAGAGAAATGACAAAATGAATATATTCCAAAATAATAAAATGACCTTAAAGGTTTAGAAGGATAATTGATATTATTTTATGTGAAGATTGAACAAGAAAATTTGGATAGTTGACGAAAAGTCATAAACTGACCAATTTTACATTAGAAAGCAGAGCTCTCAATCCAATCGTCGGATTGGGATGGAATTTTGCATGAAGTCTATTAATATGTTTTCTACATTGGTGAAAGATATCATCCCAATGAGAGTTTGGTAAAGACTAACGATTTAAGCAGAAACAAACCGGATGGTTTCCATGAAAAAAACAACAAATAATATATAAATACATAAATGAGGGACATAAAGGTAATTAGTAAAACAATGGTGCCTTTAGAAACAGCAAAGGCCACCAGATTAAAAAAGAAAAGAGAGAAAGAAAAACGAAAAGGGGTGAGAGACGATAGAGAATTCGGCTACATAGAGGTGCAGGATTTGGATGAACCAATACTGCTTCGGTGGCCATATCTCTTGCATCCACCGTTGGATCATGTTGCGTTTTGGATATATTGTTCTTCTCACACTCCTCTATAAACTGACCGGAGGGATTTGAAGGAACATAATCCATTGAGCATCCATCATCATCGGAAGTGTCCTGGAAAACAAAGGCAATATACCTGCAGGGAAGTTTTGGTCGCCGGCCTATTTCTCTCTTTTCCACCGTTGGATCGTGCCTATTTTTGGATATGTGCTGCACTAGGGGTGGCCTACATTCTGGACGGTGGAGATCGGAAACGCACTCTCCGGCAAGGTTTGGTTCATGTTGAACAGTAGCTCGTCCATTTTCAGGTTAGTTCGGTTTTATTCAAATCTGTGGAGATCAAACCGTTGGATTATTCTGATTTTGATATATATTGTACACAACACAATGATATATATTCTGACCGTTGAGGTCAAGGACATAATCAAAGGTGGATGAGTTGTTTCTATTTGAATCTATTGCTAGTCTTAGTAAACATTTAGGAAGCTTGATTTAATTACATGTTTTGATGAAATTAGAATGGTGTGGGTATAGGGTTTATGTAAGATATAATGGTAAAATGTGCTCTTGTTATTAGTGTTGTTATAGATTAATTGTGTTGTAAAATGTGTCAGGGAAGTTTTGAAATTTGGATGAAGGGAGGACAATAGAGAATTCGGTTACATAGAGGTGCAGGATTTGGATGAACCAATAATGCTTCGGTGGCCATATCTCTTGCATCCACCGTTGGATCATGTTGATATTTGGATATATGGTTCTTCTCACACTCATATATAAACGGACGGAGGGATTTGAAGGAACATAATCCATTGAGCAGCCATCATCATCGGAAGTGTCCTGGAAAACAAAAGGAAATATACTGCAGGGCAGAGTTTTGGTCGCCGGCCGATGTCTCTCTCTTCCACCGTTGGATCGTGCCTATTTTTGGATATGTGCTGCATCTAGATGTGACCTACATTCTGGACGGTGGAGATCGGAAACGCACTCTCCGGCAAGGTTTGGTTCATGTTGAACAGTAGATCGTCCATTTTGAGGTTAGTTCGGTTTTATTCAGATCTATGGAGATCCAACCGTTCGATGATTCTGATTTTGAGATATATTGTACACAACACAATGATATATATTATAACCGTTGAGTTCAAGGAAATAATCAAAGGTGGATGAGTTGTTTCTATTTGAATCTATTGCTAGTCTTAGTAAAACATTTAGGAAGCTTGATTTAATTACATGTTTTGATGAAATTAGAATTATGTGGGTGTAGGGTTTATGTAAGATATAATGGTAAAATGTGCTCTTGTTATTAGTGTTGTTATAGATTAATTGTGTTGTAAAATGTGTTAGGGAAGTTTTGAAATTTGGATGAAGGGACATTGAGTTCGTTGATTTAATGGATATATGTTTTTAGGCATTAAAAAGGATTCCAATATCGGCAGCCTGAAACTGCGTCGCTGCCGATTCAGATATCGGCAGCCAGAAACTGCCTCGCTGTCGATTTCTACAAGGCAGAAATGACTTAAATTCTAGTAACAATCTCATAGTATGATGGTGTAAAATGTGGAACACTTGAATGTGAACATATGAATTCTTGAAATAAGTGGGATGAATGTGAATCGAAGATATAAATGAATTGATTGTGGTCTTTGGTGTCTTAGGTGTTGTGGCCGGAATCGGACCATTGCCAGGACAAGGACAGACCACAAGTGGAGCAGGTAGGTGGTTTCCACCTTTTTCTCATTTTGATGTTTATGTTTTGAAATGGTTAACTTGTGATGATATGTTATTAAATCCTTGTTGTAAGAAGAAATGACGAAGAAGAGTTGGATTAAATTTTTGATGATTGTCGAAATGACTATGAAATGTCGAACAAGTTCTTAATGAATGTTGAAACAATGGTGAAAATGTTAGAGTTCTGAACTGACCCTTTTGAGGTGAACATGTTATTGAGTTGTGATGAATACTAAACCGAATGTGATGTGGGGGCTGTTATGAATTTGAGCTACTAATGAATGGTAGTATGTGTCGTACAAAGGATCTACTTTTGTATTCTTATTGAATGTAATGGTGATGAATGATTGTATGAGTATTATGAGAGATCTACTATTTTATTATATTGAATGTAATCGTGATGAATGTGTTACCAAGGATCTATCATTTATTGATTGTATGAGTGTTATGAAAGACCTATCATTGTATCGTATTGATGGTTAATTACCACGAATGGTGGTGTGAGTATTACTGGGGATTTATTATGATGTTGCATTGAACGTTAACTGTCAAGAATGGTTGGATGAATGATACAAAGGGTACTGTTGTGTTGTGTTATATTGAATGCTAAACTGTTGTGGGATGTTTGGTTTTTGCATTACAAAGGGATCTATCATCGTGTTACGGAATGATAAATTACTAGGAAACGGTGGTACAAGTATCCCCAAGGGTTTACTTTGATGTTGCAAGGAATGTCAAATTGTCATGAATTGTTTGATAAAACAATGATTAGCTTCGGCTAATGGCATCCGAGTGGATGACCGGAACAAACGACTGATTAGCTTCGGCTAATGGCATCCGAGTGGATGGCCGGAACAAACGATTGATTAGCTTCGGCTAATGGCATCCGAATGGATGACCGGAACAAACGATTGATTGGCTTCGGCTAATGGCATCCAGTGGATGACCGGAACAAACGATTAATTAGTTTTGGCTAATGACATCCGAAGGGATGTCAGGGGTAAACAATTGATTAGCTCTGACTATGGGCATCCAAAGTATGATTGGGATGAATAAATGCTTAGTTTTGGTAAGTGGCATCCTAAATGGATAACTATGGTAATGACATCATAGATGAATTATCAGATTAATAAATGATTAGCCATGGTAATGACACCATAAATGAATTACCAAAATGAATAAATGATTTACATTCGATAAATGGCATCCTAAAGGGATCATCGAGATTAATGAATTATTAGCTATGGTAATGACACCATAGATGAATTACCAAAATGAATAAATGATGCACATTTGATAAATGGCATCCTGAAGGGATCATCGAGATTAATAAATGACTAACTATGGTAATGACACCATAGATGAATTACCAAAACGAATAAATGATTTACATTCGATAAATGGCATCCTAAAGGGATCATCGAGATTAATGAATTATTAGCTATGGTAATGACACCATA
>CM055356.1:3231307-3249242 GCA_029228515.1 Populus alba x Populus x berolinensis | reverse complement strand
AACCGGGGCATCGAAGTAGGAATGCCGCGAAACTTACCGAGTCAAAGAGTTTCGCCATTTGCGGTAGAAAGTCTGGTGTAGAAGAAGTAGCAGAAGCAGACATGCTCAAGAGGGATCACCCGAAATTCAAAGGCAACTGAATTACGGCAACCGGGACATCGAAGTCGGAATGCCACGAAACACACCGAGTCAAAGCGTTTCGCCGTTTGCGGTAGAAAGTCTGGTGTAGAACAAGTAGCAGAAGCAGACATGCTCAAGAGGGATCACCCGAAATTCAAAGGCAACTGAATTTCGGCAACCGGGACATCGAAGTCGGAATGCCGCGAAACTCACCGAGTCAAAGCGTTTCGCCGTTTGCGGTAGAAAGTCTGGTGTAGAACAAGTAGCAGAAGCATACATGCTCAAGAGGGATCACCCGAAATTCAAAGGCAACTGAATTTCGGCAACCGGGACATCGAAGTCGGAATGCCACGAAACTCACCGAGTCAAAGCGTTTCGCCGTTTGCGGTAGAAAGTCTGGTGTAGAACAAGTAGCAGAAGCATACATGCTCAAGAGCGATCACCCGAAATTCAAAGGCAACTGAATTTCGGCAACCGGGGCATCGAAGTCGGAATGCCGCGAAACTCACCGAGTCAAAGCGTTTCGCCGTTTGCAAAAGAAAGTCTGATGTAGAACAAGTAGCAGAAGCATACATGCTCAAGAGGGTTCACCCGAAATGCAAAGGCAACTTAATTTCGGCAACCGGGGCATCGAAGTAGGAATGCCGCGAAACTCATCGAGTCAAAGCGTTTCGCCGTTTGCGGTAGAAAGTTTGGTGTAGAACAAGAAGCAGAAGCAGACATGCTCAAGAGGGATAGCCCGAAATTCAAAAGCAACTGAATGTGGGCAACCAGGGCATCGAAGTCGAAATGACGCGAAACTCACCGACTCAAAGATTTTCACCGTTTGCGGAAGAAAGTTTGTTGTAGAACAAGTAGCAGAAGCATACATGCTTAAGGGGGTTCACCCGAAATGCAAAGGCAACTTAATTTCGGCAACCGGGACATCGAAGTCGGAATGCCGCGAAACTCACCGAGTCAAAGCGTTTCGCCTTTTGCGGTAGAAAGTCTGGTGTAGAACAAGTAGGAGAAGCAGACATGCTCAAGAGGGATCACCCGAAATTCAAAGGCAACTGAATTTCGGCAACCGGGACATCGAAGTCGGAATGCCACGAAACTCACCGAGTCAAAGCGTTTCGCCATTTGCGGTAGAAAGTCTGGTGTAGAACAAGGAGCAGAAGCAGACATGCTCAAGAGGGATCACCCGAAATGCAAAGGCAACTGAATTTTCGGCTACCGGGGCATCTGTAAACCCCCGTAAATAAAAGTAAACAATAAGAACAATAATAATAAAAAGAAAGAATAAAAAAAACAACACATAGGATCAAAGAAATTAATAAATAGTAGGAATGACACTAAATGTGTCATGTGAGAGAGAGAATGATCTCCATAAACAAATTTAAAGATATTGTTGAAGTCGAAAAGAGAGTCATGATTTTTAGTTTAAAACTTGTAACGTTGGCGAAACCAGTGATGAGGTTTCAATGGATGAAAGAATAAGAAAAAAAAAAAAGATATGTAAACCCCGGTAAAAACACGTATTTTGACAAATTAATGATAAATGTGGTAATATTGAATTTATTGATTATAAATTAAGAGGAAATGTCATGAGGATCTAAGTAAATAAATTAATGCATGAAATTCAGATTTTTGTGTAAAAGTCAATAATTGTCTAGTTTTACGATATTGATGATATATCTCAATCCGACCGTTGGATCGGGTTGAAATTTTGTAAGGAATCTCCAGACATATTGTTTTATATTAGGTTCAAATTTCGTGTCAATCGGAGTTGGAAAAGATTTACGAAGAGTACTGAAAATCGGGTAAATGAAAGAAGATGACACAAGGGGCATTTTTGTAATTTTATCAAAAAAAATACTCTCCTCTCCTCTCTTTAAAAACAGAACACGTTCTCTGCAAATGAAAAAGGAAACAGGAGGGAGACCATTTGTTTTGTCCCATTTTCTTCATTTTCTCTTAATCTCTTCAAGCTAAATCAAAAGGGAGTGTTCTTAGGAAACAGGAGGGAGACCATTTGTTTTGTCCCATTTTCTTCATTTTCTCTTAATCTCTTCAAGCTAAATCAAAAGGGAGTGTTCTTAGGAGGATCCTATCCAAGAAAACAAATTAAATAACAACTTAGAGAGTTATAGAGCTTGAAAGAAACAAAGAGAAGAAGCTGGAAATTGGAAGAGGAGGACATGATTTTTGAAAATTTTTGCAAGAATTCATTGAAATAAGTTAAAGTAGCAAAGGTAAGTAATATACCCTTTAGTAATTTCGTTTTTCTCTCTTGTTCTTGCATGAGGAGAAGAAAATCCCCAAGTTTAAAATTATAGGGTTCATATAAATATTTGGGGGAGTAATTGTTCATGTGAATTTCGAGATTAATTGCATGATAATGGCTTGATGTGCTGAAAAATAGAAAGAATCAATTGATTTGAAACTATGGGTTTTGGGATTTCAACAGGGCAGACACTTCGGCAGCCATATTTTGACTTTCCACCGTTGGATTACATTGATATTTGGATATGTTATTATGCTCAATGTCATCTACATTCTGACCGGAGGGATTGTAAATATCAGATTTCGTTTGAGGGCTGTCACCGGAGGAACATTTCTGGAAAATCACACTTCAAGACAGCCTTGTTCGTCAGATGTTATATCATCATTTCACCGTTGGATTGGTCTGGATTTTGGATATGTTGTTCATCCAGATGTTATCTAAATTCTGAACGGTTTAGATTGGAAAAGAACACTCCTACCAGAAATTGTACTTCCTGAACAACAGGTCTCCAAATTTCAGGGCAGTCCATTATTGTTCTGATATCGGAAGTTTTAACCGTTGGATGTATGTTAATTTTGGATATGTTATTATGCTCAATGTCACCTACATTCTGACCGAAGGGATTGTAAATATCAAACGTTTTGTGAGGGCTGTCACCGGAGGAACATTTCTGGAAAATCACCCTTCAAGACAGCCTTGTTCGTCAGCCGTTATGTACTTCCTGAACAACAGGTCTTCAAATTTCAGGTCAGTCCGGTATTGTTCTGATAACGAGAGTTTTAAACCGTTGGATGTATGTTAATTTTGGATATGTTATTCTAATGACGATGATGTATAATTCCACCGTTTGGATGTATTGAACTCTAAATTTAAATAATGATGTTTTCAGTTTGGTTTGAGAAATATTGAATGAGAATATGAGGGTTAGCATAAAAAGTATGTTTTGGGACTAAGGATAATGGTAATGGGTTTAATGATGATGGTTGTGTTTGTGTTCTGTTTGAGTCATGTTTGATGGGTTGATAAGTGATGGTATAGTTAAATTCTATAAAGAATAGTGATTGACTAATATTTTGGTTGTGTTAGAATGGGAAATCATGTTGTAAGTTGAATTATGATATAAGGAATCATTTTGAGTGTGCTTTTGGAAAAATTTGGCATGTGTAGTCATTGATGAAATTTAAGTTAAATTACATTGTTTGGTGATAGATTAAATGTCTTGGGACAAAAGAAAATCGGTGACGAAAAGTCATGCCCTTTGGACATTGAAGATCATTGATGAAGAATTGAATTAAATGGGCGTTTAATTTAAATGACAAGTACGAAAATAAAATACATTCATGGAAATTGTTTACGGAAGTATTTGATTTTGTGAATTTATGAATATTATGAATAAATCGGAAGATTCAATAATGATTCAGGATGTTATATTAAAAATGTAGGAGAAGCATTCACTCGACTTCTCAGGAGCTCGTATAGTAGGAGCTTTGCAGGAGGGGCACAACAACAACAAGGAAGAGCGAGTTGAGCTTCTGCAGCTGGTAGGTGTTCTATACCTACACTTTTTACGTAGCGTTAATTTACGAACTTATTAAATTCTTGGTCTTTGCGTCTATGGATGAAACCACAAAGAGAGAGGATAAAGTGAAATAAACGAGAAATTAAAAATGGATTTGAGTACTTGACTAGGTTAAGAATATGAATTACACTAATAGACTTCGTTGATGATCATTCCTCGAACTTGATTAGCCGGTCCCGAATGTGGAGGCTAATGATGTTAGTAAGGTTTACTAACATCGGGCTTAAATGTTGACAAATGGTTGATTAGCTTCGGCTAATGGCATCCGAATGGATGACCGGGATGAAGGAATGATTAGCTTCGGGTAATGGCATCCGGATGGATAGCCGGGACAAATGAATGATTAGCTTCGGCTAATGGCATCCGAATGGATGGCCGGGACAACGAATGATTAGCTTCGGCTAATGGCATCCAGATGGATGGTCGGGACAAATGAATGATTAGCTTTGGCTAATGGCATCCGAAGTGGATGACCGGGGTGAGTGAAAGGTTAATGATATTGACCGGTGCTGTCAATATCGGCAATCACACCAAACTTGATTAGCCGATCCCGAATACGGAGGCTAATGATGTTAGCAAGGTTTACTAACATCGGCATAATCATCCCTGAAAACGAGGGATACTGAACTTGATTAACTATTCGGGTGAGAATAGTTAATGATACTGACCGGTGCTGTCAATATCGACAATCACATGAAACTTGATTAGCCGGTCCCGAATGCGGAGGCTAATGATGTTAGTAAGGTTTACTAACATCGGCATAATCATCCCTGAAAACGAGGGATACTGAACTTGATTAACTATTCGGGTGAGAATAGTTAATGATACTGACCGGTGCTGTCAATATCGGCAATCACACGAAACTTAATTAGCCGGTCCCGAATGCGGAGGCTAATGATGTTAGTAAGGTTTACTAACATCGGCATAATCATCCCTGAAAATGAGGGATACTGAACTTGATTAACTATTTGGGTGAGAATAGTTAATGATATTGACCGGTGTTGTCCATATCGGCAATCACACGAAACTTGACTAGTTATTCCTGAAGTGAAAGCTAATGATGTCAAGAATCTTGACATCAACATTTCCAGAAATATTCCAAGATATTATGGAAAGAAAAATCTGATTGGCTATTTCATGTTAGAAATAGTCGATAACATCAATCAATGGTATTAATTTTGACATTTATAATGAACTTGATTAGCCGATCCTAATATGAGAGACTAATAACACTAATGAAAATTTATTAGTATCAGCATTCCCTTCCAAGTTTTAGGGGAGAGGTAATAATTAAAAATATTAATGAAATGGGGATTGACATCTTGATAGGATTATTCATTCGGCCTTGAAGAGACGAATATTGATTGGAAATTATGGAATAAGATGGGCGGAGGAACTAGTTACCCGGTGATGGGCTAGTGGCATTAGTTTTGTTTTCAAATGACCAGAATATACAATTAAACTTACTTGTGTGGTGTTAATAATGTCAGGATAACTGACTTGTCAGATTATAAATGGAATGTTGGATGATACCTAATTGTTAAACAAAAATGGTAATTTGTGTTTATATCATGGATTATTGGAGAAAAAAAAAAAGAGAAACTGATGAGGATCTAATTCTTGTTAAGGATGGAGGCAAATATCGTATTGCTTGGGACATGAGAGCAGAAGTTCATTAACCATGGTAGGTGTTATACACTTAAGGAATGCAATGCTATATATATATATATATATATATATATGATGTATTTTGAATTAATTAAGGAATTGTAATTGATATAATTTGAGAATCATGTCATGCGCATAGGGAGGATGTCAAAGAAATTATGACCAATAATGTAAATATGTTGTATTAAGGTTTCATGTTGTTACTGGCATGATAAGAATTTAGTGATAATTATAATAGTATAATACAATGCCAATAATAGTCATATTATTCGAAGATGGATCGGATGTGAATATTGTGAAAATGATGGCAGGTTCCATGATAATGAGAGATTTTACTGAAAATCTAAAGAAACATTGGAATGTGTTGAAATGGGCACAAGAAATATGTAAGTGGAATATATTTATAAACTAAAATTGGACCGAAATCATGTTGAGTTTGACAACTTATATGGAAAAGCCATAATGGGTATAATAGATGTTGGGATTGAAATTGATATAAAGAGATAGAGTAAGAGGGAGATAAATCACATGGTAGATATTATAATGAATGAAATGCGCTCATGAGGTGAAACAAGACACGAAATGAAAATGTTGAATGATTCTAGGAAGGATGGATAGAGACATAATAATGGAAGGATAAATGAGAATTTCAAGGAACTATGATTGCATATCGTTGAATATATGTTTAACTTCGTGCATGTATTGTGTGATTTTCCTTTTATGCTATATTTATTATATACATTATGAAATTGCAGGTCCTTCAGATTCACGCTAGGAGTAGCGTTTCAGGTCCTCTAGTTTCCTTTTGCATGATTGAATAAGAAGATGAACATTAATGTATTTTGTCATTAAGGAACTAAATGACTTAATATGTAATAGTACTCTTTTTACATTAAGTGTCGGGACATAAAAATGTATTATTCTGTATTTGTAATCTTAGTTTGTTTACTTGCAATTATTATGAATTACGTGTGTTAATGGGAAAGAAATGAGCATGCGAAATGTGAGGCATGTACCGTGAATGATGTGTTGTTGAGGTTCTACATGATTATGATGTGATTGAAGTATAATTGGACAGGATGATTGTCGATAACTTGGGACCTCCAGATATGAAGGAAACTCTGCCAAAATTTCAGTGGAAATTTCAGCAAGTCTTAGATAAGTTCGGTGGATAAAAAAAAAAAACCCATTTTTTTAAAAGTTAATGCTCAAAGTTCTTTTATGAATGTACTAAATTACAGGGCGTTACAGTTGGTATCAGAGCTCCTGGATAATATTCAGTTGACCATGATATGATAAATAAGGAGAGGTAAAATATTATCTGGTATCAGATATGTGTTAAAATAAGAACGAATGAGGAACGAGAAAAAAAAAAGGGGTTTCTAGAAATACATGAAGAACATAACGAGTTGATAGAGTTGAGTATGAATGCTCGAACCACAGTTTAAGTATTGCATATGAATGGAAGGAAGTTAAAGTTTCTATAGGATGGAGAATTGTTTGACATGCAATGCCTAGTGAAATTACTATTTTAGAAGGTGTAAGGTGTATCCTTCATTAAGTCTATGATCATAGGTAAAATAATATTACAATGTAGGGTAATGATGGTGCTAAAATTATTTTTGGTTAAATGTCACATGAAGTACAATGTCAAATAGTAGTCTTCTAACCAACAATGTTTGAAATAAATAAAGGTTATGCCAAAAAAAAGAAGAGATGTTATGTGTAGAGCAGAGGATGATACAACTTATGTGAAGTGATTAATGAGGGTGATAGAGTAAGCTTAGAAGTCAAGTGATGATGGTGGTTTATAATTGTTGGTACAAATGAAACTATGAATACTATGGTAGAATGAGAGTGAGGGAGGAGGGGCTTAGATGGATTGGATTTATAATTATATAACTCTAAGGAACCAGTGATGGTTATCATGGTTTGAAATCCTAAGAATGAGAACTATGGTAAAGGCCCTAAACAGAGAGATGAGGTGGATTGTTTTGATAAGTTCACGGACAAATGAAGGTTATGTTGTATATAGCATAATGATGTGTGAGTAAAGGCTATAATAACATTATGATAGTGTAAGAATGGTGGCTGAATTATGATGATATACTTGTATGTAGAAGGTAGTAGTTTTAATATTGGGACTATACATAAATGGTTATTGTTGTAGACAACATGTAATGGTATGATCTAAGTTAGTTCCTTATGATGTAAAAGTGGAACTGTAAGGGTTGACAACATAAGAACTCGTACTCTAAGATCAGAGTCAGTGGATGCTTATGGATATCCAAATCGGATACACAAGAAACATGGCTGAAAGAAAATAGTAAGGATGAGATAAGCATTTAACAAGTTAAAATTTGATGTCAAGCTTAAACTAGAACCTAAATTTTGAGGACAAAATTTCTTAAGGAGGGGAGAATGTAAACCCCCGTAAATAAAAGTAAACAATAAGAACAATAATAATAAAAAGAAAGAATAAAAAAAACAACACATAGGATCAAAGAAATGAATAAATAGTAGGAATGACACTAAATGTGTCATGTGAGAGAGAGAATGATCTCCATAAACAAATTTAAAGATATTGTTGAAGTCGAAAAGAGAGTCATGATTTTTAGTTTAAAACTTGTAACGTTGGCGAAACCAGTGATGAGGTTTCAATGGATGAAAGAATAAGAAAAAAAAATAAAAGATATGTAAACCCCGGTAAAAACACGTATTTTGACAAATTAATGATAAATGTGGAAATATTGAATTTATTGATTATAAATTAAGAGGAAATGATTATTGATTATAAATTAAGAGGAAATGTGGTAAAAAAACATGTATTTATTGATTATAAATTAAGAACAAGCAGCAGAAGCAGACATGCTCAAGAGGGATCACTCGAAATTCAAAGGCAACTGAATTTCGGCAACCAGGGAATCGAAGTCGGAATGCCACGAAACTCATCGAGTCAAAGCGTTTCTCCGTTTGCGGAAGAAAGTCTGAAGTAGAACAAGTAGCAGAAGCATACATGCTCAAGAGGGATCACCCGAAATTCAAAGGCAACTGAATTTCGGCAACCGGGGAATCGAAGTTGGAATGCCACGAAACTCACCGAGTCAAAGCGTTTCTCCGTTTGCGGTAGAAAGTCTGGTGTAGAACAAGTAGCAGAAGCAGACATGCTCAAGAGGGATCACCCGAAATTCAAAGGCAACTGAATTTCGGCAACCGGGACATCGAAGTCGGAATGCCACGAAACTCACCTAGTCAAAGCGTTTCGCCGTTTGCGGTAGAAAGTCTGGTGTAGAACAAGTAGCAGAAGCAGACATGCTCAAGAGGGATCACCCGAAATTCAAAGGCAACTG
Organism: Populus alba x Populus x berolinensis; assembly: GCA_029228515.1. Classification (NCBI taxonomy): domain Eukaryota; kingdom Viridiplantae; phylum Streptophyta; class Magnoliopsida; order Malpighiales; family Salicaceae; genus Populus; species Populus alba x Populus x berolinensis. The sequence goes on along the minus strand of CM055356.1, from coordinate 3,240,259 downwards.
AATTTCGGCAACCGGGACATCGAAGTCGGAATGCCGCGAAACTCACCGAGTCAAAGCGTTTCGCCGTTTGTGGAAGAAAGTCTGGTGTAGAACAAGTAGCAGAGCATACATGCTCCAGAGGGATCACCCAAAATTCAATGGCAACTGAATTTGGGCAACCGGGGCATCGAAGTCGGAATGCCGCGAAACTCACCTAGTCAAAGCGTTTCTCCGTTTGCGGAAGAAAGTCTTTTGTAGAACAAGTAGCAGAAGCATACATGCTCAAGAGGGATCACCCGAAATTCAAAGGCAACTGAATTTCGGCAACCGGGGCATCGAAGTCGGAATGCCGCGAAACTCACCGAGTCAAAGCGTTTCGCCGTTTGCAAAAGAAAGTCTGATGTAGAACAAGTAGCAGAAGCATACATGCTCAAGAGGGATCACCCGAAATGCAAAGGCAACTTAATTTCGGCAACCGGGGCATCGAAGTCGGAATGCCTCGAAACTCACCGAGTCAAAGCGTTTCGCCGTTTGCGGTAGAAAGTCTGGTGTAGAACAAGAAGCAGAAGTAGACATGCTCAAGAGGGATCACCCAAAATTCAAAGGCAACTGAATTTCGGCAACCGGGGCATCGAAGTCGGAATGCCGCGAAACTCACCGAGTCAAAGCGTTTCGCCGTTTGTTGAAGAAAGTCTGATGTAGAACAAGCAGCAGAAGCAGACATGCTCAAGAGGGATCACTCGAAATTCAAAGGCAACTGAATTTCGGCAACCGGGGCATCGAAATCGGAATGCCACGAAACTCACCGTGTCAAAGCGTTTCTCCATTTGCGGAAGAAAGTCTGGTGTAGAACAAGTAGCAGAAGCAGACACGCTCAAGAGGGATCACTCGAAATTCAAAGGCAACTGAATTTCGGCAACCTGGGCATCAAAGTCGGAATGCCTCGAAACTCACCGAGTCAAAGCGTTTCGCCGTTTGCGGAAGAAAGTCTGATGTAGAACAAGTAGCAGAAGCATACATGCTCAAGAGGGATCACCCGAAATTCAAAGGCAACTTAATTTCGGCAACCGGGGCATCGAAGTCGGAATGCCGCGAATCTCACCGTGTCAAAGCGTTTCTCCGTTTGCGGAAGAAAGTCTGATGTAGAACAAGTAGAAGAAGCACACATGCTCAAGAGGGTTCACCCGAAATTCAAAGGCATTTGAATTTCGTCAACTGGGGATCGAAGTTGGAATGCTGCGAAACTCACCGAGTCAAAGCGTTTCGCCGTTTGCGGAAGAAAGTCTGATGTAGAACAAGCAGCAGAAGCAGACATGCTCAAGAGGGATCAATCGAAATTCAAAGGCAACTGAATTTCGGCAACCAGGGCATCGAAGTCGGAATGCCGCGAAACTCACCGAGTCAAAGCATTTCGCCGTTTGCGGAAGAAAGTCTGATGTAGAACAAGTAGCAGAAGCATACATGCTCAAGAGGAATCACCCGAAATTCAAAGGCAACTGAATTTCGGCCACCGGGGCATCGAAGTCGGAATGCCGCGAAACTCACCGAGTCAAAGCGTTTCGCCATTTGCGGAAGAAAGTCTGATGTAGAACAAGTAGCAGAAGCAGACATGCTCAAGAGGGATCACCCGAAATTCAAAGGCAACTGAATTTTGGCACCCAAGGCATCGAAGTCGGAATGCCGCGAAACTCACCGTGTCAAAGTGTTTCTCCATTTGCGGAAGAAAGTCTGGTGTAGAACAAGTAGCAGAAGCATACATGCTCAAGAGGGATCACCCGAAATTCAAAGGCAACTGAATTTCGGCAACCGGGGCATCGAAGTCGGAATGCCGCGAAACTCACCGAGTCAAAGCGTTTCGCCGTTTGCGGTAGAAAGTCTGGTGTAGAACAAGTAGCAGAAGCATACATGCTCAAGAGGGATCACCCGAAATTCAAAGGCAACTGAATTTCGGCAACCGGGGCATCGAAGTCGGAATGCCGCGAAACTCACCGAGTCAAAGCGTTTCTCCGTTTGCGGAAGAAAGTCTGATGTAGAACAAGTAGCAGAAGCAGACATGCTCAAGAGGGATCATCCCAAATTCAAAGGCAACTGAATTTCGGCAACCGGGGCATCGAAGTCGGAATGCCGCGAAACTCACGGAGTCAAAGCGTTTCTCCGTTTGCGGAAGAAACTCTGATGTCGAATAAGTAGCAGCAGCTTACATGCTCAAGAGGGATCACCCAAAATTCAAAGGCAACTGAATTCCGGCTACCGGGGCATCGAAGTCGGAATGCCGCGAAACTCACCGAGTCAAAGCGTTTCGCCGTTTGCGGAAGAAAGTCTGATGTAGAACAAGTAGCAGAAGCATACATGCTCAAGAGGGATCACCCGAAATTCAAAGGCAACTGAATTTCGGCAACCGGGACATCAAAGTCGGAATGCCGCGAAACTCACTGAGTCAAAGCGTTTCGCGTTTGCGGAAGAAAGTCTGATGTAGAACAAGTAGCAGAAGCAGACATGCTCAAGAGGGATCACCCGAAATTCAAAGGCAACTGAATTTCGGCAACCGGGGCATCGAAGTCGGAATGCCGCGAAACTCACGAGTCAAAGCGTTTCGCCGTTTGCGGAAGAAAGTCTGATGTAGAACAAGTAGCAGAAGCATACATGCTCAAGAGGGATCACCCGAAATTCAAAGGCAACTGAATTTCGGCAACCGGGCATCGAAGTCGGAATGCCGCGAAACTCACCGAGTCAAAGCGTTTCGCTGTTTGCGGAAGAAAGTCTGATGTAGAACAAGTAGCAGAAGCATACATGCTCAAGAGGGATCACCCGAAATTCAAAGGCAACTGAATTTCGGCAACCGGGGCATCGAAGTCGGAATGCCGCGAAACTCACCGAGTAAAAGCGTTTGTACGTTTGCGGAAGAAAGTCTGATGTAGAACAAGTAGCAGAAGCAGACATGCTCAAAAGGGATCACCCAAATTCAAAGGCAACTGAATTACGGCAACCGGGGCATCGAAGTCGGAATGCCGCGACACTCACCGAGTCAAAGCGTTTCGCCGTTTGCGGAAGAAAGTCAGATGTAGAACAAGTAGCAGAAGCAGACATGCTCAAGAGGGATCACCCGAAATTCAAAGGCAACTGAATTTCGGCAACCGGGGCATCGAAGTCGGAATGCCGCGAAACTCACCGAGTCAAAGCGTTTCGCCGTTTGCGGAAGAAAGTCTGATGTAGAACAAGTAGCAGAAGCATACATGCTCAAGAGGGATCACCCGAAATTCAAAGGCAACTGAATTTCGGCAACCGGGGCATCGAAGTCGGAATGCCGCGAAACTCACCGAGTCAAAGCGTTTCTCCGTTTGCGGAAGAAAGTCTGATGTAGAACAAGTAGCAGAAGCAGACATGCTCAAGAGGGATCACCCGAAATTCAAAGGCAACTGAATTTCGGCAACCGGGGCATCGAAGTCGGAATGCCGCGAAACTCACCGAGTCAAAGCGTTTCGCCGTTTGCGGAAGAAAGTCTGATGTAGAACAAGTAGCAGAAGCATACATGCTCAAGAGGGATCACCCGAAATTCAAAGGCAACTGAATTTCGGCAACCGGGGCATCGAAGTCGGAATGCCGCGAAACTCACCGAGTGAAAGCGTTTCGCCGTTTGCGGAAGAAAGTCTGATGTAGAACAAGTAGCAGAAGCATACATGCTCAAGAGGGATCACCCGAAATTCAAAGGCAACTGAATTTCGGCAACCGGACATCGAAGTCGGAATGCCGCGAAACTCACCGAGTCAAAGCGTTTCGCCGTTTGCGGAAGAAAGTCTGGTGTAGAACAAGTAGCAGAAGCATACATGCTCAAGAGGGATCACCCGAAATTCAAAGGCAACTGAATTTCGGCAACCGGGCATCGAAGTCGGAATGCCGCGAAACTCACCGAGTCAAAGCGTTTCGCCGTTTGCGGAAGAAAGTCTGATGTAGAACAAGTAGCAGAAGCATACATGCTCAAGAGGGATCACCCGAAATTCAAAGGCAACTGAATTTCGGCAACCAGGGAATCGAAGTCGGAATGCCGCGAAACTCACCGAGTCAAAGCGTTTCGCCGTTTGCGGAAGAAAGTCTGATGTAGAACAAGTAGCAGAAGCATACATGCTCAAGAGGGATCACCCGAAATTCAAAGGCAACTGAATTTCGGCAACCGGGGCGAAGTCGGAATGCCGCGAAACTCACCGAGTCAAAGCGTTTCGCCGTTTGCGGAAGAAAGTCTGATGTAGAACAAGTAGCAGAAGCATACATGCTCAAGAGGGATCACCCGAAATTCAAAGGCAACTGAATTTTCGGAAACAGGGCATCGAAGTCGGAATGCCGCGAAACTCACCGAGTCAAAGCGTTTCGCCGTTTGCGGAAGAAAGTCTGATGTAGAACAAGTAGCAGAAGCATACATGCTCAAGAGGGATCACCCGAAATTCAAAGGCAACTGAATTTCGGCAACCGGGGCATCGAAGTCGGAATGCCGCGAAACTCACCGAGTCAAAGCGTTTCGCCGTTTGCGGAAGAAAGTCTGATGTAGAACAAGTAGCAGAAGCATACATGCTCAAGAGGGATCACCCGAAATTCAAAGGCAACTGAATTTCGGCAACCGGGGCATCGAAGTCGGAATGCCGCGAAACTCACCGAGTCAAAGCGTTTCGCCGTTTGCGGAAGAAAGTCTGATGTAGAACAAGTAGCAGAAGCATACATGCTCAAGAGGGATCACCCGAAATTCAAAGGCAACTGAATTTCAGCAAACAGGGCATCGAAGTCGGAAGGCAGCGAAACTCACCGAGTCAAAGCGTTTCGTCGTTTGCGGAAGAAATTCTGGTGTAGAACAAGTAGTAGAAGCATACATGCTCAAGAGGGATCACCCGAAATTCAAAGGCAACTGAATTTCGGCAACCGGGGCATCGAAGTCGGAATGCCGCGAAACTCACCGAGTCAAAGCGTTTCGCCGTTTGCGGAAGAAAGTCTGATGTAGAACAAGTAGCAGAAGCAGACATGCTCAAGAGGGATCACCCGAAATTCAAAGGCAACTGAATTTCGGCAACAGGGGCATCGAAGTCGGAATGCCGCGAAACTCACCGAGTCAAAGCGTTTCGCCGTTTGCGGTAGAAATTCTGGTGTAGAACAAGTAGCAGAAGCATACATGCTCAAGAGGGATCACCCGAAATTCAAAGGCAACTGAATTTCGGCAACCGGGGCATCGAAGTCGGAATGCCGCGAAACTCACCGAGTCAAAGCGTTTCGCCGTTTGCGGAAGAAAGTCTGATGTAGAACAAGTAGCAGAAGCAGACATGCTCAAGAGGGATCACCCGAAATTCAAAGGCAACTGAATTTCGGCAACCGGGGCATCGAAGTCGGAATGCCGAAACTCACCGAGTCAAAGCGTTTCGCCGTTTGCGGAAGAAGTTCTGGTGTAGAACAAGTAGCAGAAGCATACATGCTCAAGAGGGATCACCCGAAATTCAAAGGCAACTGAATTTCGGCAACAGGGGCATCGAAGTCGGAATGCCGCAAAACTCACCGAGTCAAAGCATTTCGCCGTTTGCGGTAGAAATTCTGATGTAGAACAAGTAGCAGAAGCATACATGCTCAAGACGGATCACCCGAAATTCAAAGGCAACTGAATTTCGGCAACCGGGGCATCGAAGTCGGAATGCCGCGAAACTCACCGAGTCAAAGCGTTTCGCCATTTGCGGTAGAAATTCTGGAGTAGAACAAGTAGCAGAAGCATACATGCTCAAGAGGGATCACCCGAAATTCAAAGGCAACTGAATTTCGGCAACCGGGGCATCGAAGTCGGAATGCCGCGAAACTCACCGAGTCAAAGCGTTTCTACGTTTTCGGAAGTAAGTCTGATGTAGAACAAGTAGCAGAAGCAGACATGCTCAAGAGGGATCACCCGAAATTCAAAGGCAACTGAATTTCGGCAACCGGGGCATCGAAGTCGGAATGCCGCGAAACTCACCGAGTCAAAGCATTTCGCCGTTTGCGATAGAAGTTCTGGTGTAGAACAAGTAGCGGAAGGATATATGCTCAAGAGGGATCACCCGAAATTCAAAGGCAATTTAATTTCGGCAACAGGGGCATCGAAGTCGGAATGCCGCGAAACTCACCGAGTCAAAGCGTTTCGCCGTTTGCGGAAGAAAGTTTGATGTAGAACAAGTAGCAAAAGCAGACATGCTCAATAGGGATCACCCGAATTTCAAAGGCAACTGAATTCCGACAACAGGGGCATCGTAGTCGGAATGCCGCGAAACTCACCGAGTCAAAGCGTTTCGCCGTTTGCGGAAGAAAGTCTGATGTAGAACAAGTAGCAGAAGCATACATGCTCAAGAGGGATCACCCGAAATTCAAAGGCAACTGAATTTCGGCAACCGGGGCATCGAAGTCGGAATGCCGCGAAACTCACCGAGTCAAAGCGTTTCGCCGTTTGCGGAAGAAAGTCTGATGTAGAACAAGTAGCAGAAGCATACATGCTCAAGAGGGATCACCCGAAATTCAAAGGCAACTGAATTTCGGCAACCGGGGCATCGAAGTCGGAATGCCGCGAAACTCACCGAGTCAAAGCGTTTCGCCGTTTGCGGAAGAAATTATGTAGAACAAGTAGCAGAAGCATACATGCTCAAGAGGGATCACCCGAAATTCAAAGGCAACTGAATTTCGGCAACCGGGGCATCGAAGTCGGAATGCCGCGAAACTCACCGAGTCAAAGCGTTTCGCCGTTTGCGGAAGAAAGTCTGATGTAGAACAAGTAGCAGAAGCATACATGCTCAAGAGGGATCACCCGAAATTCAAAGGCAACTGAATTTCGGCAACCGGGGCATCGAAGTCGGAATGCCGCGAAACTCACCGAGTCAAAGCGTTTCGCCGTTTGCGGAAGAAAGTCTGATGTAGAACAAGTAGCAGAAGCATACATGCTCAAGAGGGATCACCCGAAATTCAAAGGCAACTGAATTTCGGCAACCGGGGCATCGAAGTCGGAATGCCGCGAAACTCACCGAGTCAAAGCGTTTCGCCGTTTGCGGAAGAAGTCTGATGTAGAACAAGTAGCAGAAGCATACATGCTCAAGAGGGATCACCCGAAATTCAAAGGCAACTGAATTTCGGCAACCGGGCATCGAAGTCGGAATGCCGCGAAACTCACCGAGTCAAAGCGTTTCGCGTTTGCGGAAGAAAGTCTGATGTAGAACAAGTAGCAGAAGCAGACATGCTCAAGAGGGATCACCCGAAATTCAAAGGCAACTGAATTTCGGCAACAGGGCATCGAAGTCGGAATGCCGCGAAACTCACCGAGTCAAAGCGTTTCGCCGTTTGCGTAGAAAGTCTGGTGTAGAACAAGTAGCAGAAGCAGACATGCTCAAGAGGGATCACCCGAAATTCAAAGGCAACTGAATTTCGGCAACCGGGGCATCGAAGTCGGAATGCCGCGAAACTCACCGAGTCAAAGCGTTTCGCCGTTTGCGGAAGAAAGTCTGGTGTAGAACAAGTAGCAGAAGCAGACATGCTCAAGAGGGATCACCCGAAATTCAAAGGCAACTGAATTTCGGCAACAGGGGCATCGAAGTCGGAATGCCGCGAAACTCACCGAGTCAAAGCGTTTCGCCGTTTGCGGAAGAAAGTCTGATGTAGAACAAGTAGCAGAAGCAGACATGCTCAAGAGGGATCACCCGAAATTCAAAGGCAACTGAATTTCGGCAACAAGGGCATCGAAGTCGGAATGCCGCGAAACTCACCGAGTCAAAGCGTTTCGCCGTTTGCGGAAGAAATTCTGGTGTAGAACAAGTAGCAGAAGCATACATGCTCAAGAGGGATCACCCGAAATTCAAAGGCAACTGAATTTCGGCAACAGGGCATCGAAGTCGGAATGCCGCGAAACTCACCGAGTCAAAGCGTTTCGCCGTTTGCGGTAGAAATTCTGGTGTAGAACAAGTAGCAGAAGCATACATGCTCAAGAGGGATCACCCGAAATTCAAAGGCAACTGAATTTCGGCAACCGGGCATCGAAGTCGGAATGCCGTGAAACACACCGAGTCAAAGCGTTTCGCCGTTTGCGGAAGAAAGTCTGATGTAGAACAAGTAGCAGTAGCATACATGCTCAAGAGGGATCACCCGAAATTCAAAGGCAACTGAATTTCGGCAACCGGGGCATCGAAGTCGGAATGCCGCGAAACTCATCGAGTCAAAGCATTTCGCCGTTTGCGGTAGAAGTTCTGGTGTAGAACAAGTAGCAGAAGCATACATGCTCAAGACGGATCACCCGAAATTCAAAGGCAACTGAATTTCGGCAACCGGGCATCGAAGTCGGAATGCCGCGAAACTCACCGAGTCAAAGCGTTTCGCCGTTTGCGGTAGAAGTTCTGGTGTAGAACAAGTAGCAGAAGCATACATGCTCAAGAGGGATCACCCGAAATTCAAAGGCAACTGAATTTCGGCAACCGGGGCATCGAAGTCGGAATGCCGCGAAACTCACCGAGTCAAAGCGTTTCGCCGTTTGCGGAAGAAAGTCTGATGTAGAACAAGTAGCAGAAGCAGACATGCTCAAGAGGGATCACCCGAAATTCAAAGGCAACTGAATTTCGGCAACAGGGGCATCGAAGTCGGAATGCCGCGAAACTCACCGAGTCAAAGCGTTTCTATGTTTGCGGTAGAAATTCTGATGTAGAACAAGTAGCAGAAGCATACATGCTCAAGAGGGATCACCCGAAATTCAAAGGCAACTGAATTTCGGCAACCGGGGCATCGAAGTCGGAATGCCGCGAAACTCACCGAGTCAAAGCATTTCGCCGTTTGCGGTAGAAGTTCTGGTGTAGAACAAGTAGCGGAAGGATACATGCTCAAGAGGGATCACCCGAAATTCAAAGGCAACTGAATTTCGGCAACCGGGGCATCGAAGTCGGAATGCCGCGAAACTCACCGAGTCAAAGCATTTCGCCGTTTGCGGTAGAAGTTCTGGTGTAGAACAAG
>CM055356.1:3193153-3231207 GCA_029228515.1 Populus alba x Populus x berolinensis | reverse complement strand
TTCGCGTTTGTGGAAGAAAGTTGATGTAGAACAAGTAGCAGAAGCATACATGCTCAAGAGGGATCACCGAAATTCAAAGGCAACTGAATTTCGGCAACCGGGCATCGAAGTCGGAATGCCGCGAAACTCACCGAGTCAAAGCGTTTCGCCGTTTGCGGAAGAAAGTCTGATGTAGAACAAGTAGCAGAAGCATACATGCTCAAGAGGGATCACCCGAAATTCAAAGGCAACTGAATTTCGGCAACCGGGGCATCGAAGTCGGAATGCCGCGAAACTCACCGAGTCAAAGCGTTTCGCCGTTTGCGGAAGAAGTCTGATGTAGAACAAGTAGCAGAAGCATACATGCTCAAGAGGGATCACCCGAAATTCAAAGGCAACTGAATTTCGGCAACCGGGGCATCGAAGTCGGAATGCCGCGAAACTCACCGAGTCAAAGCGTTTCGCCGTTTGCGGAAGAAAGTGATGTAGAACAAGTAGCAGAAAGCATACATGCTCAAGAGGGATCACCGAAATTCAAAGGCAACTGAATTTCGGCAACCGGGGCATCGAAGTCGGAATGCCGCGAAACTCACCGAGTCAAAGCGTTTCGCCGTTTGCGGAAGAAGAAAGTCTGATGTAGAACAAGTAGCAGAAGCATACATGCTCAAAGGGATCACCCGAAATTCAAAGGCAACTGAATTTGGCAACCGGGGCATCGAAGTCGGAATGCCGCGAAACTCACCGAGTCAAAGCGTTTCGCCGTTTGCGGAAGAAAGTCTGATGTAGAACAAGTAGCAGAAGCATACATGCTCAAGAGGGATCACCCGAAATTCAAAGGCAACTGAATTTCGGCAACCGGGGCATCGAAGTCGGAATGCCGCGAAACTCACCGAGTCAAAGCGTTTCGCCGTTTGCGGAAGAAAGTTGATGTAGAACAAGTAGCAGAAGCATACATGCTCAAGAGGGATCACCCGAAATTCAAAGGCAACTGAATTTCGGCAACCGGGGCATCGAAGTCGGAATGCCGCGAAACTCACCGAGTCAAAGCGTTTCGCGTTTGCGGAAGAAAGTCTGATGTAGAACAAGTAGCAGAAGCATACATGCTCAAGAGGGATCACCCGAAATTCAAAGGCAACTGAATTTCGGCAACCGGGGCATCGAAGTCGGAATGCCGCGAAACTCACCGAGTCAAAGCGTTTCGCCGTTTGCGGAAGAAAGTCTGATGTAGAACAAGTAGCAGAAGCATACATGCTCAAGAGGGATCACCCGAAATTCAAAGGCAACTGAATTTCGGCAACCGGGGCATCGAAGTCGGAATGCCGCGAAACTCACCGAGTCAAAGCGTTTCGCCGTTTGCGGAAGAAAGTCTGATGTAGAACAAGTAGCAGAAGCATACATGCTCAAGAGGGATCACCCGAAATTCAAAGGCAACTGAATTTCGGCAACCGGGGCATCGAAGTCGGAATGCCGCGAAACTCACCGAGTCAAAGCGTTTCGCGTTTGCGGAAGAAAGTCTGATGTAGAACAAGTAGCAGAAGCATACATGCTCAAGAGGGATCACCCGAAATTCAAAGGCAACTGAATTCGGCAACCGGGGCATCGAAGTCGGAATGCGCGAAACTCACCGAGTCAAAGCGTTTCGCGTTTGCGGAAGAAAGTCTGATGTAGAACAAGTAGCAGAAGCATACATGCTCAAGAGGGATCACCCGAAATTCAAAGGCAACTGAATTTCGGCAACCGGGGCATCGAAGTCGGAATGCCGCGAAACTCACGAGTCAAAGCGTTTCGCCGTTTGCGGAAGAAGAAAGTCTGATGTAGAACAAGTAGCAGAAGCATACATGCTCAAGAGGGATCACCCGAAATTCAAAGGCAACTGAATTTCGGCAACCGGGGCATCGAAGTCGGTTGGGGCAAGCGAAAAGAGTGGGAGTGTCAGCGTTTTAGGTTATTTCACTCAAGAACGTTTAAGTAGAACAATTCCAAAGAAAGGGAACATCTCCAAAAAAAAAAAAAAAAAAAAATTTGGGGCAAAGGGGGCATCGAAGTCGGAATCCGCGGAAACTCACCGAGTCAAAGCGTTTCGCGTTTGCGGAAGAAGTCTGATGTAGAACAAGTAGCAGAAGCATACATGCTCAAGAGGGATCACCCGAAATTCAAAGGCAACTGAATTTCGGCAACCGGGGCATCGAAGTCGGAATGCCGCGAAACTCACCGAGTCAAAGCGTTTCGCCGTTTGCGGAAGAAAGTCTGATGTAGAACAAGTAGCAGAAGCATACATGCTCAAGAGGGATCACCCGAAATTCAAAGGCAACTGAATTTCGGCAACCGGGGCATCGAAGTCGGAATGCCGCGAAACTCACCGAGTCAAAGCGTTTCGCCGTTTGCGGAAGAAAGTCTGATGTAGAACAAGTAGCAGAAGCATACATGCTCAAGAGGGATCACCCGAAATTCAAAGGCAACTGAATTTCGGCAACCGGGGCATCGAAGTCGGAATGCCGCGAAACTCACCGAGTCAAAGCGTTTCGCCGTTTGCGGAAGAAAGTCTGATGTAGAACAAGTAGCAGAAGCATACATGCTCAAGAGGGATCACCCGAAATTCAAAGGCAACTGAATTTCGGCAACCGGGCATCGAAGTCGGAATGCCGCGAAACTCACCGAGTCAAAGCGTTTCGCCGTTTGCGGAAGAAAGTCTGATGTAGAACAAGTAGCAGAAGCATACATGCTCAAGAGGGATCACCCGAAATTCAAAGGCAACTGAATTTCGGCAACGGGGCATCGAAGTCGGAATGCCGCGAAACTCACCGAGTCAAAGCGTTTCGCCGTTTGCGGAAGAAAGTCTGATGTAGAACAAGTAGCAGAAGCATACATGCTCAAGAGGGATCACCCGAAATTCAAAGGCAACTGAATTTCGGCAACCGGGGCATCGAAGTCGGAATGCCGCGAAACTCACCGAGTCAAAGCGTTTCGCCGTTTGCGGAAGAAGTCTGATGTAGAACAAGTAGCAGAAGCATACATGCTCAAGAGGGATCACCCGAAATTCAAAGGCAACTGAATTTCGGCAACGGGGCATCGAAGTCGGAATGCCGCGAAACTCACCGAGTCAAAGCGTTTCGCCGTTTGCGGAAGAAGTCTGATGTAGAACAAGTAGCAGAAGCATACATGCTCAAGAGGGATCACCCGAAATTCAAAGGCAACTGAATTTCGGCAACCGGGGCATCGAAGTCGGAATGCCGCGAAACTCACCGAGTCAAAGCGTTTCGCCGTTTGCGGAAGAAGTCTGATGTAGAACAAGTAGCAGAAGCATACATGCTCAAGAGGGATCACCCGAAATTCAAAGGCAACTGAATTTCGGCAACCGGGGCATCGAAGTCGGAATGCCGCGAAACTCACCGAGTCAAAGCGTTTCGCCGTTTGCGGAAGAAGTCTGATGTAGAACAAGTAGCAGAAGCATACATGCTCAAGAGGGATCACCCGAAATTCAAAGGCAACTGAATTTCGGCAACCGGGGCATCGAAGTCGGAATGCCGCGAAACTCACCGAGTCAAAGCGTTTCGCCGTTTGCGGAAGAAGTCTGATGTAGAACAAGTAGCAGAAGCATACATGCTCAAGAGGGATCACCCGAAATTCAAAGGCAACTGAATTTCGGCAACCGGGGCATCGAAGTCGGAATGCCGCGAAACTCACCGAGTCAAAGCGTTTCGCCGTTTGCGGGAAGAAGTCTGATGTAGAACAAGTAGCAGAAGCATACATGCTCAAGAGGGATCACCCGAAATTCAAAGGCAACTGAATTTCGGCAACCGGGGCATCGAAGTCGGAATGCCGCGAAACTCACCGAGTCAAAGCGTTTCGCCGTTTGCGGAAGAAGTCTGATGTAGAACAAGTAGCAGAAGCATACATGCTCAAGAGGGATCACCCGAAATTCAAAGGCAACTGAATTTCGGCAACCGGGGCATCGAAGTCGGAATGCCGCGAAACTCACCGAGTCAAAGCGTTTCGCCGTTTGCGGAAGAAGTCTGATGTAGAACAAGTAGCAGAAGCATACATGCTCAAGAGGGATCACCCGAAATTCAAAGGCAACTGAATTTCGGCAACCGGGGCATCGAAGTCGGAATGCCGCGAAACTCACCGAGTCAAAGCGTTTCGCCGTTTGCGGAAGAAAGTCTGATGTAGAACAAGTAGCAGAAGCATACATGCTCAAGAGGGATCACCCGAAATTCAAAGGCAACTGAATTTCGGCAACCGGGGCATCGAAGTCGGAATGCCGCGAAACTCACCGAGTCAAAGCGTTTCGCCGTTTGCGGAAGAAAGTCTGATGTAGAACAAGTAGCAGAAGCATACATGCTCAAGAGGGATCACCCGAAATTCAAAGGCAACTGAATTTCGGCAACCGGGGCATCGAAGTCGGAATGCCGCGAAACTCACCGAGTCAAAGCGTTTCGCCGTTTGCGGAAGAAGTCTGATGTAGAACAAGTAGCAGAAGCATACATGCTCAAGAGGGATCACCCGAAATTCAAAGGCAACTGAATTTCGGCAACCGGGGCATCGAAGTCGGAATGCCGCGAAACTCACCGAGTCAAAGCGTTTCGCCGTTTGCGGAAGAAAGTCTGATGTAGAACAAGTAGCAGAAGCATACATGCTCAAGAGGGATCACCCGAAATTCAAAGGCAACTGAATTTCGGCAACCGGGGCATCGAAGTCGGAATGCCGCGAAACTCACCGAGTCAAAGCGTTTCGCCGTTTGCGGAAGAAGTCTGATGTAGAACAAGTAGCAGAAGCATACATGCTCAAGAGGGATCACCCGAAATTCAAAGGCAACTGAATTTCGGCAACCGGGGCATCGAAGTCGGAATGCCGCGAAACTCACCGAGTCAAAGCGTTTCGCCGTTTGCGGAAGAAAGTCTGATGTAGAACAAGTAGCAGAAGCATACATGCTCAAGAGGGATCACCCGAAATTCAAAGGCAACTGAATTTCGGCAACCGGGGCATCGAAGTCGGAATGCCGCGAAACTCACCGAGTCAAAGCGTTTCGCCGTTTGCGGAAGAAGTCTGATGTAGAACAAGTAGCAGAAGCATACATGCTCAAGAGGGATCACCCGAAATTCAAAGGCAACTGAATTTCGGCAACCGGGGCATCGAAGTCGGAATGCCGCGAAACTCACCGAGTCAAAGCGTTTCGCCGTTTGCGGAAGAAGTCTGATGTAGAACAAGTAGCAGAAGCATACATGCTCAAGAGGGATCACCCGAAATTCAAAGGCAACTGAATTTCGGCAACCGGGGCATCGAAGTCGGAATGCCGCGAAACTCACCGAGTCAAAGCGTTTCGCCGTTTGCGGAAGAAAGTCTGATGTAGAACAAGTAGCAGAAGCATACATGCTCAAGAGGGATCACCCGAAATTCAAAGGCAACTGAATTTCGGCAACCGGGGCATCGAAGTCGGAATGCCGCGAAACTCACCGAGTCAAAGCGTTTCGCCGTTTGCGGAAGAAGTCTGATGTAGAACAAGTAGCAGAAGCATACATGCTCAAGAGGGATCACCCGAAATTCAAAGGCAACTGAATTTCGGCAACCGGGGCATCGAAGTCGGAATGCCGCGAAACTCACCGAGTCAAAGCGTTTCGCCGTTTGCGGAAGAAGTCTGATGTAGAACAAGTAGCAGAAGCATACATGCTCAAGAGGGATCACCCGAAATTCAAAGGCAACTGAATTTCGGCAACCGGGGCATCGAAGTCGGAATGCCGCGAAACTCACCGAGTCAAAGCGTTTCGCCGTTTGCGGAAGAAGTCTGATGTAGAACAAGTAGCAGAAGCATACATGCTCAAGAGGGATCACCCGAAATTCAAAGGCAACTGAATTTCGGCAACCGGGGCATCGAAGTCGGAATGCCGCGAAACTCACCGAGTCAAAGCGTTTCGCCGTTTGCGGAAGAAGAAGTCTGATGTAGAACAAGTAGCAGAAGCATACATGCTCAAGAGGGATCACCCGAAATTCAAAGGCAACTGAATTTCGGCAACCGGGGCATCGAAGTCGGAATGCCGCGAAACTCACCGAGTCAAAGCGTTTCGCCGTTTGCGGAAGAAAGTCTGATGTAGAACAAGTAGCAGAAGCATACATGCTCAAGAGGGATCACCCGAAATTCAAAGGCAACTGAATTTCGGCAACCGGGGCATCGAAGTCGGAATGCCGCGAAACTCACCGAGTCAAAGCGTTTCGCCGTTTGCGGAAGAAGTCTGATGTAGAACAAGTAGCAGAAGCATACATGCTCAAGAGGGATCACCCGAAATTCAAAGGCAACTGAATTTCGGCAACCGGGGCATCGAAGTCGGAATGCCGCGAAACTCACCGAGTCAAAGCGTTTCGCCGTTTGCGGAAGAAGTCTGATGTAGAACAAGTAGCAGAAGCATACATGCTCAAGAGGGATCACCCGAAATTCAAAGGCAACTGAATTTCGGCAACCGGGGCATCGAAGTCGGAATGCCGCGAAACTCACCGAGTCAAAGCGTTTCGCCGTTTGCGGAAGAAAGTCTGATGTAGAACAAGTAGCAGAAGCATACATGCTCAAGAGGGATCACCCGAAATTCAAAGGCAACTGAATTTCGGCAACCGGGGCATCGAAGTCGGAATGCCGCGAAACTCACCGAGTCAAAGCGTTTCGCCGTTTGCGGAAGAAGTCTGATGTAGAACAAGTAGCAGAAGCATACATGCTCAAGAGGGATCACCCGAAATTCAAAGGCAACTGAATTTCGGCAACCGGGGCATCGAAGTCGGAATGCCGCGAAACTCACCGAGTCAAAGCGTTTCGCCGTTTGCGGAAGAAGTCTGATGTAGAACAAGTAGCAGAAGCATACATGCTCAAGAGGGATCACCCGAAATTCAAAGGCAACTGAATTTCGGCAACCGGGGCATCGAAGTCGGAATGCCGCGAAACTCACCGAGTCAAAGCGTTTCGCCGTTTGCGGAAGAAGTCTGATGTAGAACAAGTAGCAGAAGCATACATGCTCAAGAGGGATCACCCGAAATTCAAAGGCAACTGAATTTCGGCAACCGGGGCATCGAAGTCGGAATGCCGCGAAACTCACCGAGTCAAAGCGTTTCGCCGTTTGCGGAAGAAGTCTGATGTAGAACAAGTAGCAGAAGCATACATGCTCAAGAGGGATCACCCGAAATTCAAAGGCAACTGAATTTCGGCAACCGGGGCATCGAAGTCGGAATGCCGCGAAACTCACCGAGTCAAAGCGTTTCGCCGTTTGCGGAAGAAGTCTGATGTAGAACAAGTAGCAGAAGCATACATGCTCAAGAGGGATCACCCGAAATTCAAAGGCAACTGAATTTCGGCAACCGGGGCATCGAAGTCGGAATGCCGCGAAACTCACCGAGTCAAAGCGTTTCGCCGTTTGCGGAAGAAAGTCTGATGTAGAACAAGTAGCAGAAGCATACATGCTCAAGAGGGATCACCCGAAATTCAAAGGCAACTGAATTTCGGCAACCGGGGCATCGAAGTCGGAATGCCGCGAAACTCACCGAGTCAAAGCGTTTCGCCGTTTGCGGAAGAAGTCTGATGTAGAACAAGTAGCAGAAGCATACATGCTCAAGAGGGATCACCCGAAATTCAAAGGCAACTGAATTTCGGCAACCGGGGCATCGAAGTCGGAATGCCGCGAAACTCACCGAGTCAAAGCGTTTCGCCGTTTGCGGAAGAAAGTCTGATGTAGAACAAGTAGCAGAAGCATACATGCTCAAGAGGGATCACCCGAAATTCAAAGGCAACTGAATTTCGGCAACCGGGGCATCGAAGTCGGAATGCCGCGAAACTCACCGAGTCAAAGCGTTTCGCCGTTTGCGGAAGAAAGTCTGATGTAGAACAAGTAGCAGAAGCATACATGCTCAAGAGGGATCACCCGAAATTCAAAGGCAACTGAATTTCGGCAACCGGGGCATCGAAGTCGGAATGCCGCGAAACTCACCGAGTCAAAGCGTTTCGCCGTTTGCGGAAGAAGTCTGATGTAGAACAAGTAGCAGAAGCATACATGCTCAAGAGGGATCACCCGAAATTCAAAGGCAACTGAATTTCGGCAACCGGGGCATCGAAGTCGGAATGCCGCGAAACTCACCGAGTCAAAGCGTTTCGCCGTTTGCGGAAGAAGTCTGATGTAGAACAAGTAGCAGAAGCATACATGCTCAAGAGGGATCACCCGAAATTCAAAGGCAACTGAATTTCGGCAACCGGGGCATCGAAGTCGGAATGCCGCGAAACTCACCGAGTCAAAGCGTTTCGCCGTTTGCGGAAGAAAGTCTGATGTAGAACAAGTAGCAGAAGCATACATGCTCAAGAGGGATCACCCGAAATTCAAAGGCAACTGAATTTCGGCAACCGGGGCATCGAAGTCGGAATGCCGCGAAACTCACCGAGTCAAAGCGTTTCGCCGTTTGCGGAAGAAGTCTGATGTAGAACAAGTAGCAGAAGCATACATGCTCAAGAGGGATCACCCGAAATTCAAAGGCAACTGAATTTCGGCAACCGGGGCATCGAAGTCGGAATGCCGCGAAACTCACCGAGTCAAAGCGTTTCGCCGTTTGCGGAAGAAAGTCTGATGTAGAACAAGTAGCAGAAGCATACATGCTCAAGAGGGATCACCCGAAATTCAAAGGCAACTGAATTTCGGCAACCGGGGCATCGAAGTCGGAATGCCGCGAAACTCACCGAGTCAAAGCGTTTCGCCGTTTGCGGAAGAAGTCTGATGTAGAACAAGTAGCAGAAGCATACATGCTCAAGAGGGATCACCCGAAATTCAAAGGCAACTGAATTTCGGCAACCGGGGCATCGAAGTCGGAATGCCGCGAAACTCACCGAGTCAAAGCGTTTCGCCGTTTGCGGAAGAAAGTCTGATGTAGAACAAGTAGCAGAAGCATACATGCTCAAGAGGGATCACCCGAAATTCAAAGGCAACTGAATTTCGGCAACCGGGGCATCGAAGTCGGAATGCCGCGAAACTCACCGAGTCAAAGCGTTTCGCCGTTTGCGGAAGAAAGTCTGATGTAGAACAAGTAGCAGAAGCATACATGCTCAAGAGGGATCACCCGAAATTCAAAGGCAACTGAATTTCGGCAACCGGGGCATCGAAGTCGGAATGCCGCGAAACTCACCGAGTCAAAGCGTTTCGCCGTTTGCGGAAGAAGTCTGATGTAGAACAAGTAGCAGAAGCATACATGCTCAAGAGGGATCACCCGAAATTCAAAGGCAACTGAATTTCGGCAACCGGGGCATCGAAGTCGGAATGCCGCGAAACTCACCGAGTCAAAGCGTTTCGCCGTTTGCGGAAGAAGTCTGATGTAGAACAAGTAGCAGAAGCATACATGCTCAAGAGGGATCACCCGAAATTCAAAGGCAACTGAATTTCGGCAACCGGGGCATCGAAGTCGGAATGCCGCGAAACTCACCGAGTCAAAGCGTTTCGCCGTTTGCGGAAGAAGTCTGATGTAGAACAAGTAGCAGAAGCATACATGCTCAAGAGGGATCACCCGAAATTCAAAGGCAACTGAATTTCGGCAACCGGGGCATCGAAGTCGGAATGCCGCGAAACTCACCGAGTCAAAGCGTTTCGCCGTTTGCGGAAGAAGTCTGATGTAGAACAAGTAGCAGAAGCATACATGCTCAAGAGGGATCACCCGAAATTCAAAGGCAACTGAATTTCGGCAACCGGGGCATCGAAGTCGGAATGCCGCGAAACTCACCGAGTCAAAGCGTTTCGCCGTTTGCGGAAGAAAGTCTGATGTAGAACAAGTAGCAGAAGCATACATGCTCAAGAGGGATCACCCGAAATTCAAAGGCAACTGAATTTCGGCAACCGGGGCATCGAAGTCGGAATGCCGCGAAACTCACCGAGTCAAAGCGTTTCGCCGTTTGCGGAAGAAGTCTGATGTAGAACAAGTAGCAGAAGCATACATGCTCAAGAGGGATCACCCGAAATTCAAAGGCAACTGAATTTCGGCAACGGGGCATCGAAGTCGGAATGCCGCGAAACTCACCGAGTCAAAGCGTTTCGCCGTTTGCGGAAGAAAGTCTGATGTAGAACAAGTAGCAGAAGCATACATGCTCAAGAGGGATCACCCGAAATTCAAAGGCAACTGAATTTCGGCAACCGGGGCATCGAAGTCGGAATGCCGCGAAACTCACCGAGTCAAAGCGTTTCGCCGTTTGCGGAAGAAGTCTGATGTAGAACAAGTAGCAGAAGCATACATGCTCAAGAGGGATCACCCGAAATTCAAAGGCAACTGAATTTCGGCAACCGGGGCATCGAAGTCGGAATGCCGCGAAACTCACCGAGTCAAAGCGTTTCGCCGTTTGCGGAAGAAGTCTGATGTAGAACAAGTAGCAGAAGCATACATGCTCAAGAGGGATCACCCGAAATTCAAAGGCAACTGAATTTCGGCAACCGGGGCATCGAAGTCGGAATGCCGCGAAACTCACCGAGTCAAAGCGTTTCGCCGTTTGCGGAAGAAGTCTGATGTAGAACAAGTAGCAGAAGCATACATGCTCAAGAGGGATCACCCGAAATTCAAAGGCAACTGAATTTCGGCAACCGGGGCATCGAAGTCGGAATGCCGCGAAACTCACCGAGTCAAAGCGTTTCGCCGTTTGCGGAAGAAAGTCTGATGTAGAACAAGTAGCAGAAGCATACATGCTCAAGAGGGATCACCCGAAATTCAAAGGCAACTGAATTTCGGCAACCGGGGCATCGAAGTCGGAATGCCGCGAAACTCACCGAGTCAAAGCGTTTCGCCGTTTGCGGAAGAAGTCTGATGTAGAACAAGTAGCAGAAGCATACATGCTCAAGAGGGATCACCCGAAATTCAAAGGCAACTGAATTTCGGCAACCGGGGCATCGAAGTCGGAATGCCGCGAAACTCACCGAGTCAAAGCGTTTCGCCGTTTGCGGAAGAAGTCTGATGTAGAACAAGTAGCAGAAGCATACATGCTCAAGAGGGATCACCCGAAATTCAAAGGCAACTGAATTTCGGCAACCGGGGCATCGAAGTCGGAATGCCGCGAAACTCACCGAGTCAAAGCGTTTCGCCGTTTGCGGAAGAAAGTCTGATGTAGAACAAGTAGCAGAAGCATACATGCTCAAGAGGGATCACCCGAAATTCAAAGGCAACTGAATTTCGGCAACCGGGGCATCGAAGTCGGAATGCCGCGAAACTCACCGAGTCAAAGCGTTTCGCCGTTTGCGGAAGAAGTCTGATGTAGAACAAGTAGCAGAAGCATACATGCTCAAGAGGGATCACCCGAAATTCAAAGGCAACTGAATTTCGGCAACCGGGGCATCGAAGTCGGAATGCCGCGAAACTCACCGAGTCAAAGCGTTTCGCCGTTTGCGGAAGAAGTCTGATGTAGAACAAGTAGCAGAAGCATACATGCTCAAGAGGGATCACCCGAAATTCAAAGGCAACTGAATTTCGGCAACCGGGGCATCGAAGTCGGAATGCCGCGAAACTCACCGAGTCAAAGCGTTTCGCCGTTTGCGGAAGAAAGTCTGATGTAGAACAAGTAGCAGAAGCATACATGCTCAAGAGGGATCACCCGAAATTCAAAGGCAACTGAATTTCGGCAACCGGGGCATCGAAGTCGGAATGCCGCGAAACTCACCGAGTCAAAGCGTTTCGCCGTTTGCGGAAGAAGTCTGATGTAGAACAAGTAGCAGAAGCATACATGCTCAAGAGGGATCACCCGAAATTCAAAGGCAACTGAATTTCGGCAACCGGGGCATCGAAGTCGGAATGCCGCGAAACTCACCGAGTCAAAGCGTTTCGCCGTTTGCGGAAGAAGTCTGATGTAGAACAAGTAGCAGAAGCATACATGCTCAAGAGGGATCACCCGAAATTCAAAGGCAACTGAATTTCGGCAACCGGGGCATCGAAGTCGGAATGCCGCGAAACTCACCGAGTCAAAGCGTTTCGCCGTTTGCGGAAGAAGTCTGATGTAGAACAAGTAGCAGAAGCATACATGCTCAAGAGGGATCACCCGAAATTCAAAGGCAACTGAATTTCGGCAACCGGGGCATCGAAGTCGGAATGCCGCGAAACTCACCGAGTCAAAGCGTTTCGCCGTTTGCGGAAGAAAGTCTGATGTAGAACAAGTAGCAGAAGCATACATGCTCAAGAGGGATCACCCGAAATTCAAAGGCAACTGAATTTCGGCAACCGGGGCATCGAAGTCGGAATGCCGCGAAACTCACCGAGTCAAAGCGTTTCGCCGTTTGCGGAAGAAAGTCTGATGTAGAACAAGTAGCAGAAGCATACATGCTCAAGAGGGATCACCCGAAATTCAAAGGCAACTGAATTTCGGCAACCGGGCATCGAAGTCGGAATGCCGCGAAACTCACCGAGTCAAAGCGTTTCGCCGTTTGCGGAAGAAAGTCTGATGTAGAACAAGTAGCAGAAGCATACATGCTCAAGAGGGATCACCCGAAATTCAAAGGCAACTGAATTTCGGCAACCGGGGCATCGAAGTCGGAATGCCGCGAAACTCACCGAGTCAAAGCGTTTCGCCGTTTGCGGAAGAAGTCTGATGTAGAACAAGTAGCAGAAGCATACATGCTCAAGAGGGATCACCCGAAATTCAAAGGCAACTGAATTTCGGCAACCGGGGCATCGAAGTCGGAATGCCGCGAAACTCACCGAGTCAAAGCGTTTCGCCGTTTGCGGAAGAAGTCTGATGTAGAACAAGTAGCAGAAGCATACATGCTCAAGAGGGATCACCCGAAATTCAAAGGCAACTGAATTTCGGCAACCGGGGCATCGAAGTCGGAATGCCGCGAAACTCACCGAGTCAAAGCGTTTCGCCGTTTGCGGAAGAAGTCTGATGTAGAACAAGTAGCAGAAGCATACATGCTCAAGAGGGATCACCCGAAATTCAAAGGCAACTGAATTTCGGCAACCGGGGCATCGAAGTCGGAATGCCGCGAAACTCACCGAGTCAAAGCGTTTCGCCGTTTGCGGAAGAAGTCTGATGTAGAACAAGTAGCAGAAGCATACATGCTCAAGAGGGATCACCCGAAATTCAAAGGCAACTGAATTTCGGCAACCGGGGCATCGAAGTCGGAATGCCGCGAAACTCACCGAGTCAAAGCGTTTCGCCGTTTGCGGAAGAAGTCTGATGTAGAACAAGTAGCAGAAGCATACATGCTCAAGAGGGATCACCCGAAATTCAAAGGCAACTGAATTTCGGCAACCGGGGCATCGAAGTCGGAATGCCGCGAAACTCACCGAGTCAAAGCGTTTCGCCGTTTGCGGAAGAAGTCTGATGTAGAACAAGTAGCAGAAGCATACATGCTCAAGAGGGATCACCCGAAATTCAAAGGCAACTGAATTTCGGCAACCGGGGCATCGAAGTCGGAATGCCGCGAAACTCACCGAGTCAAAGCGTTTCGCCGTTTGCGGAAGAAAGTCTGATGTAGAACAAGTAGCAGAAGCATACATGCTCAAGAGGGATCACCCGAAATTCAAAGGCAACTGAATTTCGGCAACCGGGGCATCGAAGTCGGAATGCCGCGAAACTCACCGAGTCAAAGCGTTTCGCCGTTTGCGGAAGAAGTCTGATGTAGAACAAGTAGCAGAAGCATACATGCTCAAGAGGGATCACCCGAAATTCAAAGGCAACTGAATTTCGGCAACCGGGGCATCGAAGTCGGAATGCCGCGAAACTCACCGAGTCAAAGCGTTTCGCCGTTTGCGGAAGAAAGTCTGATGTAGAACAAGTAGCAGAAGCATACATGCTCAAGAGGGATCACCCGAAATTCAAAGGCAACTGAATTTCGGCAACCGGGGCATCGAAGTCGGAATGCCGCGAAACTCACCGAGTCAAAGCGTTTCGCCGTTTGCGGAAGAAAGTCTGATGTAGAACAAGTAGCAGAAGCATACATGCTCAAGAGGGATCACCCGAAATTCAAAGGCAACTGAATTTCGGCAACCGGGGCATCGAAGTCGGAATGCCGCGAAACTCACCGAGTCAAAGCGTTTCGCCGTTTGCGGAAGAAAGTCTGATGTAGAACAAGTAGCAGAAGCATACATGCTCAAGAGGGATCACCCGAAATTCAAAGGCAACTGAATTTCGGCAACCGGGGCATCGAAGTCGGAATGCCGCGAAACTCACCGAGTCAAAGCGTTTCGCCGTTTGCGGAAGAAAGTCTGATGTAGAACAAGTAGCAGAAGCATACATGCTCAAGAGGGATCACCCGAAATTCAAAGGCAACTGAATTTCGGCAACCGGGGCATCGAAGTCGGAATGCCGCGAAACTCACCGAGTCAAAGCGTTTCGCCGTTTGCGGAAGAAGTCTGATGTAGAACAAGTAGCAGAAGCATACATGCTCAAGAGGGATCACCCGAAATTCAAAGGCAACTGAATTTCGGCAACCGGGGCATCGAAGTCGGAATGCCGCGAAACTCACCGAGTCAAAGCGTTTCGCCGTTTGCGGAAGAAAGTCTGATGTAGAACAAGTAGCAGAAGCATACATGCTCAAGAGGGATCACCCGAAATTCAAAGGCAACTGAATTTCGGCAACCGGGGCATCGAAGTCGGAATGCCGCGAAACTCACCGAGTCAAAGCGTTTCGCCGTTTGCGGAAGAAAGTCTGATGTAGAACAAGTAGCAGAAGCATACATGCTCAAGAGGGATCACCCGAAATTCAAAGGCAACTGAATTTCGGCAACCGGGGCATCGAAGTCGGAATGCCGCGAAACTCACCGAGTCAAAGCGTTTCGCCGTTTGCGGAAGAAAGTCTGATGTAGAACAAGTAGCAGAAGCATACATGCTCAAGAGGGATCACCCGAAATTCAAAGGCAACTGAATTTCGGCAACCGGGGCATCGAAGTCGGAATGCCGCGAAACTCACCGAGTCAAAGCGTTTCGCCGTTTGCGGAAGAAAGTCTGATGTAGAACAAGTAGCAGAAGCATACATGCTCAAGAGGGATCACCCGAAATTCAAAGGCAACTGAATTTCGGCAACCGGGGCATCGAAGTCGGAATGCCGCGAAACTCACCGAGTCAAAGCGTTTCGCCGTTTGCGGAAGAAAGTCTGATGTAGAACAAGTAGCAGAAGCATACATGCTCAAGAGGGATCACCCGAAATTCAAAGGCAACTGAATTTCGGCAACCGGGGCATCGAAGTCGGAATGCCGCGAAACTCACCGAGTCAAAGCGTTTCGCCGTTTGCGGAAGAAAGTCTGATGTAGAACAAGTAGCAGAAGCATACATGCTCAAGAGGGATCACCCGAAATTCAAAGGCAACTGAATTTCGGCAACCGGGGCATCGAAGTCGGAATGCCGCGAAACTCACCGAGTCAAAGCGTTTCGCCGTTTGCGGAAGAAAGTCTGATGTAGAACAAGTAGCAGAAGCATACATGCTCAAGAGGGATCACCCGAAATTCAAAGGCAACTGAATTTCGGCAACCGGGGCATCGAAGTCGGAATGCCGCGAAACTCACCGAGTCAAAGCGTTTCGCCGTTTGCGGAAGAAGTCTGATGTAGAACAAGTAGCAGAAGCATACATGCTCAAGAGGGATCACCCGAAATTCAAAGGCAACTGAATTTCGGCAACCGGGGCATCGAAGTCGGAATGCCGCGAAACTCACCGAGTCAAAGCGTTTCGCCGTTTGCGGAAGAAAGTCTGATGTAGAACAAGTAGCAGAAGCATACATGCTCAAGAGGGATCACCCGAAATTCAAAGGCAACTGAATTTCGGCAACCGGGGCATCGAAGTCGGAATGCCGCGAAACTCACCGAGTCAAAGCGTTTCGCCGTTTGCGGAAGAAAGTCTGATGTAGAACAAGTAGCAGAAGCATACATGCTCAAGAGGGATCACCCGAAATTCAAAGGCAACTGAATTTCGGCAACCGGGGCATCGAAGTCGGAATGCCGCGAAACTCACCGAGTCAAAGCGTTTCGCCGTTTGCGGAAGAAAGTCTGATGTAGAACAAGTAGCAGAAGCATACATGCTCAAGAGGGATCACCCGAAATTCAAAGGCAACTGAATTTCGGCAACCGGGGCATCGAAGTCGGAATGCCGCGAAACTCACCGAGTCAAAGCGTTTCGCCGTTTGCGGAAGAAAGTCTGATGTAGAACAAGTAGCAGAAGCATACATGCTCAAGAGGGATCACCCGAAATTCAAAGGCAACTGAATTTCGGCAACCGGGGCATCGAAGTCGGAATGCCGCGAAACTCACCGAGTCAAAGCGTTTCGCCGTTTGCGGAAGAAAGTCTGATGTAGAACAAGTAGCAGAAGCATACATGCTCAAGAGGGATCACCCGAAATTCAAAGGCAACTGAATTTCGGCAACCGGGGCATCGAAGTCGGAATGCCGCGAAACTCACCGAGTCAAAGCGTTTCGCCGTTTGCGGAAGAAAGTCTGATGTAGAACAAGTAGCAGAAGCATACATGCTCAAGAGGGATCACCCGAAATTCAAAGGCAACTGAATTTCGGCAACCGGGGCATCGAAGTCGGAATGCCGCGAAACTCACCGAGTCAAAGCGTTTCGCCGTTTGCGGAAGAAGTCTGATGTAGAACAAGTAGCAGAAGCATACATGCTCAAGAGGGATCACCCGAAATTCAAAGGCAACTGAATTTCGGCAACCGGGGCATCGAAGTCGGAATGCCGCGAAACTCACCGAGTCAAAGCGTTTCGCCGTTTGCGGAAGAAAGTCTGATGTAGAACAAGTAGCAGAAGCATACATGCTCAAGAGGGATCACCCGAAATTCAAAGGCAACTGAATTTCGGCAACCGGGGCATCGAAGTCGGAATGCCGCGAAACTCACCGAGTCAAAGCGTTTCGCCGTTTGCGGAAGAAGTCTGATGTAGAACAAGTAGCAGAAGCATACATGCTCAAGAGGGATCACCCGAAATTCAAAGGCAACTGAATTTCGGCAACCGGGGCATCGAAGTCGGAATGCCGCGAAACTCACCGAGTCAAAGCGTTTCGCCGTTTGCGGAAGAAAGTCTGATGTAGAACAAGTAGCAGAAGCATACATGCTCAAGAGGGATCACCCGAAATTCAAAGGCAACTGAATTTCGGCAACCGGGGCATCGAAGTCGGAATGCCGCGAAACTCACCGAGTCAAAGCGTTTCGCCGTTTGCGGAAGAAAGTCTGATGTAGAACAAGTAGCAGAAGCATACATGCTCAAGAGGGATCACCCGAAATTCAAAGGCAACTGAATTTCGGCAACCGGGGCATCGAAGTCGGAATGCCGCGAAACTCACCGAGTCAAAGCGTTTCGCCGTTTGCGGAAGAAAGTCTGATGTAGAACAAGTAGCAGAAGCATACATGCTCAAGAGGGATCACCCGAAATTCAAAGGCAACTGAATTTCGGCAACCGGGGCATCGAAGTCGGAATGCCGCGAAACTCACCGAGTCAAAGCGTTTCGCCGTTTGCGGAAGAAGTCTGATGTAGAACAAGTAGCAGAAGCATACATGCTCAAGAGGGATCACCCGAAATTCAAAGGCAACTGAATTTCGGCAACCGGGGCATCGAAGTCGGAATGCCGCGAAACTCACCGAGTCAAAGCGTTTCGCCGTTTGCGGAAGAAAGTCTGATGTAGAACAAGTAGCAGAAGCATACATGCTCAAGAGGGATCACCCGAAATTCAAAGGCAACTGAATTTCGGCAACCGGGGCATCGAAGTCGGAATGCCGCGAAACTCACCGAGTCAAAGCGTTTCGCCGTTTGCGGAAGAAGTCTGATGTAGAACAAGTAGCAGAAGCATACATGCTCAAGAGGGATCACCCGAAATTCAAAGGCAACTGAATTTCGGCAACCGGGGCATCGAAGTCGGAATGCCGCGAAACTCACCGAGTCAAAGCGTTTCGCCGTTTGCGGAAGAAAGTCTGATGTAGAACAAGTAGCAGAAGCATACATGCTCAAGAGGGATCACCCGAAATTCAAAGGCAACTGAATTTCGGCAACCGGGGCATCGAAGTCGGAATGCCGCGAAACTCACCGAGTCAAAGCGTTTCGCCGTTTGCGGAAGAAGTCTGATGTAGAACAAGTAGCAGAAGCATACATGCTCAAGAGGGATCACCCGAAATTCAAAGGCAACTGAATTTCGGCAACCGGGGCATCGAAGTCGGAATGCCGCGAAACTCACCGAGTCAAAGCGTTTCGCCGTTTGCGGAAGAAAGTCTGATGTAGAACAAGTAGCAGAAGCATACATGCTCAAGAGGGATCACCCGAAATTCAAAGGCAACTGAATTTCGGCAACCGGGGCATCGAAGTCGGAATGCCGCGAAACTCACCGAGTCAAAGCGTTTCGCCGTTTGCGGAAGAAAGTCTGATGTAGAACAAGTAGCAGAAGCATACATGCTCAAGAGGGATCACCCGAAATTCAAAGGCAACTGAATTTCGGCAACCGGGGCATCGAAGTCGGAATGCCGCGAAACTCACCGAGTCAAAGCGTTTCGCCGTTTGCGGAAGAAAGTCTGATGTAGAACAAGTAGCAGAAGCATACATGCTCAAGAGGGATCACCCGAAATTCAAAGGCAACTGAATTTCGGCAACGGGGCATCGAAGTCGGAATGCCGCGAAACTCACCGAGTCAAAGCGTTTCGCCGTTTGCGGAAGAAAGTCTGATGTAGAACAAGTAGCAGAAGCATACATGCTCAAGAGGGATCACCCGAAATTCAAAGGCAACTGAATTTCGGCAACCGGGGCATCGAAGTCGGAATGCCGCGAAACTCACCGAGTCAAAGCGTTTCGCCGTTTGCGGAAGAAGTCTGATGTAGAACAAGTAGCAGAAGCATACATGCTCAAGAGGGATCACCCGAAATTCAAAGGCAACTGAATTTCGGCAACCGGGGCATCGAAGTCGGAATGCCGCGAAACTCACCGAGTCAAAGCGTTTCGCCGTTTGCGGAAGAAAGTCTGATGTAGAACAAGTAGCAGAAGCATACATGCTCAAGAGGGATCACCCGAAATTCAAAGGCAACTGAATTTCGGCAACCGGGGCATCGAAGTCGGAATGCCGCGAAACTCACCGAGTCAAAGCGTTTCGCCGTTTGCGGAAGAAAGTCTGATGTAGAACAAGTAGCAGAAGCATACATGCTCAAGAGGGATCACCCGAAATTCAAAGGCAACTGAATTTCGGCAACCGGGGCATCGAAGTCGGAATGCCGCGAAACTCACCGAGTCAAAGCGTTTCGCCGTTTGCGGAAGAAAGTCTGATGTAGAACAAGTAGCAGAAGCATACATGCTCAAGAGGGATCACCCGAAATTCAAAGGCAACTGAATTTCGGCAACCGGGGCATCGAAGTCGGAATGCCGCGAAACTCACCGAGTCAAAGCGTTTCGCCGTTTGCGGAAGAAAGTCTGATGTAGAACAAGTAGCAGAAGCATACATGCTCAAGAGGGATCACCCGAAATTCAAAGGCAACTGAATTTCGGCAACCGGGGCATCGAAGTCGGAATGCCGCGAAACTCACCGAGTCAAAGCGTTTCGCCGTTTGCGGAAGAAGTCTGATGTAGAACAAGTAGCAGAAGCATACATGCTCAAGAGGGATCACCCGAAATTCAAAGGCAACTGAATTTCGGCAACCGGGGCATCGAAGTCGGAATGCCGCGAAACTCACCGAGTCAAAGCGTTTCGCCGTTTGCGGAAGAAAGTCTGATGTAGAACAAGTAGCAGAAGCATACATGCTCAAGAGGGATCACCCGAAATTCAAAGGCAACTGAATTTCGGCAACCGGGGCATCGAAGTCGGAATGCCGCGAAACTCACCGAGTCAAAGCGTTTCGCCGTTTGCGGAAGAAAGTCTGATGTAGAACAAGTAGCAGAAGCATACATGCTCAAGAGGGATCACCCGAAATTCAAAGGCAACTGAATTTCGGCAACCGGGGCATCGAAGTCGGAATGCCGCGAAACTCACCGAGTCAAAGCGTTTCGCCGTTTGCGGAAGAAAGTCTGATGTAGAACAAGTAGCAGAAGCATACATGCTCAAGAGGGATCACCCGAAATTCAAAGGCAACTGAATTTCGGCAACCGGGGCATCGAAGTCGGAATGCCGCGAAACTCACCGAGTCAAAGCGTTTCGCCGTTTGCGGAAGAAAGTCTGATGTAGAACAAGTAGCAGAAGCATACATGCTCAAGAGGGATCACCCGAAATTCAAAGGCAACTGAATTTCGGCAACCGGGGCATCGAAGTCGGAATGCCGCGAAACTCACCGAGTCAAAGCGTTTCGCCGTTTGCGGAAGAAAGTCTGATGTAGAACAAGTAGCAGAAGCATACATGCTCAAGAGGGATCACCCGAAATTCAAAGGCAACTGAATTTCGGCAACCGGGGCATCGAAGTCGGAATGCCGCGAAACTCACCGAGTCAAAGCGTTTCGCCGTTTGCGGAAGAAGTCTGATGTAGAACAAGTAGCAGAAGCATACATGCTCAAGAGGGATCACCCGAAATTCAAAGGCAACTGAATTTCGGCAACCGGGGCATCGAAGTCGGAATGCCGCGAAACTCACCGAGTCAAAGCGTTTCGCCGTTTGCGGAAGAAAGTCTGATGTAGAACAAGTAGCAGAAGCATACATGCTCAAGAGGGATCACCCGAAATTCAAAGGCAACTGAATTTCGGCAACCGGGGCATCGAAGTCGGAATGCCGCGAAACTCACCGAGTCAAAGCGTTTCGCCGTTTGCGGAAGAAAGTCTGATGTAGAACAAGTAGCAGAAGCATACATGCTCAAGAGGGATCACCCGAAATTCAAAGGCAACTGAATTTCGGCAACCGGGGCATCGAAGTCGGAATGCCGCGAAACTCACCGAGTCAAAGCGTTTCGCCGTTTGCGGAAGAAAGTCTGATGTAGAACAAGTAGCAGAAGCATACATGCTCAAGAGGGATCACCCGAAATTCAAAGGCAACTGAATTTCGGCAACCGGGGCATCGAAGTCGGAATGCCGCGAAACTCACCGAGTCAAAGCGTTTCGCCGTTTGCGGAAGAAAGTCTGATGTAGAACAAGTAGCAGAAGCATACATGCTCAAGAGGGATCACCCGAAATTCAAAGGCAACTGAATTTCGGCAACCGGGGCATCGAAGTCGGAATGCCGCGAAACTCACCGAGTCAAAGCGTTTCGCCGTTTGCGGAAGAAAGTCTGATGTAGAACAAGTAGCAGAAGCATACATGCTCAAGAGGGATCACCCGAAATTCAAAGGCAACTGAATTTCGGCAACCGGGGCATCGAAGTCGGAATGCCGCGAAACTCACCGAGTCAAAGCGTTTCGCCGTTTGCGGAAGAAAGTCTGATGTAGAACAAGTAGCAGAAGCATACATGCTCAAGAGGGATCACCCGAAATTCAAAGGCAACTGAATTTCGGCAACCGGGGCATCGAAGTCGGAATGCCGCGAAACTCACCGAGTCAAAGCGTTTCGCCGTTTGCGGAAGAAAGTCTGATGTAGAACAAGTAGCAGAAGCATACATGCTCAAGAGGGATCACCCGAAATTCAAAGGCAACTGAATT
The DNA here is from genome assembly GCA_029228515.1 of Populus alba x Populus x berolinensis. NCBI lineage: Eukaryota > Viridiplantae > Streptophyta > Magnoliopsida > Malpighiales > Salicaceae > Populus > Populus alba x Populus x berolinensis. The sequence goes on along the minus strand of CM055356.1, from coordinate 3,209,732 downwards.
TCGGCAACCGGGGCATCGAAGTCGGAATGCCGCGAAACTCACCGAGTCAAAGCGTTTCGCCGTTTGCGGAAGAAAGTCTGATGTAGAACAAGTAGCAGAAGCATACATGCTCAAGAGGGATCACCCGAAATTCAAAGGCAACTGAATTTCGGCAACCGGGGCATCGAAGTCGGAATGCCGCGAAACTCACCGAGTCAAAGCGTTTCGCCGTTTGCGGAAGAAAGTCTGATGTAGAACAAGTAGCAGAAGCATACATGCTCAAGAGGGATCACCCGAAATTCAAAGGCAACTGAATTTCGGCAACCGGGGCATCGAAGTCGGAATGCCGCGAAACTCACCGAGTCAAAGCGTTTCGCCGTTTGCGGAAGAAAGTCTGATGTAGAACAAGTAGCAGAAGCATACATGCTCAAGAGGGATCACCCGAAATTCAAAGGCAACTGAATTTCGGCAACCGGGGCATCGAAGTCGGAATGCCGCGAAACTCACCGAGTCAAAGCGTTTCGCCGTTTGCGGAAGAAAGTCTGATGTAGAACAAGTAGCAGAAGCATACATGCTCAAGAGGGATCACCCGAAATTCAAAGGCAACTGAATTTCGGCAACCGGGGCATCGAAGTCGGAATGCCGCGAAACTCACCGAGTCAAAGCGTTTCGCCGTTTGCGGAAGAAAGTCTGATGTAGAACAAGTAGCAGAAGCATACATGCTCAAGAGGGATCACCCGAAATTCAAAGGCAACTGAATTTCGGCAACCGGGGCATCGAAGTCGGAATGCCGCGAAACTCACCGAGTCAAAGCGTTTCGCCGTTTGCGGAAGAAAGTCTGATGTAGAACAAGTAGCAGAAGCATACATGCTCAAGAGGGATCACCCGAAATTCAAAGGCAACTGAATTTCGGCAACCGGGGCATCGAAGTCGGAATGCCGCGAAACTCACCGAGTCAAAGCGTTTCGCCGTTTGCGGAAGAAAGTCTGATGTAGAACAAGTAGCAGAAGCATACATGCTCAAGAGGGATCACCCGAAATTCAAAGGCAACTGAATTTCGGCAACCGGGGCATCGAAGTCGGAATGCCGCGAAACTCACCGAGTCAAAGCGTTTCGCCGTTTGCGGAAGAAAGTCTGATGTAGAACAAGTAGCAGAAGCATACATGCTCAAGAGGGATCACCCGAAATTCAAAGGCAACTGAATTTCGGCAACCGGGGCATCGAAGTCGGAATGCCGCGAAACTCACCGAGTCAAAGCGTTTCGCCGTTTGCGGAAGAAAGTCTGATGTAGAACAAGTAGCAGAAGCATACATGCTCAAGAGGGATCACCCGAAATTCAAAGGCAACTGAATTTCGGCAACCGGGGCATCGAAGTCGGAATGCCGCGAAACTCACCGAGTCAAAGCGTTTCGCCGTTTGCGGAAGAAAGTCTGATGTAGAACAAGTAGCAGAAGCATACATGCTCAAGAGGGATCACCCGAAATTCAAAGGCAACTGAATTTCGGCAACCGGGGCATCGAAGTCGGAATGCCGCGAAACTCACCGAGTCAAAGCGTTTCGCCGTTTGCGGAAGAAAGTCTGATGTAGAACAAGTAGCAGAAGCATACATGCTCAAGAGGGATCACCCGAAATTCAAAGGCAACTGAATTTCGGCAACCGGGGCATCGAAGTCGGAATGCCGCGAAACTCACCGAGTCAAAGCGTTTCGCCGTTTGCGGAAGAAAGTCTGATGTAGAACAAGTAGCAGAAGCATACATGCTCAAGAGGGATCACCCGAAATTCAAAGGCAACTGAATTTCGGCAACCGGGGCATCGAAGTCGGAATGCCGCGAAACTCACCGAGTCAAAGCGTTTCGCCGTTTGCGGAAGAAAGTCTGATGTAGAACAAGTAGCAGAAGCATACATGCTCAAGAGGGATCACCCGAAATTCAAAGGCAACTGAATTTCGGCAACCGGGGCATCGAAGTCGGAATGCCGCGAAACTCACCGAGTCAAAGCGTTTCGCCGTTTGCGGAAGAAAGTCTGATGTAGAACAAGTAGCAGAAGCATACATGCTCAAGAGGGATCACCCGAAATTCAAAGGCAACTGAATTTCGGCAACCGGGGCATCGAAGTCGGAATGCCGCGAAACTCACCGAGTCAAAGCGTTTCGCCGTTTGCGGAAGAAAGTCTGATGTAGAACAAGTAGCAGAAGCATACATGCTCAAGAGGGATCACCCGAAATTCAAAGGCAACTGAATTTCGGCAACCGGGGCATCGAAGTCGGAATGCCGCGAAACTCACCGAGTCAAAGCGTTTCGCCGTTTGCGGAAGAAAGTCTGATGTAGAACAAGTAGCAGAAGCATACATGCTCAAGAGGGATCACCCGAAATTCAAAGGCAACTGAATTTCGGCAACCGGGGCATCGAAGTCGGAATGCCGCGAAACTCACCGAGTCAAAGCGTTTCGCCGTTTGCGGAAGAAAGTCTGATGTAGAACAAGTAGCAGAAGCATACATGCTCAAGAGGGATCACCCGAAATTCAAAGGCAACTGAATTTCGGCAACCGGGGCATCGAAGTCGGAATGCCGCGAAACTCACCGAGTCAAAGCGTTTCGCCGTTTGCGGAAGAAAGTCTGATGTAGAACAAGTAGCAGAAGCATACATGCTCAAGAGGGATCACCCGAAATTCAAAGGCAACTGAATTTCGGCAACCGGGGCATCGAAGTCGGAATGCCGCGAAACTCACCGAGTCAAAGCGTTTCGCCGTTTGCGGAAGAAAGTCTGATGTAGAACAAGTAGCAGAAGCATACATGCTCAAGAGGGATCACCCGAAATTCAAAGGCAACTGAATTTCGGCAACCGGGGCATCGAAGTCGGAATGCCGCGAAACTCACCGAGTCAAAGCGTTTCGCCGTTTGCGGAAGAAAGTCTGATGTAGAACAAGTAGCAGAAGCATACATGCTCAAGAGGGATCACCCGAAATTCAAAGGCAACTGAATTTCGGCAACCGGGGCATCGAAGTCGGAATGCCGCGAAACTCACCGAGTCAAAGCGTTTCGCCGTTTGCGGAAGAAAGTCTGATGTAGAACAAGTAGCAGAAGCATACATGCTCAAGAGGGATCACCCGAAATTCAAAGGCAACTGAATTTCGGCAACCGGGGCATCGAAGTCGGAATGCCGCGAAACTCACCGAGTCAAAGCGTTTCGCCGTTTGCGGAAGAAAGTCTGATGTAGAACAAGTAGCAGAAGCATACATGCTCAAGAGGGATCACCCGAAATTCAAAGGCAACTGAATTTCGGCAACCGGGGCATCGAAGTCGGAATGCCGCGAAACTCACCGAGTCAAAGCGTTTCGCCGTTTGCGGAAGAAAGTCTGATGTAGAACAAGTAGCAGAAGCATACATGCTCAAGAGGGATCACCCGAAATTCAAAGGCAACTGAATTTCGGCAACCGGGGCATCGAAGTCGGAATGCCGCGAAACTCACCGAGTCAAAGCGTTTCGCCGTTTGCGGAAGAAAGTCTGATGTAGAACAAGTAGCAGAAGCATACATGCTCAAGAGGGATCACCCGAAATTCAAAGGCAACTGAATTTCGGCAACCGGGGCATCGAAGTCGGAATGCCGCGAAACTCACCGAGTCAAAGCGTTTCGCCGTTTGCGGAAGAAAGTCTGATGTAGAACAAGTAGCAGAAGCATACATGCTCAAGAGGGATCACCCGAAATTCAAAGGCAACTGAATTTCGGCAACCGGGGCATCGAAGTCGGAATGCCGCGAAACTCACCGAGTCAAAGCGTTTCGCCGTTTGCGGAAGAAAGTCTGATGTAGAACAAGTAGCAGAAGCATACATGCTCAAGAGGGATCACCCGAAATTCAAAGGCAACTGAATTTCGGCAACCGGGGCATCGAAGTCGGAATGCCGCGAAACTCACCGAGTCAAAGCGTTTCGCCGTTTGCGGAAGAAAGTCTGATGTAGAACAAGTAGCAGAAGCATACATGCTCAAGAGGGATCACCCGAAATTCAAAGGCAACTGAATTTCGGCAACCGGGGCATCGAAGTCGGAATGCCGCGAAACTCACCGAGTCAAAGCGTTTCGCCGTTTGCGGAAGAAAGTCTGATGTAGAACAAGTAGCAGAAGCATACATGCTCAAGAGGGATCACCCGAAATTCAAAGGCAACTGAATTTCGGCAACCGGGGCATCGAAGTCGGAATGCCGCGAAACTCACCGAGTCAAAGCGTTTCGCCGTTTGCGGAAGAAAGTCTGATGTAGAACAAGTAGCAGAAGCATACATGCTCAAGAGGGATCACCCGAAATTCAAAGGCAACTGAATTTCGGCAACCGGGGCATCGAAGTCGGAATGCCGCGAAACTCACCGAGTCAAAGCGTTTCGCCGTTTGCGGAAGAAAGTCTGATGTAGAACAAGTAGCAGAAGCATACATGCTCAAGAGGGATCACCCGAAATTCAAAGGCAACTGAATTTCGGCAACCGGGGCATCGAAGTCGGAATGCCGCGAAACTCACCGAGTCAAAGCGTTTCGCCGTTTGCGGAAGAAAGTCTGATGTAGAACAAGTAGCAGAAGCATACATGCTCAAGAGGGATCACCCGAAATTCAAAGGCAACTGAATTTCGGCAACCGGGGCATCGAAGTCGGAATGCCGCGAAACTCACCGAGTCAAAGCGTTTCGCCGTTTGCGGAAGAAAGTCTGATGTAGAACAAGTAGCAGAAGCATACATGCTCAAGAGGGATCACCCGAAATTCAAAGGCAACTGAATTTCGGCAACAGGGGCATCGAAGTCGGAATGCCGCGAAACTCACCGAGTCAAAGCGTTTCGCCGTTTGCGGAAGAAAGTCTGATGTAGAACAAGTAGCAGAAGCATACATGCTCAAGAGGGATCACCCGAAATTCAAAGGCAACTGAATTTCGGCAACCGGGGCATCGAAGTCGGAATGCCGCGAAACTCACCGAGTCAAAGCGTTTCGCCGTTTGCGGAAGAAAGTCTGATGTAGAACAAGTAGCAGAAGCAGACATTCTCAAGTGGGATCACCCGAAATTCAAAGGCAACTGAATTTCTGCAACAGGGGCATCGAAGTCGGAATGCCGCGAAACTCATCGAGTCAAAGGGTTTCGCCGTTTGCGGAAGAAAGTCTGATGTAGAACAAGTAGCAGAAGCATACATGCTCAAGAGGGATCACCCGAAATTCAAAGGCAACTGAATTTCGGCAACCGGGGCATCGAAGTCGGAATGCCGCGAAACTCACCGAGTCAAAGCGTTTCGCCGTTTGCGGAAGAAAGTCTGATGTAGAACAAGTAGCAGAAGCATACATGCTCAAGAGGGATCACCCGAAATTCAAAGGCAACTGAATTTCGGCAACCGGAGCATCGAAGTCGAAATGCCGCGAAACTCACCTAGTAAAAGCATTTTGCCATTTGCGGCAGAAAGTCTAATGTAGAAAAAGTAGCAGAAGCAGACATGATCAAGAGGGATCCTTCGAAATTCAAAGGCAACTGAATTTCGGCAACAGGGGCATCGAAGTCGGAATGCCGCGAACTCACCGAGTCAAAGCATTTCGCCGTTTGCGGAAGAAAGTCTGATGAAGAACAAGTAGCAGAAGCATACACGCTCAAGAGGGATCACCCGAAATTCAAAGGCAACTGAGTTTCGGCAATAGGGGCATCGAAGTCGGAATGCCGCGAAACTCACCGAGTCAAAGCGTTTCGCCATTTGCATAAGAAATTCTAGTGTAGAACAAGTAGCAGAAGCACACATGCTCAAGAGGGATCACCTGAAATTCAAAGGCAAATGAATTTCTGCAACAGGGGCATCGAAGTCGGAATGCCGCGAAACTCACCGAGTCAAAGCGTTTCGCCGTTTGCGGAAGAAAGTCTGATGTAGAACAAGTAGCAGAAGCATACATGCTCAAGACGAATCACCTGAAATTCAAAGGCAACTGAGTTTCGGCAATAAGGGCATCGAAGTCGGAATGCCGCGAAACTCACAGAGTCAAAGCGTTTCGCCATTTGCAGAAGAAAGTCTGATGTAGAACAAGTAGCAGAAGCACACATGCTCAAGAGGGATCACCTGAAATTCAAAGGCAACTGAATTTCGGCAACAGGGGCATCGAAGTCGGAATGCCGCGAAACTCACCGAGTCAAAGCGTTTCGCCGTTTGCGGAAGAAAGTCTGATGTAGAACAAGTAGCAGAAGCAAACATGCTCAAGACGGATCACCTGAAATTCAAAGGCAACTGAGTTTTGGCAATAGGGGCATCGAAGTCGGAATGCCGCGAAACTCACCGAGTCAAAGCGTTTCGCCGTTTGCAGAAGAAAGTCTGAGGTAGAACTAGTAGCAGAAGCGCACATGCTCAAGAGGGATCACCTGAAATTCAAAGGCAACTGAATTTCGGCAACAGGGGCATCGAAGTCGGAATGCCGTGAAACTCACCGAGTCAAAGCGTTTCGCCTTTTGCGGAAGAAAGTCTGATGTAGAACAAGTAGCAGAAGCATACATGCTCATGACGGATCAACTGAAATTCAAAGGCAACTGAGTTTCGGCAATAGGGGCATTGAAGTCGGAATGCCGCGAAACTCACCGAGTCAAAGCGTTTTGCCATTTGCAGAAGAAAGTCTGATGTAGAACAAGTAGCAGAAGCACACATGCTCAAGAGGGATCACCTGAAATTCAAAGGCAACTGAATTTCGGCAACAGGGGCATCGAAGTCGGAATGCCGCGAAACTCACCGAGTCAAAGCGTTTCGCCGTTTGCGGAAGAAAGTCTGATGTAGAACAAGTAGCAGAAGCAAACATGCTCAAGACGGATCACCTGAAATTCAAAGGCAACTGAGTTTTGGCAATAGGGGCATCGAAGTCGGAATGCCGCGAAACTCACCGAGTCAAAGCGTTTCGCCGTTTGCGGAAGAAAGTCTGATGTAGAACAAGTAGCAGAAGCATACATGCTCAAGAGGGATCACCCGAAATTCAAAGGCAACTGAATTTCGGCAACCGGGGCATCGAAGTCGGAATGCCGCGAAACTCACCAAGTCAAAGCGTTTCGCTGTTTGGGGTAGAAATTCTGGTGTAGAACAAGTAGCAGAAGCATACATGATCAAGAGGGATCTCCCGAAATTCAAAGGCAACTGAATTTCGGCAACCGGTGTATCGAAGTCGAAATGCCGCGAAACTCACCTAGTAAAAGCATTTCGCCGTTTGCGGCAGAAAGTCTAATGTAGAAAAAGTAGCAGAAGCAGACATGCTTAAGAGGGATCCTTCGAAATTCAAAGGCAACTGAATTGCGGCAACCGGGGCATCGAAGTCGGAATGCCGCGAAACTCACAGAGTCAAAGCGTTTCGCCGTTTGCAGAAGAAAGTCTGATGTAGAACAAGTAGCAGAAGCACACATGCTCAAGAGGGATCACCTGAAATTCAAAGGCAACTGAATTTCGGCAATAGGGGCATCGAAGTCGGAATGCCGCGAAACTCACCGAGTCAAAGCGTTTCGCCGTTTGCGGAAGAAAGTCTGATGTAGAACAAGTAGCAGAAGCATACATGCTCAAGACGGATCACCTGAAATTCAAAGGCAACTGAGTTTCGGCAATATGGGCATCGAAGTCGGAATGCCGCGAAACTCACAGAGTCAAAGCGTTTCGCCATTTCCAGAAGAAAGTCTGATGTAGAACAAGTAGCAGAAGCACACATGCTCAAGAGGGATCACCTGAAATTCAAAGGCAACTGAATTTCGGCAACAGGGGCATCGAAGTCGGAATGCCGCGAAACTCACCGAGTCAAAGCGTTTCGCCGTTTGCGGAAGAAAGTCTGATGTAGAACAAGTAGCAGAAGCAAACATGCTCAAGACGGATCACCTGAAATTCAAAGGCAACTGAGTTTCGGCAATATGGGCATCGAAGTCGGAATGCCGCGAAACTCACAGAGTCATAGCGTTTCGCCATTTGCAGAAGAAAGTCTGATGTAGAACAAGTAGCAGAAGCACACATGCTCAAGAGGGATCACCCGAAATTCAAAGGCAACTGAATTTCGGCAACAGGGGCATCGAAGTCGGAATGCAGCGAAACTCACCGAGTCAAAGCGTTTCGCCGTTTGCGGAAGAAAGTCTGATGTAGAACAAGTAGCAGAAGCAAACATGCTCAAGACGGATCACCTGAAATTCAAAGGCAACTGAGTTTTGGCAATAGGGGCATCGAAGTCGGAATTCCGCGAAACTCACCGAGTCAAAGCGTTTCGCCGTTTGCGGAAGAAAGTCTGATGTAGAACAAGTAGCAGAAGCATACATGCTCAAGAGGGATCACCCGAAATTCAAAGGCAACTGAATTTCGGCAACCGGGGCATCGAAGTTGGAATGCCGCGAAACTCACCGAGTCAAAGCCTTTCGCCATTTGCGGAAGAAAGTCTGATGTAGAACAAGTAGCAGAAGCAGACATTCTCAAGAGGGATCACCCGAAATTCAAAGGCAACTGAATTTCTGCAACCGGGCCATGGAAGTCGGAATGCTGCGACACTCACCGAGTCAAAGGGTTTCGCCGGTTGCGGAAGAAAGTCTAATGTAGAACAAGTAGCAGAAGCATACATGCTCAAGAGGGATCACCCGAAATTCAAAGGCAACTGAATTTCGGCAACCGGGGCATCGAAGTCGGAATGCCGCGAACTCACCGAGTCAAAGTGTTACGCCGTTTGAGGAAGAAATTCTGGTGTAGAACAAGTAGTAGAAGCATACATGCTCAAGAGGGATCACACGAAATTCAAAGGCAACTGAATTTCAGCAACAAGGGCATCGAAGTCAGAATGCCGCGAAACTCATCGAGTCAAAGCGTTTCGCCGTTTGCGGAAGAAATTCTGGTGTAGAACAAGTAGCAGAAGCATACATCCTCAAAAGGGATCACCCGAAATTCAAAGGCAACTATATTTCGGCAACCAGGATATGGAAGTCGGAATGCCGCGACACTCACCAAGTCAACGCGTTTCGCCGTTTGCGGAAGAAAGTCTGATGTAGAACAAGTAGCAGAAGCACACATGCTCAAGAGGGATCCCCCGAAATTCAAAGGCAACGGAATTTCGGCAACCGGGGTATCGAAGTCGGATTGCCGCGAAACTCACCGAGTCAAAGCGTTTCGCCGTTTGCAGAAGAAAGTCTGTTGTAGAACAAGTAGCAGAAGCACACATGCTCAAGAGGGATCACCCGAAATTCAAAGGCAACTGAATTTCGGCAACAGGGGCATCGAAATCGGAATGCCGCGAAACTCACCGAGTCAAAGCATTTCGCCGTTTGCGGAAGAAAGTCTGATGTAGAACAAGTAGCAGAAGCATACACGCTCAAGAGGGATCACCCGAAATTCAAAGGCAACTGAGTTTCGGCAAGAGGGGCATCGAAGTCGGAATGCCGCGAAACTCACCGAGTCAAAGCGTTTCGCCATTTGCATAAGAAATTCTGGTGTAGAACAAGTAGCAGAAGCAGACATGCTCAAGAGGGATCACCTGAAATTCAAAGGCAACTGAATTTCGGCAACAGGGGCATCGAAGTCGGAATGCCGCGAAACTCACCGAGTCAAAGCGTTTCGCCGTTTGCGGAAGAAAGTCTGATGTAGAACAAGTAGCAGAAGCAGACATGCTCAAGAGGGATCACCCGAAATTCAAAGGCAACTGAATTTCGGCAACCGGGGCATTGAAGTTGGAATGCCGTGAAACTCACCGAGTCAAAGCACTTCGCCATTTGCGGAAGAAAGTCTGATGTAGAACAAGTAGCAGAAGCAGACATGCTCAAGAGGGATCACCCGAAATTCAAAGGCAACTGAATTTCGGCAACCGGGGCATCGAAATTGGAATGCCGCGAAACTCAACGAGTCAAAGCGTTTCGCCGTTTGCGGAAGAAAGTCTGATGTAGAACAAGTAGCAGAAGCAGACATGCTCAAGAGGGATCACCCGAAATTCAAAGGCAACTGAATTTCGGCAACCGGGGCATCGAAGTCGGAATGCCGCGAAACTCACCGAGTCAAAGCGTTTCGCCGTTTGCAAAAGAAAGTCTGATGTAGAACAAGTAGCAAAAGCACACATGCTCAAGAGGGATCACCTGAAATTCAAAGGCAACTGAATTTCGGCAACAGGGGCATCGAAGTCGGAATGCCGCGAAACTCACCGAGTCAAAGGGTTTCGCCGTTTGCGGACGAAAGTCTGATGTAGAACAAGTAGCAGAAGCACACATGCTCAAGAGGGATCACCTGAAATTCAAAGGCAACTGAATTTCGGCAACAGGGGCATCGAAGTCGGAATGCCGCGAAACTCACCGAGTCAAAGGGTTTCGCCGTTTGCGGAAGAAAGTCTGATGTAGAACAAGTAGCAGAAGCATACATGCTCAAGAGGGATCTCACGAAATTCAAAGGCAACTGAATTTCGGCAACAAGGGCATCGATGTCAGAATGCCGCGAAACTCATCGAGTCAAAGCGTTTCGCCGTTTGCGCAAGAAATTCTGGTGTAGAACAAGTAGCAGAAGCATACATCCTCAAAAGGGATCAACCGAAATTCAAAGGCAACTGAATTTCGGCAACAAGGGCATCGATGTCAGAATGCCGCGAAACTCATCGAGTCAAAGCGTTTCGCCGTTTGCGGAAGAAATTCTGGTGTAGAACAAGTAGCAGAAGCATACATCCTCAAAAGGGATCACCCGAAATTCAAAGGCAACTATATTTTGGCAACCAGGATATGGAAGTCGGAATGCCGCGACACTCACCAAGTCAAAGCGTTTCGCCGTTTGCGGAAGAAAGTCTGATGTAGAACAAGTAGCAGAAGCATACATTCTCAAGTGGGATCACCCGAAATTCAAAGGCAACTGAATTTCGGCAACAGGGGCATCGAAGTCGGAATGCCGCGAAACTCACCGAGTCAAAGCGTTTCGCCGTTTGCGGTAGAAATTCTGGTGTAGAACAAGTAGCAGAAGCAGACATGCTCAAGAGGGATCACCCGAAATTCAAAGGCAACTGAATTTCGGCAACCGGGGCATGGAAGTCAGAATGCCGCGAAACTCACCGAGTCAAATCGTTTCGCTGTTTGGGGAAGAAAGTCTGATGTAGAACAAGTAGCAGAGGCATACATGCTCAAGAGGGACCACCCGAAATTCAAAGGCAACTGAATTTCGGCAACCGGGGCATCGAAGTCGGAATGCCGGGAAACTCACCGAGTCAAAGCGTTTCGCCGTTTGCGGAAGAAATTCTGGTGTAGAACAAGTAGCAGAAGCATACATGCTCAAGAAGGATCACCCGAAATTCAAAGGCAACTTGATGCGGACCAGCCCAGAAACACCAGCAAGGACCCATTACATGTTCCAAATGGACCGATGACACGGTCCAACACAAAGACATTGAAAGACGCATTGAATGCATTGGCTTTGAAGGTTTCCACCAAGTCAGAATTGGAGTATCAAGAGGAAATCCTAGTACATCTTATCCATGTGCAAGAGGGGTCCAATACAACCTTATTTGGGCCATGAGATAAGAGCTTTTTTTTATTTTGTTAGCTACAGCCCAAGGCTTGTTTGGGCTTAATTCATACTTTGTTTTAAGCTAGGATCCAAGGCTTGTTTGGATTAAGTTATGGGCTTTTTATTTTAGATTTTTGGGCCAGTTTTAAGTGGACCTCATATAAGTCCACATAAAGGGTCCATTAGGGTTAACTTTTCAAGAACTATTTAAACTCATGTAGGCCAAAATTTCGGCAGCTTTGATGATAATTACTTCTGAATTTTTCTATTTTAACATGTGAGAGTGATTCTTGCATTCTTCAGTTCTTGAACGAACTGAATCTGACTTATCGAAGATTAACTGGCTTCGTGGCGTCATTCTACTCATTCCAATAGTGTAGGTGCCTTGGGGCAGGTTTCCATTGTGTCGCACTCATATCAGACCTATTTCGGCTTTCCGGGATCAGATCTCAATCTTGATTGTGGGTTGCGTGACCAAGTGATCACGAGGTTCGCATCAGTTGGTATTAGAGCTAGGCTCCGAAACAAGGTCATATCTCTGTTATTTTCGTTTTTTTTTAGTGTCCCTTAAGTTTTTCAGTGTTTGCATCGATCTTCTTGTTCTTCGTGTCTGTGTCATCTAAGCAAAAAAAACAAAAAAAAAAGTTTATATTTCATCTTGTTACTGTCTCTAATCATATCAGTTTGTTAAAAAGAAAAAAAAATCAGAAAGAAATAGAGAAAAGAGTGATTAGTTGAAATTTGAAGGATCATTCAATTTTTGCCGCAGAAACACAAATCTTGGTGAACCATAAGCAAACCACCTCGGAATCAATTTAAACTTCATATTCAGTCTATTGGGGGTGGGATTGCATGATATATCAAAGTTGGGCTTATTTTGATATTATTTGCTTGAGGTTTTAATTCGAGTTTCAATTCTGCCGCAAAACACTACTCTTAGTGAACCCTAGGTAAAACACCTTGGAATCTATTGAAACTTCATATTTTGAGAATTGGGTATGCGATTGCACCACATATTAAATTTGGGATTATTTTGATATCGGCTTCTGGAGGTTTTAATTGGAGGTTCAATTCTGCCGCAAACTGATCATACAAGGGGTTTCTGCTATATTTGGGTTATCTAGGAGTCAAGTAATTGTTTTCTTAACATTCGCTTCTTTTTTATTTCGTGTCTTCGTTTCGTCCACAATTCATACGAATTTGCATTGCTACTCGCAAAATCGTAATCCTAGTTTTGTTTTGCTTTGTTTTCAGTATATTTATTGATTCTTGAGTCTGAAAATTATATTTAGAGTGCGCTGCGAAGGCTATTGACTTTGATTTGTTGATTTCAGTTCCTAAAGAACCAAAAGAAAGCAAGTTGTGAGGTAAAAGGCATAGAGAGCTTAATAGAGTGAAAAGCCTTAATTTTTGTTTTGTGTGATACACGAGAGGTGTGAGGATATATTTTGTGCTACTAACCAAATTTTTCAGATTCAAAGAATGTCTGAAAACAACGAATCAGCGACACAAAACGTTGACATAGCTTTCCAATTGCGATCCATGGGCCAGCAACTTGAGCTATTGTCTAGGACGTACAAGGATCTGAAAGATGAGGTGAATTCGATTAAGCAACAGAATAGTGGGGCTGATCACCGGGGAAATACGGTCCGTATGGCCGCACGGAATGTTAGATCTGATTTTGAAGAGTTTGTTGATGAAAACACAGATGGAGGTGCAGATGACTTTGAGTTTGCATCAGCTGGCCATGGAATCAGGTCTGGACCGAACAGGGCTAGGAGGAATGTGAATTTTCGTAGCATGGGCACTTATGAAGACATGGATGGGGACTTAGACACCATTAAACTGAAAATTCCTAGCTTTCAAGGTAAAAACGATCCTGAGGCTTATTTGGAGTGGGAGAAAAAGGTGGATTGGATTTTTGATTGCCATAGCTATTCTGAACAAAAAAAGGTGAAATTGGTGATAATTGAGTTTATGGAGTATGCATTAATTTGGTGGGATCAGATTGTGATCAGTAGGAGGAGGAATGGCGAGCAACCCGTTCAGACTTGGGGGGAGATGAAAGTCTTAATGAGGAGATGATTTGTGCCAAACCACTATTACATAGACTTATATCTGAAGCTCCAAGGTCTGAATCAAGGTTATAAGACAGTAGATGAATATCACAAAGAGATGGAGATAGCAATGATTCGGGCTAATGTTGTTGAGGATAGAGAAGCCACCATGGCTAGATTCCTTAATGGGTTGAATCGGGATATTGCTAATGTGGTTCATATGGCGACGAAGGTGGAGAGACAACTTAGGAAAGGGCATGCTCGGTCAGCGTTTAATTCGGGTTCGTCATCATCTTGGAAGCCGAATCTAAAGAGAGAGGGTACTGTCCGGTCAAGATCCTTTGGTTCTTCTAGAACTGAACCACCAAAGGCTAAAGTTGATGTCCCTACTGATGCCAAAGGTAAATCTGAAACTCAACCTAAACGTACTCGTGATGTTAAATGTTTCAGGTGTCAAGGACATGGACATTATGCTTCAGAGTGTCCAAACAAGAGAATCATGATGATTAGAGATAATGGTGATGTGGAATCTGAAAGTGACAGTTCTGATTGTGAAGGCATGCCACCATTGGAGGATAGTGATGGGGATGAGTTAGCATTACCGGTTGAGGAGTCCTTGGTTATAAGGCGAACACTTTAGGTTCATGTCAAAGAAGATGATACTAATGAACAAAGGGAGAACATCTTCCATACGCGTTGTTACGTACAAAGAAAGGTGTGTGGTTTAATTATAGATAGTGGAAGCTGTGTTAATGTTTGCAGTGCCACCCTTGTTAGTAAACTGAATTTGTGTACTGCTAAGCATGCTAAACCATATAGATTGCAATGGATGAATGATAGTGGTGAAGTGAAAGTGACTAAACAGGTTGTGGTTCCATTTTCGATTGGGAAATATGTTGATGAAGTTCTGTGCGACGTGGTACCAATGCAAGCAAGTCACATCTTGTTGGGGAGACCATGGCAATATGATAGGAAGGCAATTCATGATGGGGTTAAAAATAGGTATACCATTGTAAAAGATGGTAAAACCATCACTCTTGTACCTCTTACACCCAAACAGGTGTATGATGATCAAATAAAGCTAAAAAGTGAGCATGAGGCGATAGGGAGAGAAAATCAAGGTGAGGAACAAGGGGAGAGAAGACCATCAGATTCGGCTAGAACCCAAACCACTACAACCCATTCGGCCACCCATCCAAACACAAGCAAATATTCAGCCAACACTCCAAACAAATCAAACCATTCGACCAGAACTCAAAAAAACCCAAATCTGGCCGAGAGTGGAGGTAAGACAAGAGGAGTGAAGAAAGTTAGCAAGTGTGATGAGAATTGTGTGGAAAAACTAAAGAAACAACCCAATTTTTATGCTAGAGAGGGTGAGGTCAGATCTGCATTTTTCACTAACAAGCCAATGATCTTACTTGTGTACAAAGAGGCTTACTTTAATACTAATGATCTTGATCATATTGTGCCTAGTGTTGCTATTTCTTTGTTGCAGGGATTTGATGATGTGTTCCCCGACGATACTCCTAGCGGATTACCACCATTGAGGGGGATAGAGCATCAGATTGATTTCGTACCCGGAGCTTCAATTCCTAACCGACCAGCTTATAGAAGCAATCCCGAGGAGACGAAGGAGCTTCAAAGGCAAGTTGATGAGCTGATGGAAAAGGGCTACATTCGTGAGAGTATGAGCCCGTGTGCTGTACCCGTGCTACTTGTGCCAAAGAAGGATGGAACATGGAGGATGTGTGTTGATTGCCGAGCCATCAACAACATAACGGTAAAGTATAGACATCCCATTCCTAGGCTTGATGACATGTTAGATGAGTTACATGGATCCTGTATCTTCTCTAAAATTGACTTGAAAAGTGGGTACCATCAAATTAGGATGAAAGAAGGTGATGAGTGGAAAACAACATTTAAGACTAAGCATGGTTTGTATGAATGGTTAGTAACGCCGTTTGGACTTACAAATGCACCTAGTACGTTTATGCGTTTAATGAATCATGTGTTGCGTGCATTCATAGGTAAGTTTGTGGTTGTGTATTTTGATGACATTTTGATATATAGCAAGAACTTAACTGAGCATCTTGATCATTTGCGTAATGTACTTAGTGTGTTGCGTAGTGAGAAATTGTATGCTAATCTTAAAAAGTGTGCCTTTTGCATGGAGAAAAATGTGTTTCTTGGCTACGTTGTAACTGCACAGGGCATCGAGATGGATGAGGAGAAAGTTAAGGCCATCCGGGATTGGCCTACACCCAAATCGGTAAGTGAGGTAAGGAGTTTTCATGGGTTAGCTAGTTTTTACAGGCGTTTTGTGAAAGATTTCAGCACAATAGCTGCGCCCTTGAATGAAGTTGTTAAAAAGTCGGTTAGGTTTAGATGGGGGGAGGAACAAGAGTTGGCTTTTGTTTTTTTGAAAGACAAATTATGTTCTGCACCTGTTTTGGCTTTACCTGACTTTACGAAAGCATTTGAAATAGAATGTGATGCGTCTGGAATAGGAATAGGTGCTGTTTTGATGCAGGATCGGAGACCTATTGCGTATTTCAGTGAGAAGTTAAGTGGAGCAACCTTGAACTATCCAACTTACGACAAAGAACTCTATGCATTGGTAAGAGCACTTGAGACATGGCAGCATTACTTGTGGCCAAAAGAGTTCGTAATCCATTCGGATCATGAGTCCTTGAAACATCTGAAAGGACAAGGTAAGTTGAATAGGAGGCATGCAAAATGGGTTGAATTCATTGAAACTTTCCCTTACGTAATCAAGTATAAGCAAGGGAAAGAGAACATCGTAGCTGATGCACTCTCGCGTAGGTATGTTCTTTTACACACCATGAAACTAGATTGTTAGGTTTTGAATATGTGAAGGAATTGTATGATAATGACTCTGACTTTGCTGAGATTTATAATGCATGTGGACATTCGGCTTTCGGTAAGTTTTATTTGATGGATGGTTATTTGTTCAAAGAGAATAGATTGTGTGTTCCTGCTAGTTCTTTGCGTGAATTGCTTGTTCGTGAAGCACATGGGGGTGGTTTAATGGGTCACTTTGGGGTTGCGAAAACCT
>CM055356.1:3172738-3193053 GCA_029228515.1 Populus alba x Populus x berolinensis | reverse complement strand
CCTTTGACTCGATGAGTTTCGCGGCATTCGATTTCGATGCCCCGGTGTTCCGAAATTCAGTTGCCTTTGAATTTCGGGTGATCCCTCTTGAGCATGTATGCTTACGCTACTTGTTCTACATCAGACTTTCTTCCGCAAACGGCGAAACCCTTTCACTCGTTGAGTTTCGCGGCATTCCGACTTCGATGCCCCGGTTGCCGAAATTCAGTTGCCTTTGAATTTCGGGTGATCCCTCTTGAGCATGTATGCTTCTGCTACTTGTTCTACATCAGACTTTCTTCCGCAAACGGCGAAACGCTTTGACTCGGTGAGTTTCGCGGCATTCCGACTTCGATGCCCCGGTTGCCGAAATTCAGTTGCCTTTGAATTTCGGGTGATCCCTCTTGAGCATGTATACTTCTGCTACTTGTTCTGCATGAGACTTTCTTCCGCAAACGGCGAAACCCTTTGACTCGCTGAGTTTCGCGGCATTCCAACTTCGATGCCCTGGTCGGCGAAATTCAGTTGCCTTTGAATTTCAGGTGATCCCTCTTGAGCATGTATGCTTCTGCTACTTGTTCTACATCAGACTTCTTCCGCAAACGGCGAAACGCTTTGACTCGTTGAGTTTCGCGGCATTCCGACTTTGATGCCCCGGTTGCCGAAATTCAGTTGCCTTTGTATTTCGGGTGATCCCTCTTGAGCATGTATGCTTCTGCTACTTGGTCTACATCAAACTTCTTCCACAAAGGGCGAAACGCTTTGACTCGTTGAGTTTCGCGGCATTCCGACTTCGATGCCCCCGTTGCCGAAATTCAATTGCCTTTGAATTTCGGGTGATCCCTCTTGAGCATGTATGCTTCCGCTACTTGTTCTACATCAGACTTCTTCCGCAAACGGCGAAACGCTTTGACTCTATGAGTTTCGCGGCATTCCGACTTCGATGCCCCGGTTGCCGAAATTCAGTTGCCTTTGAATTTCGGGTGATCCCTCTTGAGCATGTATGCTTCCGCTACTTGTTCTACATCAGACTTCTTCCGCAAACGGCGAAACGCTTTGACTCGTTGAGTTTCGCGGCATTCCGACTTCGATGCCCTGGTTGCCGAAATTCAGTTGCCTTTGAATTTCGGGTGATCCCTCTTGAGCATGTATGCTTCTGCTACTTGTTCTACATCAGACTTTCTCCCGCAAACGGCGAAACGCTTTGACTCGGTGAGTTTCGCGGCATTTCGACTTCGATGCCCCGGTTGCCGAAATTCAGTTGCCTTTGAATTTCGGGTGATCCCTCTTGAGCATGTATGCTTCTGCTACTTGTTCTACATCAGACTTCTTCCGCAAACGGCGAAACGCTTTGACTCGGTGAGTTTCGCGGCATTCCGACTTCGATGCCCTGGTTGCCGAAATTCAGTTGCCTTTGAATTTCGGGTGATCCCTCTTGAGCATGTATGCTTCCGCTACTTGTTCTACATCAGACTTCTTCCGCAAACGGCGAAACGCTTTGACTCGGTGAGTTTCGCGGCATTCCGACTTCGATGCCCGGTTGCCGAAATTCAGTTGCCTTTGAATTTCGGGTGATCCCTCTTGAGCATGTATGCTTCTGCTACTTGTTCTACATCAATTTCTTCCTCAAATGGCGAAACGCTTTGACTCGGTGAGTTTCGCGGCATTCCGACTTCGATGCCCCGGTTGCCGAAATTCAGTTGCCTTTGAATTTCGGGTGATCCCTCTTGAGCATGTATGCTTCCGCTACTTGTTCTACATCAGACTTCTTCTGCAAACGGCGAAACGCTTTGACTCGCTGAGTTTCGCGGCATTCCGACTTCGATGCCCCGGTTGCCGAAATTCAGTTGCCTTTGAATTTCGGGTGATCCCTCTTGAGCATGTATGCTTCTGCTACTTGTTCTACATCAGACTTCTTCCGCAAATGGCGAAACGCTTTGACTCGGTGAGTTTCGCGGCATTCCGACTTCGATGCCCCGGTTGCCAAAATTCAGTTGCATTTGAATTTCGGGTGATCCCTCTTGAGCATGTATGCTTCTGCTACTTGTTCTTCATCAGACTTCTTTCGCAAACGACAAAACGCTTTGACTCGGCGAGTTTCGCGGCATTCCGACTTCGATGCCCCGGTTGCCGAAATTCAGTTGCCTTTGAATTTCGGGTGATCCCTCTTGAGCATGTATGCTTCTGCTACTTGTTCTACATCAGACTTCTTCCGCAAACGGCGAAACGCTTTGACTCGGTGAGTTTCGCGGCATTCCGACTTCGATGCCCGGTTGCCGAAATTCAGTTGCCTTTGAATTTCGGGTGATCCCTCTTGAGCATGTATGCTTCTGCTACTTGTTCTACATCAGACTTCTTCCGCAAACGGCGAAACGCTTTGACTCGGTGAGTTTCGCGGCATTCTGACTTCGATGCCCCGGTTGCCGAAATTCAGTTGCCTTTGAATTTCGGGTGATCCCTCTTGAGCATGTATGCTTCTGCTACTTGTTCTACATCAGACTTCTTCCGCAAACGGCGAAACGCTTTGACTCGGTGAGTTTCGCGGCATTCCGACTTCGATGCCCCGGTTGCCGAAATTCAGTTGCCTTTGAATTTCGGGTGATCCCTCTTGAGCATGTATGCTTCTGCTACTTGTTCTACATCAGACTTTCTTCTGCAAACGGCGAAACGCTTTGACTCGGTGAGTTTCGCGGCATTCCGACTTCGATGCCCTGGTTGCCGAAATTCAGTTGCCTTTGAATTGCGGGTGATCCGTCTTGAGCATGTATGCTTCCCCTACTTGTTCTACATCAGACTTCTTCCGCAAACGGCGAAACGCTTTGACTCGCTGAGTTTCGCGGCATTCAGACTTCGATGCCCCGATTGCCGAAATTCAGTTGCCTTTGAATTGCGGGTGATCCCTATTGAGCATGTATGCTTCCGCTACTTGTTCTAAATCAGACTTTCTCCCGCAAACGGCAAAACGCTTTGAATCGGTGAGTTTCGCGGCATTACGACTTCGATGCCCCGATGTCCGAAATTTAGTTGCCTTTGAATTTCGGGTGATCCCTCTTGAGCATGTATGCTTCCGCTACTTGTTCTACATCAGACTTCTTCCGTAAACGGCGAAATGCTTTGACTCGCTGATTTTCGCGGCATTCCGACTTCGATGCCCCGGTTGCCGAAATTCAGTTGCCTTTGAATTTGGGGTGATCCCTCTTGAGTATGTATGCTTCTGCTACTTGTTCTACATCAGATTTCTTCCGCAAACTGCGAAACGCTTTGCTTCGGTGAGTTTCGCAGCATTCCAACTTCGATGCCCCGGTTGCCGAACTTCAGTTGCTTTTGAATTTCGTGTGATCCCTCTTGAGCATGTATGCTTCTGCTACTTGTTCTACATCAGACTTCTTGCGCAAACGGCGAAACACTTTGACTCAGTGAGTTTCGCGGAATTCGGACTTCGATGCACCGATTGCCGAAATTCAGTTGCCTTTGAATTTCGGGTGATCCCCTTGAGCATGTATGCTTCTGCTACTTGTTCTACATCAGACTTCTTCCGCAAACGTCGAAATGCTTTGCCTCGGTGAGTTTCGCGGCATTCCGACTTCGATGCCCCGGTTGCCGAAATTCAGTTGCCTTTGAATTTCGGGTGATCCCTCTTGAGCATGTATGCTTCTGCTACTTGTTCTAGATCAGACTTCTTTCGCAAAGGGAAACGCTTTGATTCGGTGAGTTTTGCGGCATTCCGACTTCGGTGCCCCGGTTGCCGGAATTTAGGTGCCTTTGGATTTCGGGGGAATCCCTCTTGAGCATGAATGCTTCTGCTACTTGTTCTACATCAGACTTTCTTCTGCAAACGGCGAAACGCTTTGACTCTGTGAGTTTCGCGGCATTCCGACTTCGATGCCCCGGTTGCCGAAATTCAGTTGCCTTTGAATTTCGGGGGATCCCTCTTGAGCATGTCTGCTTCTGCTACTTTTTCTACATTAGACTTTCTACCGCAAACGACGAAATGCTTTTACTTGGTGAGTTTCGCGGCATTCCGACTTCGATGCTTCGGTTGCCGAAATTCAGTTGCCTTTGAATTTCGGGTGATCCCTCTTGAGCATGTATGCTTCTGCTACTTGTTCTACATCAGACTTTCTTCCGCAAACGGCGAAACCCTTTGACTCGATGAGTTTCGCGGCATTCCAACTTCGATGCCCCGGTTGCCGAAATTCAGTTGCCTTTGAATTTCGGGTGATCCCTTTTGAGCATGTATGCTTCTGCTACTTGTTCTACATCAGACTTCTTCCGCAAACGGCGAAACGCTTTGACTCGGTGAGTTTCGCGGCATTCCGACTTCGATGCCCCGGTTGCCGAAATTCAGTTGCCTTTGAATTGCGGGTGATCCGTCTTGAGCATGTATGCTTTCCCTACTTGTTCTATGACACGACCAAAAGTTTGATGTCTTTTCCCAAGTGCAGGAGTGTCGAAGTAATAAATAACCCGGCAAGACCGGGGTCGAACCACAGAGAGGTTAATTGTATAAATTATAAATAACAAGACAACAACAACAACAACAACAACAATAACAATAATAATTATTATTGTACTCAGTACGTGGCGTTGTTATACCTGAGAATGATCTAAAGATCGGGTCACAGGTTTCCAGCCTATATACTGAGTTTATGAAAAGATCAAATATATATATATATTATATAATATAAACAGAATGTAAATAATAATAATAATAATAATAATAATAATATAATGAAAGAAGATGAAGAAATTAATGAGAACTTTGAGATGAAAGATTAACGTAAGGATTAAACAATGATAAAGACAAATGTCAAGGTTAGAGGATCCACTAATGGTACTTCAAACAAGTATAATATAAACTCTTATTACTCAATTGGAAACCACACATAAAGGAAGTTCCAATCAGATTATAAATTGTTAACATGATTACATTAATTATCTTATTCGAATAAAGCTAATACTTGTAAATGTTGGCAGGCATTCATGATTATAACTTATGTTAACAACAAATCAAGTTCCTTTCATAGCTCAGGTGTCGGTTAAACCATACAGTATGGGCTATGAAAGTGCCAAGTATTTGTTGTACCAAGTGTTATACAACATAAATCTAGATTAACCATTTAACAAGCAAAGTATTAAAGTGAACAAGATAACAAATATAAAACATGTTAGTATCCAACGTTAAGTTCCATGTTAAGTTTTATATTATACTTGTTCTTACACCATTAGTGTACCCTTTTCACCTTGACATAATTAACTTAGCTGGACATAATAAAAGAAAGAAACATAAATGAGCAAGACAAGAACATAAATGAGAAAGAAGTTAACTAGACAAAGGAAAGGAAATGAAATGCATAAACTTGATATTAATGAAAGCAAGACATAAGCAATACAAAGAGAGAAAGCAAGAGCATGATCTTGATCTGAACACCAAGATGCCTCAATACATGGTAAGTGCCTCCTTTTATAGGCCAAAATTTGGAACTATTGATTTGTTGACTAATTGATGAGTGGGTGGCCACATCTTGACTAGATAACAATCCTTATCTTCTTGTCTGATCAAGACGTCATTGCTAACATCATAATTTGCCCAGAATCCTCAAGAATGTTCTAGGAAATTGTCTCAGCTTTCCAAAAAAAGATGAGGTCATTTGGACTTCTAGAACTCAAGATATGGGCTGAACACTAAATAGTGTTTGGGCTGCAGGACAGCTTCGGACTTCTTCGTTGTTCCTTCAATTTGGACTTCAAAACGACCTTTTCAAATCTTGGGCTCCTCATGAAAGTTGTAGGCTTTTGTCTTACCTTTCCATCCATATAAAGTGGACCTAAATCCGAAATCTAGAGCTCCAGATATGATCCAATTACCGAGCAATGTTCCGGTTTGGACTGCACCGACATCTCTTTTCTAAGTTTGGCCATCTCTTTGTCCTTTAACTTTCAATGCTTAAACTCATCAATCAATCCTTTTATTTATGTGATAGTCCTGCATTTAAAATGAGCATTTACCATAAATTAAGGTATCTTATAATATCAAACTTGTTATTATAAAACATGCTTTAGTTAAGGAGTTATTGATACTTCAAGTGCAAAATGATGATATAAAACCTTGATAAACATGCACTTTTAAGTACTAATCACACCCCCAACCAGCTTATTACTAGTCCCTAGTAACACTAAAGCGTATAAAAATAAGAGAAAGACAATTTGCAAGTTCCACATAACAGACACAGACATTCATCATTCAACTTCCATTAATCTATCCAAATAAACAAAATCTCATTAAAAATATATATTCCTAAGCTTACATACCCTTCTATAAACAAGATATTAATAAACCTTCTTCTTGTTGTGCTCAATGAAAAACATACAGTGTTGGGGCTTTTGTTATGGAGAGAAAACATTATTATGTTCAAAGATGTTTTATTTAAAGGTGAACTTCCTTGGGTTGGGATTATTATTTTATTATTATTTTTTTATTATTTTTCTTTTATTTATACACATACAACTTAAAACACACTGTAACTTTATCCACATGATAACCGTTTTCAGCGCTAATGACCATTCCACAGACCAGTTGGATCTTATGGGAGCATTAGGTGTTTGAGACACCCCTAACGAGCTTAAACAACTCGGGTTATGCAGATACTTGATACGTAGATAGTGCAAATCTGTTTTCGATTCCCTTAAGCTTTATCAATCCTTAACCCATGTAACAAACTTTGGGAGCCACTTAGCTCCCCATGATCAGTTGACATATAGGGAAATTAACAGGGTGTTAAAAGAACAACCCCTTCGGCGTCGGGCTTAATTGCTTAGGTTAGTGAGTGCTACGAAACCAAACTTATATCCACGTTTCTATTATCATCAATACGAATCTTTTTTTTCTTCTTTCTACTTTCTTTATTTTGTTTCTTTTTTTTTTTTTTTTTTTCTGCAAATTATATACTTCAATAATTACTTCCCTTAGTTTGTTACAAAATCAACAAAAACAACATAATTAATAGTTGTTTTGAATAATACCAATCTAGTGCAACCCACAAACATATTTTAAAGTGTGTAGTGTGACAATGAAGGTTTTAAACAATACTTGTTAAATCTGATAATATGAGCAGAAACAAAGTGATAACAATGTGAGAGTTTGTAAAACCTGAATATTTTCAAGAAGTATTATGAATAGACCTTGGTAATGCAAACTTACTACAGGATAGCGGGCTCTAAAGTCAAATAAAATGTGATCTCACATACTCTCCCATCCTCAATAACAATTTTGTATCAAATGGTTTTTAATAATAGCAAAAAAACAGTTAGCAAAGTTAGCTAAGATATAAACTATATTATTTTTTTTTTAAACTACTACCCTCATCCCCCCAACCAAAACGAGACAGTTGTCCCCCAATGATACGATAGTAGAAAGATAGAGTATAAAAGAACATCAACCTGAAACATTGAACAAATGGACAAACCTGAAACACAATCTTAAACAAACATACGAAGGACCATAACAAGATAATATGCAATTAATAAACACCAAAAGACACAAGGTTTCACAGATGAAGGCTCAAATCTAATCTAAGCTTTTTACGGCTTTCCTTAGTTGACCAATCTAGACGACTCATGCAGGGATCAATGACAGGGATGAAAGATTGTAGTTGGTCAATCAATTGTTCAGAGTAGCAGTAGCAGCAGAGATTATGATTTGTCGTGCCGAAGATGTTAGAAATTCCTGTTCCACAGCTTGATCAAGGAAAGACAGCAACTTATCATAAAAACCATTAACATTTAACAAACCTATGGGTTTATGGTGAATGTGCAGTTGGGCCCAAGATGAAATATGAAAGATCTCTTCCAATGTGCCCAGACCACCTGGTAAGGCAATGAAGGCATCAGCATGGCTAAACATGGTATTCAGTCGGTCAGACATTGTTGGGACCTGTAGTTCCTCTCCAATTGTTTTTCCAATGATGTCCCCAGTTGCTAAAGCTTTGGGGACAACCCCCAAAACTTGACTGCCTCCTAAAAATGCAGCCATTGACACACCTCCCATTAACCCAAGGCTACCTCCCCCATACACTAAATGAATCTTTCTCTCAGCTAGTACCCGACCAAGATGATTCGCTGATTCTAAAAACTCTTTTTCTTTCCCAGGACTGGATCCACCGAAAACACAAATATTTTTTATGTGATGACTTGAGGAACCTGCCATTTCTACACACTTCTATATTTGATGAATGTATGGGATGAGTAGAAATGAAAGGAAGGAAGAGAAGAATTTATAGATGAAAAAGTGAAAATGCAATCATACCACCTATATGTAGGTCAGTTGTAGTCTTACAAACTCTCTCTCTCTCTCTCTTTATTAATTATTTATTTTGAAAAAGCATGTATGTACAGGTAGTTGTGATTGTGGCTCACATCTTCCCTTGGTTTTACGTCCAAGAACGGCTTAAACGCCCTCTATGGGTCGGGGATAGGCTTCCCATCCAGTTTTCTTAAAAACTGGCAAACAGGGTCTTTTTTAGTCAGATTCCCAAGACTAAGACGATCATGTTCTTTGTGGAATTGTGGCCATAAATCATGAATTACACGATGCACATCTCCACTAGGATGCGTCTCAAGGGTCAACAAAAGATTATCTAAAGACCCCTTACTCAGGCCATCCTTAATGAATTGTATCTTATCTTCACGGTTTACAGATACCATTCCTAAAGAACGACATGTCGCATTACAAGTCCATCTGGCACATTTGTGACAGACTTTCAGTCGTTTTGCACGACGTTTCTTTGCAAAAGTGCTTTTACCTGTTCCAGGCATGTGTGAAATGAAAGAATTGGAGGACTCACCTGATAAGCGGACCTTTGCTTCAATTAGCCAGCGAATATCTTCAGGAATTTCATGATTCATTAATAACCTCAATCTTGCACACCTAGCACGGTAAATTTTATTAATCGCATTTGGAGGCAAAGCGGGAAAATACCTTTTCAACTTTTCAAGAGTGGTGTCCATTTTCAAAAGAGAATTAGAGAAGAGATTCAAAGAAGGGAGAAAGAGCTAAGAATTTTACAAATATATTCATAATCAGTTATTTTGGGAAACTGAAAGAACCGACTTAAGTCACGGAGTACCGTTATCCGCCATTTGACCGGGTGAGAGAGACTAGCAAAACAATAGATACAACAAAACACACAAACAATGTGAAAAAAGAATCAATCTTTATATACAGGATCACTCAATTCAATAGAGTCATTGTCAGGAATGCATCTTCGAAATATTTGATCAGGACAATATTTGAATAAATAAGGGTCATCCCAATAAAAGTTCTTCACTTCGTTCAAGAACTTTCTTTTGTCTTGGGTACTCCAATGAGCTGGCAATTGTCCTGAAACAAGAAAATTAACAATATTAGCAAACCAAGGCATCGTAGAGACAGAAAATAAAGATTCATCAGGAAAGTAGTCATCGATTGGTGTAATGTCAGATCTCGAATCGGTTGTCAATCTTGACAAATGATCCGCGACCATTTTCGGTGCCTTTCTTGTCTTTGATTGTGATATCAAATTCTTGAAGTAACAAAATCCACCGCACCAATCTAGCCTTAGAATCTTTCTTAGAGAGAAGATATTTCAATGCTGCATGATCACTAAAAACAACAACAGGTGAGCCAACAAGATAAGATCTGAACTTGTCACATGCAAATACTACTGCAAGTAATTCTTTTTCAGTGGTGGTGTAATTCATTTGAGCACTATTTAAAGTTTTACTTGCATAGTAAATCACATAAGGTTTCTTATCTTTCCTTTGTCCCAAGACAGCACCCACGGCATAATCACTAGCGTCACACATTATTTCAAAAGGTAATGACCAATCAGGAGGTTGAATGACAGGAGCAGAAGTAAGCAAGTTTTTAAGTTTAACAAAGGCTTCCTCACAATGTTCAGTCCATTCAAAAATATTATCCTTTGTTAGAAGGTTACTCAAGGGCTTAGATATTACACTAAAATCTTTGATGAACCTTCTGTAAAAACCAGCATGTCCTAAGAATGATCTAACATCTTTAACAGATTTTGGTGTTGGTAAGTTGGCAATTAACTCGATTTTAGATTTATCAACCTCAATTCCTTTCGATGAAACAATGTGACCAAGTACAATGCCGTTTGTTACCATAAAGTGACATTTTTCCCAATTCAGTACAAGATTCTTCTCTTCACACCTGCTCAAAACCTTTTTTCTAGTAGTTAGTCAAACAATCATCAAATGAATCACCAAAAACAGAAAAATCATCCATAAAAATTTCAAGAAAACGTTCAACCATATCACTGAATATGCTAAGCATGCATCTTTGAAACGTGGCTGGTGCATTACATAATCCAAAAGGCATCCTTCGATATGCAAAAGTACCAAATGGACATGTGAAAGTAGTCTTCTCTTGATCTTCCAATGCAATTTCAATTTGATTGTAACCTGAATAACCATCTAGGAAACAATAAAATTCATGACCTGCAACTCTTTCTAGGATTTGGTCCATGAAAGGTAAAGGGAAATGATCTTTTCTAGTCATTGAATTAAGTTTCCTATAGTCAATGCACATGCGCCAACCCGTAACAGTCCTAGTTGGAATTAACTCATTTTTCTCATTTGTTATCACAGTGACTCCAGACTTTTTGGGTACAACTTGGGTAGGACTTACCCATTTGCTGTCAGAAATAGGATAAATGATTCCATTATCCAGAAGCTTAATGACTTCATTTTTCACTACTTCTTTCATATTAGGATTAAGCCTTCGTTGCATTTCTCTAGAGGGTTTAGCATTTTCCTCCAAATAAATCCTGTGTGTGCAAATCAAAGGGCTAATTCCTTTTATGTCAGCTATGGTCCATCCTAATGCATTTTTGTGCATTTTTAGAGTCTGTAATAACTTACCTTCTTGATGCGCATTAAGTTTGGAAGAGATTATTACCGGAAAAGTTTCATTTTCTCCCAAAAATGAGTATTTGAGATTAAATGGTAACGGCTTCAATTCAGGTTTTGGTGGTTGAACACTTGAAGGTATGGGCTCAATTGATCGTGGTGGCAATTCTTCAATTTGTGGTCTCCAATTGCATGCCTTTGATTCCTGAAAGTAGACCATTTGCAAATCATCAGATTCATCAATCTCAGTTTCACTAGAAGTGGTTTGAAATTGATCATGAACTAATTTTTCAATAAAGTCCACTTCCTGTAAATCATTATCATCTCCAGGTTGCTTGTAAATGTTGAAAATATTCATCTCCAATGTCATGTTTCCAAATGATAGCTTCATCAGTCCATTCCTACAATTAATCAATGCATTAGAAGTGGCAAGAAATGGACGTCCTAAAATGACAGGAATTGAATTACATGCTTCAACAGGTTGCGTGTCCAAGACAACAAAATCCACAGGATAAATGAATTTATCAACTTGTACTAACACATCCTCAATTATTCCTCTAGGCACTTTTACAGATCTATCGGCGAGTAAAAGAGTTACAGAAGTTGGTTTTAACTCACCTAGATTGAGACTTTGAAAAACTGAATATGGAAGTAAATTCACACTAGCTCAAGATCAAGTAAGGCTCTTTCAATTTTATGTTCTCCAATAAAGCAAGAAATTGTAGGACAACCAGGGTCTTTATATTTCAAAGCATTATTGTTCTGAAGAATGGCACTTACTTGTTCGGCTAAAAAGGCTTTCTTTTTCACATTCAGTTTTCTCTTCACAGTGCATAGATCTTTCAAAAATTTAGCATAGGAAGGTACCTGTTTAATAGCATCCAACAAATGTATATTGATCCTTACCTGTTTGAAAATTTCAAAGATTTCAGAGTTGTGACTAACTTTCCTTTGTTTGATCATGGCATGAGGAAATGGAAGTGCTGGCGGGGAATCAGCCTTTTCTTTGCAATGTTCAGGTTCAACCCCTTCCTTACCCTCAGAGATAGACTCATCATCTTTCTCACAAGGTTCAAGAATAGGTTTTTCAATAACCTTACCACTACGAAGAGTGATGACTGATTTGACTTGATCCATGTGTTGGCTTCCAGAACTACTTGCATTTGCATTGTATTGCCCCTTTGGATTTTGCTGTGGTTGAGAAGGAAACTTACCTTTCTCTTGGAAACTGAGAGCAGATGTTAATTTTGCAAGAGCATCTTTAAAATCGGTCATGCTTTGAGCAAGTTGAGTGTTGATTGTCTCCTGCTTTTCAATGAATGCATGCAATGTTTCCTCAAAATTTCTTCTAGGAGGTGGAGCATAAGGAGGTGCATATCCATGAGAATTTTGGAAATTATGGTGTGCTTGAAATGGTGGATGTGAAGTTTGTGCATTGTTGCTATCACTCTTCCAACTGAAATTTGGGTGATTTCTCCAACCAGGGTTATACGTTTGTGAGTATGGGTTATGGTTGGGTCTTTGGAAACTGTTTAAAGCATGGGCTTGTTCATGGAGGCATTCCTTAAAAGAAGGCAAAGTTGGACAATCATTGGTTGCATGCTCATTTGTTTCACAGATTTGACACACAATGTCTTGAACAGATTTTAATTGACCACTCTTTTTCAATTCTAGTGCCTCGACTTTTCTAGCTAAAGATGCAAACTTGGCTTGGAGATCATGATCTTCCCTAAGGTTGTGCATACCTCCACTAGATGTATGAGGTTGAGTTTTACCTGGTGCCTCATAAGTACCTGTGGTGTCCCAATTTTGAGCATTTTCGGCTAGCAAGTCTAGGTACTCCATTGCTTCATTAGGGTCTTTATCTTCAAAGGTTCCATTGCACATCAATTCAACCATTTGCCTATCTCTAGGTGTTAAACCTTCATAAAAATGTGAAACCAATCTCCATGTTTCAAAACCATGATGTGGGCAAGTATTAAGCAAATCTCGATACCTATCCCAACATTGGTAAAATGTTTCTCCTAGCTTTTGAGTGAAAGTGATGATTTGTCTTTTGAAAGAGTTTGTTCTGTGAGATGGAAAAAACTTCTTTAAAAATTGTTGTTGCATATCATCCCAAGCACGAATGGATCCTGGTCTCAAATTTTGTAGCCATGTTTTAGCTTTATCTTTTAATGAAAAAGGAAAAAGCTTTAATCGAATGGTGTTCATGCTACAATTTGAGTCATTATAGGTATTACAGACCTCCTCAAATTCCCTTAAATGCAAGTATGGATTTTCTAGTTCTAAACCATGAAAAGATGGTAAAAGTTGAATAATGCCTGGCTTAAAATTAAAATGAGATGCATCAGGAGGGAAAACTATGCATGAGGGTGCACTTGTTCTTGTGGGATTCATGTGGTCTCTAAGTGTTCTCATACGGTTATTCTCATTATTCTCATTATGAAGTGATTGATTATCTTCTTCGGCCATATTTTCTGAAAATGATGAGGATACCCTACAAAGTCTACCACTTAATGTACGTGACCAAACTCTCATGCACGTGTAAGAAGAGATTAAAAGGAAGAAAATAAAGAGAAGAAAAGAAACAAAAGTTAAATTAAATGAAAAATGAAAAGAGAAGATAATAAATAAATATTATAATTTATACAAGAATTTACCTCCCCGGCAACGGCGCCAAAAACTTGACACGACCAAAAGATTGATGTCTTTTTCCCAGTGCAGGAGTGTCGAAAGTAATAAATAACCCGGCTAAGACCGGGGTTCGAACCACAGAGAGGTTTATTGTATAAATTATAAATAACAAGACAACAACAACAACAACAACAACAAAAATAACAATAATAATACAATTAATAATATTATTCTACTCAGTACGTGTGGTTGTTCATACCTGAGAAATGATCTAAATCTGATCGGGTCACAGGTTTCCAGCCTATATACCGCGTTTATGAAAAGATCAAATATATATATATATATTATATAATATAAACAGAATGTAAATAATAATAATAATAATAGATAATGAAAGCAGAAGATGAAGAAATGAATGAGAATTTGGAGATGAAAGATTAACGTAAGGATGATTAAACAATAATTACAAACAAATGTCAAGGTTAGAGGATCTCACTAATGGTACTTCATACAAGTATAATATAAACTCTTATTAACAATTGGAAAAACCACACATAAAGGAGGTTCCAATCAGATTATTAATTGTTAACATTTGATTACATTAATTATCATATTCGAATAAAGCTAATACTTGTAAATGTTGGCAAGCATTCATGATTATAACTTATGTTAACTACAAATCAAGTTCCTTTCATAGCTCAGGTGTCGGTGGTTTTAAACCATACTGTATGGGCTATGAAAGTGCCAAGTCATTTGTTGTACCAAATACTCTACAACATAAAATCTAGATTAACCATTTAACAAGCAAAGTATTAAAAGTGAACAAGATAACAAATATAAAAACATGTTAGTATCCAACGTTAAGGTTCATGTTAAGTTTATTATTGATACTTATTCTTACACCATTAGTGTAACCCTTTTCACCATTGGACATAAATAACTTAGCTGAACATAAAAATTGGAAGAAAGAAACATAAATGAGCAGTACAAGAACATAAATGAGAAAGAAGGTTAACTAGACAAAGGAAAGGAAAATGAAGTGCATAAACTTGATATTAATGGAAAGCAAGCCATAAGCAATACAAAGAGAGAAAGCAAAGAGCATGATCTTGATCTGAACACCAAGATGCCTCAATACATTGGTTAAGTGCCTCTCTTTTATAGGCCAAAAGTTGGAACTATTGATTTGTTGACTAATTGATGAGTGGGTGGCCACATCTTGACTAGATAACAATCCTTATCTTCTTGTCTTGATCAAGACGTCATTGCTAACATCATAATTTGCCCGGAATCCTCAGGAATGTTCTAGGAAATTGTCTCAGCTTTCCAACAAAAAAATGATGAGGTCATTTGGACTTCTAGAACTCAAGATCTGGGCTGAACACTAAATAGTTGTTTGGGCTGCAGGACAGCTTCGGACTTCTTCGTTGTTCCTTCAATTTGGACTTCAAAACGGACCTTTTCAAATCTTGGGCTCCTCATGAACGTTGTAGGCTTTGTTCTTACCCTTTTCCATCCATATAAAGTGGACCTAAATCCGACATTTAGAGCTCCAGATATGATCTAATTACCGGAGGCAATGTTCCGGTTTGGACTGCACCGAACATCTCTTTTTCTATGTTTGGCCATCTCTTTGTCCTTTAACTTTCAATGCTTAAACTCATCAATCAATTCTCTATTATTTATGTTATAGTCCTGCATTTAACAATGAGCATTTACCATAAATTAAGGTATCTTATAATATCAAAACTTGTTATTATAAAACATGCTTTAGTTAAGGAGTTAGTGATACTTCCAGTGCAACATGATGATATAAAACCTTGATAAACATGCACTTTTAAGTACTAATCATTCTACATCAGACTTTCTTTCGCAAATGGCGAAACACTTTGACTCGGTGAGTTTCACGGCATTCCGACTTCAATGCGCCTGTTGCCGAAATTCAGTTGCCTTTGAATTTCGGGTGCTCCCTCTTGAGCATGTCTGCTTCCGCTACTTGTTCTACATCAGACTTTCTTCCGCAAACGGCGAAACGTTTTGACTCGGTGAGTTTCGCGGCATTCTGACTTTGATGCCCCGGTTGCCGTAATTCAGTTGCCTTTGAATTTCAGGTGATCCCTCTTGAGCATGTCTGCTTCTGCTACTTGTTCTACATCAGACTTTCTTCCGCAAACGGCGAAACGCTTTGACTCGGTGAGTTTCGCGGCATTCCGACTTCGATGCCCCGGTTGCCGAAATTCAGTTGCCTTTGAATTTCGGGTGATCCCTCTTGAGCATGTATGCTTCTGCTACTTGTTCTACATCAGACTTTCTTTCGCAAACGGCGAAATGCTTTAACTCGGTGAGTTTCGCGGCATTCCGACTTCGATGCCCCGGTTGCCGAAATTCAGTTGCCTTTGAATTTCGGGTGATCCCTCTTGAGCATGTATGCTTCTGCTACTTGTTCTACATCAGACTTCTTCCGCAAACGGCGAAACGCTTTGACTCGGTGAGTTTCGCGGCATTCCGACTTCGATGCCCCGGTTGCCGAAATTCAGTTGCCTTTGAATTTCGGGTGATCCCTCTTGAGCATGTATGCTTTGCTACTTGTTCTACATCAGACTCTTCTTCCGCAAACGGCGAAACGCTTTGACTCGGTGAGTTTCGCGGCATTCCGACTTCGATGCCCCGTTGCCGAAATTCAGTTGCCTTTGAATTTCGGGTGATCCTCTTGAGCATGTATGCTTCTGCTACTTGTTCTACATCAGACTTCTTCCGCAAACGGCGAAACGCTTTGACTCGGTGAGTTTCGCGGCATTCCGACTTCGATGCCCCGGTTGCCGAAATTCAGTTGCCTTTGAATTTCGGGTGATCCCTCTTGAGCATGTATGCTTCTGCTACTTGTTCTACATCAGACTTCTTCCGCAACGGCGAAACGCTTTGACTCGGTGAGTTTCGCGGCATTCCGACTTCGATGCCCGGTTGCCGAAATTCAGTTGCCTTTGAATTTCGGGTGATCCCTCTTGAGCATGTATGCTTCTGCTACTTGTTCTACATCAGACTTCTTCCGCAAACGGCGAAACGCTTTGACTCGGTGAGTTTCGCGGCATTCCGACTTCGATGCCCGTTGCCGAAATTCAGTTGCCTTTGAATTTCGGGTGATCCCTCTTGAGCATGTATGCTTCTGCTACTTGTTCTACATCAGACTTCTTCCGCAAACGGCGAAACGCTTTGACTCGGTGAGTTTCGCGGCATTCCGACTTCGATGCCCCGGTTGCCGAAATTCAGTTGCCTTTGAATTTCGGTGATCCCTCTTGAGCATGTATGCTTCTGCTACTTGTTCTACATCAGACTTCTTCCGCAAACGGCGAAACGCTTTGACTCGGTGAGTTTCGCGGCATTCCGACTTCGATGCCCCGGTTGCCGAAATTCAGTTGCCTTTGAATTTCGGGTGATCCCTCTTGAGCATGTATGCTTCTGCTACTTGTTCTACATCAGACTTCTTCCGCAAACGGCGAAACGCTTTGACTCGGTGAGTTTCGCGGCATTCCGACTTCGATGCCCCGGTTGCCGAAATTCAGTTGCCTTTGAATTTCGGGTGATCCCTCTTGAGCATGTATGCTTCTGCTACTTGTTCTACATCAATTTCTTCCGCAAACGGCGAAACGCTTTGACTCGGTGAGTTTCGCGGCATTCCGACTTCGATGCCCGGTTGCCGAAATTCAGTTGCCTTTGAATTTCGGGTGATCCCTCTTGAGCATGTATGCTTCTGCTACTTGTTCTACATCAGACTTCTTCCGCAAACGGCGAAACGCTTTGACTCGGTGAGTTTCGCGGCATTCCGACTTCGATGCCCCGGTTGCCGAAATTCAGTTGCCTTTGAATTCGGGTGATCCCTCTTGAGCATGTATGCTTCTGCTACTTGTTCTACATCAGACTTCTTCCGCAAACGGCGAAACGCTTTGACTCGGTGAGTTTCGCGGCATTCCGACTTCGATGCCGGTTGCCGAAATTCAGTTGCCTTTGAATTTCGGGTGATCCCTCTTGAGCATGTATGCTTCTGCTACTTGTTCTACATCAGACTTCTTCCGCAAACGGCGAAACGCTTTGACTCGTGAGTTTCGCGGCATTCCGACTTCGATGCCCCGGTTGCCGAAATTCAGTTGCCTTTGAATTTCGGGTGATCCCTCTTGAGCATGTATGCTTCTGCTACTTGTTCTACATCAGACTTTCTTCCGCAAACGGCGAAACGCTTTGACTCGGTGAGTTTCGCGGCATTCCGACTTCGATGCCCCGGTTGCCGAAATTCAGTTGCCTTTGAATTTCGGGTGATCCCTCTTGAGCATGTATGCTTCTGCTACTTGTTCTACATCAGACTTCTTCCGCAAACGGCGAAACGCTTTGACTCGGTGAGTTTCGCGGCATTCCGACTTCGATGCCCCGGTTGCCGAAATTCAGTTGCCTTTGAATTTCGGGTGATCCCTCTTGAGCATGTATGCTTCTGCTACTTGTTCTACATCAGACTTCTTCCGCAAACGGCGAAACGCTTTGACTCGGTGAGTTTCGCGGCATTCCGACTTCGATGCCCCGGTTGCCGAAATTCAGTTGCCTTTGAATTTCGGGTGATCCCTCTTGAGCATGTATGCTTCTGCTACTTGTTCTACATCAGACTTCTTCCGCAAACGGCGAAACGCTTTGACTCGGTGAGTTTCGCGGCATTCCGACTTCGATGCCCCGGTTGCCGAAATTCAGTTGCCTTTGAATTTCGGGTGATCCCTCTTGAGCATGTATGCTTCTGCTACTTGTTCTACATCAGACTTCTTCCGCAAACGGCGAAACGCTTTGACTCGGTGAGTTTCGCGGCATTCCGACTTCGATGCCCCGGTTGCCGAAATTCAGTTGCCTTTGAATTTCGGGTGATCCCTCTTGAGCATGTATGCTTCTGCTACTTGTTCTACATCAGACTTTCTTCCGCAAACGGCGAAACGCTTTGACTCGGTGAGTTTCGCGGCATTCCGACTTCGATGCCCCGGTTGCCGAAATTCAGTTGCCTTTGAATTTCGGGTGATCCCTCTTGAGCATGTATGCTTCTGCTACTTGTTCTACATCAGACTTCTTCCGCAAACGGCGAAACGCTTTGACTCGGTGAGTTTCGCGGCATTCCGACTTCGATGCCCCGGTTGCCGAAATTCAGTTGCCTTTGAATTTCGGGTGATCCCTCTTGAGCATGTATGCTTCTGCTACTTGTTCTACATCAGACTTCTTCCGCAAACGGCGAAACGCTTTGACTCGGTGAGTTTCGCGGCATTCCGACTTCGATGCCCCGGTTGCCGAAATTCAGTTGCCTTTGAATTTCGGGTGATCCCTCTTGAGCATGTATGCTTCTGCTACTTGTTCTACATCAGACTTCTTCCGCAAACGGCGAAACGCTTTGACTCGGTGAGTTTCGCGGCATTCCGACTTCGATGCCCCGGTTGCCGAAATTCAGTTGCCTTTGAATTTCGGGTGATCCCTCTTGAGCATGTATGCTTCTGCTACTTGTTCATCACACTTCTTCCGCAACGGCGAAACGCTTTGACTCGGTGAGTTTCGCGGCATTCCGACTTCGATGCCCCGGTTGCCGAAATTCAGTTGCCTTTGAATTTCGGGTGATCCCTCTTGAGCATGTATGCTTCTGCTACTTGTTCTACATCAGACTTTCTTCCGCAAACGGCGAAACGCTTTGACTCGGTGAGTTTCGCGGCATTCCGACTTCGATGCCCCGGTTGCCGAAATTCAGTTGCCTTTGAATTTCGGGTGATCCCTCTTGAGCATGTATGCTTCTGCTACTTGTTCTACATCAGACTTCTTCCGCAAACTGCGAAACGCTTTCACTCGGTGAGTTTCGCGGCATTCCGACTTCGATGCCCCGGTTGCTGAAATTTAGTTGCCTTTGAATTTCGTGTGATCCCTCTTGAGCATGTATGCTTCTGCTACTTGTTCTACATCAGACTTCATCCCCAACGGCGAAACACTTTGACTCGGTGAGTTTCGCGGCATTCCGACTTTGATGCCCAGGTCGTCGAAAGTCAGTTGCCTTTGAATTTCGGGTGATCCCTCTTGAGCATGTATGCTTCTGCTACTTGTTCTACATCAGACTTCTTCCGCAAACGGCGAAACGCTTTGACTCGGTGAGTTTCGCGGCATTCCGACTTCGATGCCCCGGTTGCCGAAATTCAGTTGCCTTTGAATTTCGGGTGATCCCTCTTGAGCATGTATGCTTTCGCTACTTGTTCTACATCAGACTTCTTCCGCAAACGGCGAAACGCTTTGACTCGGTGAGTTTCGCGTCATTCCTACTTCGATGCCCCGGTTGCCGAAATTCAGTTGCATTTGAATTTCGGGTGATCCCTCTTGAGCATGTATGCTTCTGCTACTTGTTCTACATCAAACTTCTTCCGGAAACGGCGAAACGCTTTGACTTGGTGAGTTTCGCGGCGTTCCGACTTCGATGCCCCGTTGCCGAAATTCAGTTGCCTTTGTATTTCGGGTGATCCCTCTTGAGCATCTATGCTTCTGCTACTTGTTCTACATCAGACTTCTTCCGCAAACGGCGAAACGCTTTGACTCGGTGAGTTTCGCGGCATTCCGACTTCGATGCCCCGGTTGCCGAAATTCAGTTGCCTTTGAATTTTGTGTGATCCCTCTTGAGCATGTATGCTTCCGCTACTTGTTCTACATCAGACTTCTTCCGAAAACGGCGAAAGGCTTTGACTCGGTGAGTTTCGCAGTATTCCGACTTTGATGCCCTGGTTTGCGAAATTCAGTTGCCT
>CM055356.1:3122349-3172638 GCA_029228515.1 Populus alba x Populus x berolinensis | reverse complement strand
GGCAAATGAATTTTGCAACCGGGCATCGAAGTCGGAATTGCCGCGAAACTCACCGAGTCAAAGCGTTTCGCGTTTGCGGAAGAAGTCTGATGTGGAACAAGTAGCAGAAGCATACATGCTCAAGAGGGATCACCGAAATCAAAGGCAAATGAATTTCGGCAAACGGGGCATCGAAGTCGGAATGCCGCGAAACTCACCGAGTCAAAGCGTTTCGCCGTTTGCGGAAGGAAGTCTGATGTGGAACAAGTAGCAGAAGCATAAATGCTCAAGAGGGATCACCCGAAATTCAAAGGCAACTGAATTTCGGCAACCGGGGCATCGAAGTCGGAATGCCGCGAAACTCACCGAGGTCAAAGCGTTTCGCCGTTTGCGGAAGAAGTCTGATGTAGAAAAGTAGCAGAAGCATACATGCTCAAGGGATCATCACCGAAATTCAAAGGCAACTGAATTTCGGCAACCGGGGATCGAAGTCGGAATGCCGCGAAACTCACCGAGTCAAAGCGTTTCGCCGTTTGCGGAAGAAGTCTGATGTAGAACAAGTAGCAGAAAGCATAAATGCTCAAGAGGGATCACCCGAAATTCAAAGGCAACTGAATTTCGGCAACCGGGGCATCGAAGTCGGAATGCCGCGAAACTCACCGAGTCAAAGCGTTTCGCCGTTTGCGGAAGAAGTCTGATGTGGAACAAGTAGCAGAAGAAGCATACATGCTCAAGAGGGATCACCGAAATTCAAAGGCAACTGAATTTCGGCAACCGGGGCATCGAAGTCGGAATGCGCGAAACTCACCGAGTCAAAGCGTTTCGCCGTTTGCGGAAGAAGTCTGATGTGGAACAAGTAGCAGAAGCATACATGCTCAAGAGGGATCACCCGAAATTCAAAGGCAACTGAATTTCGGCAACCGGGGCATCGAAGTCGGAATGCCGCGAAACTCACCGAGTCAAAGCGTTTCGCCGTTTGCGGAAAGAAGTATGATGTAGAACAAGTAGCAGAAGCATACATGCTCAAGAGGGATCACACCGAAATTCAAAGGCAACTGAATTTCGGCAACCGGGGCATCGAAGTCGGAATGCCGCGAAACTCACCGAGTCAAAGCGTTGCGCCGTTTGCGGGAGGAAGTCTGATGTGGAACAAGTAGCAGAAGCATACATGCTCAAGAGGATCACCCGAAATTCAAGGCAACTGAATTTCGGCAACCGGGGCATCGAAGTCGGAATGCCGCGAAACTCACCGAGTCAAAGCGTTTCGCCGTTTGCGGAAGAAGTCTGATGTGGAACAAGTAGCAGAAGCATACATGCTCAAGAGGGATCACCCGAAATTCAAA
This sequence comes from Populus alba x Populus x berolinensis, assembly GCA_029228515.1. Taxonomy (NCBI): domain Eukaryota; kingdom Viridiplantae; phylum Streptophyta; class Magnoliopsida; order Malpighiales; family Salicaceae; genus Populus; species Populus alba x Populus x berolinensis. The sequence goes on along the minus strand of CM055356.1, from coordinate 3,171,316 downwards.
GGCAACTGAATTTCGGCAACCGGGGAATCGAAGTCGGGAATGCCGCGAAACTCACCGAGTCAAAGCGTTTCGCCGTTTGCGGAAGAAGTCTGATGTTGGAACAAGTAGCAGAAGCATACATGCTCAAGAGGGATCACCCGAAATTCAAAGGCAACTGAATTTCGGGAACCGGGGCATCGAAGTCGGAATGCGCGAAACTCACCGAGTCAAAGCGTTTCGCCGTTTGCGGAAGAAGTCTGATGTGGAACAAGTAGCAGAAGCATAAATGCTCAAGAGGGATCACCCGAAATTCAAAGGCAACTGAATTTCGGCAACGGGGAATCGAAGTCGGAATGCCGCGAAACTCACACGAGTCAAAGCGTTTCGCCGTTTGCGGAAGAAGTCTGATGTGGAACAAGTAGCAGAAGCATACATGCTCAAGAGGGATCACCCAAATTCAAAGGCAACTGAATTTCGGCAACCGGGGATCGAAGTCGGAATGCCGCGAAACTCACCGACTCAAAGCGTTTCGCCGTTTGCGGAAGAAAGTCTGATGTAGAACAAGTAGCAGAAGCATAAATGCTCAAGAGGGATCACCCGAAATTCAAAGGCAACTGAATTTTGGCAACCGGGGAATCGAAGTCGGAATGCCGCGAAACTCACCGAGTCAAAGCGTTTCGCCGTTTGCGGAAGAAGTCTGATGTGGAACAAGTAGCAGAAGCATAAATGCTCAAGAGGGATCACCCGAAATTCAAAGGGAACTGAATTTCGGCAACTGGGGCATCGAAGTCGGAATGCCGCGAAACTCACCGAGTCAAAGCGTTTCGCCGTTTGCGGAAGAAGTCTGATGTGGAACAAGTAGCAGAAGCATAAATGCTCAAGAGGGATCACCCGAATTTCAAATGCAACTGAATTTCAGCAACCGGGGCATCGAAGTCCGAATGCCGCGAAACTCACCGAGTTAAAACGTTTCGCTGTTTGTGGATGAAGTCTGATGTGGAACAAGAATCAGAAGCATACATGCTCAAGAGGGATCACCCGAAATTCAAAGGCAACTGAATTTCGGCAACCGGGGCATCGAAGTCCGAATGCCGCGAAACTCACCAAGTCAAAGCGTTTCGCCGTTTGCGGAAGAAGTCTGATGTGGAACAAGTAGCAGAAGCATAAATGCTCAAGAGGGATCACCCGAAATTCAAAGGCAACTGAATTTCGGCAACAGGGGAATCGAAGTCGGAATGCCGCGAAAACTCACCGATTCAAAGGCGTTTCTTTCCAAAGAGGGAATACCCGAATTCGGGCATCTTTTTCCAAGCCTGTTTGCGGAAGAATGTCTGCTGTGCGGAAAACAAGTAGCAGAAGCATACATGCTCAAGAGGGATCACCCGAAATTCAAAGGCAACTGATTTCGGCAACCGGGGAATCGAAGTCGGAATGCCGCGAAACTCAGCGAGTCAAAGCGTTTCGCCGTTTGCGGTAGAAGTCTGATGTGGAACAAGTAGCAGAAGCATAAATGCTCAAGAGGGATCACCCGAAATTCAAAGGCAACTGAATTTCGGCAACGGGGGAATCGAAGTCGGAATGCCGCGAAACTCACCGAGTCAAAGCGTTTCGCCGTTTGCGGAAGAAGTCTGATGTAGAACAAGTAGCAGAAGCATACATGCTCAAGAGGGATCACCCCAAATTCAAAGGCAACGGAATTTCGGGAACGAGGGCATCGAAGTCGGAATGCCGCGAAACTCTCCGAGTCAAAGCGTTTTGCCGTTTGCGGAAGAAGTCTGATGTGGCACAAGTAGAAGAAGCATACACGCTCAAGAGCGATCACCCGAAATTCAAAGGCAACTGAATTTCGCCAACTGGGGAATCAAAGTCGGATTGCCGCGAAACTCACCGAGTCAAAGCGTTCCGCCGTTTGCGGAAGAAGAAGTCTGATGTGGAACAAGTAGCAGAAGCATACATGCTCAAGAGGGATCACCCGAAATTCAAAGGCAACTGAATTTCGGCAACCGGGGCATCGAAGTCGGAATGCCGCGAAACTCACCGAGTCAAAGCGTTTCGCCGTTTGCGGAAGAAGTCTGATGTAGAACAAGTAGCAGAAGCATACATGCTCAAGAGGGATCACCCGAAATTCAAAGGCAACTGAATTTCGGCAACCGGGGCATCGAAGTCGGAATGCCGCGAAACTCACCGAGTCAAAGCGTTTCGCCGTTTGCGGAAGAAGTCTGATGTAGAACAAGTAGCAGAAGCATACATGCTCAAGAGGGATCACCCGAAATTCAAAGGCAACTGAATTTCGGCAACCGGGCATCGAAGTCGGAATGCCGCGAAACTCACCGAGTCAAAGCGTTTCGCCGTTTGCGGAAGAAGAAGTCTGATGTAGAACAAGTAGCAGAAGCATACATGCTCAAGAGGGATCACCCGAAATTCAAAGGCAACTGAATTTCGGCAACCGGGGCATCGAAGTCGGAATGCCGCGAAACTCACCGAGTCAAAGCGTTTCGCCGTTTGCGGAAGAAGTTGATGTGGAACAAGTAGCAGAAGCATACATGCTCAAGAGGGATCACCCGAAATTCAAAGGCAACTGAATTTCGGCAACCGGGGCATCGAAGTCGGAATGCCGCGAAACTCACCGAGTCAAAGCGTTTCGCCGTTTGAAGAAGAAGTTGATGTGGAACAAGTAGCAGAAGCATACATGCTCAAGAGGGATCACCCGAAATTCAAAGGCAACTGAATTTCGGCAACCGGGGCATCGAAGTCGGAATGCCGCGAAACTCACCGAGTCAAAGCGTTTCGCCGTTTGCGGAAGAAGTCTGATGTGGAACAAGTAGCAGAAGCATACATGCTCAAGAGGGATCACCCGAAATTCAAAGGCAACTGAATTTCGGCAACCGGCAACGGGCATCGAAGTCGGAATGCCGCGAAACTCACCGAGTCAAAGCGTTTCGCCGTTTGCGGAAGAAGTCTGATGTGAACAAGTAGCAGAAGCATACATGCTCAAGAGGGATCACCCGAAATTCAAAGGCAACTGAATTTCGGCAACCGGGCATCGAAGTCGGAATGCCGCGAAACTCACCGAGTCAAAGCGTTTCGCCGTTTGCGGAAGAAGTCTGATGTAGAACAAGTAGCAGAAGCATACATGCTCAAGAGGGATCACCCGAAATTCAAAGGCAACTGAATTTCGGCAACCGGGGCATCGAAGTCGGAATGCCGCGAAACTCACCGAGTCAAAGCGTTTCGCCGTTTGCGGAAGAAGTCTGATGTGGAACAAGTAGCAGAAGCATACATGCTCAAGAGGGATCACCCGAAATTCAAAGGCAACTGAATTTCGGCAACCGGGGCATCGAAGTCGGAATGCCGCGAAACTCACCGAGTCAAAGCGTTTCGCCGTTTGCGGAAGAAGTCTGATGTAGAACAAGTAGCAGAAGCATACATGCTCAAGAGGGATCACCCGAAATTCAAAGGCAACTGAATTTCGGCAACCGGGGCATCGAAGTCGGAATGCCGCGAAACTCACCGAGTCAAAGCGTTTCGCCGTTTGCGGAAGAAGTCTGATGTAGAACAAGTAGCAGAAGCATACATGCTCAAGAGGGATCACCCGAAATTCAAAGGCAACTGAATTTCGGCAACGGGGCATCGAAGTCGGAATGCCGCGAAACTCACCGAGTCAAAGCGTTTCGCCGTTTGCGGAAGAAGTCTGATGTAGAACAAGTAGCAGAAGCATACATGCTCAAGAGGGATCACCCGAAATTCAAAGGCAACTGAATTTCGGCAACCGGGGCATCGAAGTCGGAATGCCGCGAAACTCACCGAGTCAAAGCGTTTCGCCGTTTGCGGAAGAAGTCTGATGTAGAACAAGTAGCAGAAGCATACATGCTCAAGAGGGATCACCCGAAATTCAAAGGCAACTGAATTTCGGCAACCGGGGCATCGAAGTCGGAATGCCGCGAAACTCACCGAGTCAAAGCGTTTCGCCGTTTGCGGAAGAAGTCTGATGTAGAACAAGTAGCAGAAGCATACATGCTCAAGAGGGATCACCCGAAATTCAAAGGCAACTGAATTTCGGCAACCGGGGCATCGAAGTCGGAATGCCGCGAAACTCACCGAGTCAAAGCGTTTCGCCGTTTGCGGAAGAAGTCTGATGTAGAACAAGTAGCAGAAGCATACATGCTCAAGAGGGATCACCCGAAATTCAAAGGCAACTGAATTTCGGCAACCGGGGCATCGAAGTCGGAATGCCGCGAAACTCACCGAGTCAAAGCGTTTCGCCGTTTGCGGAAGAAGTCTGATGTAGAACAAGTAGCAGAAGCATACATGCTCAAGAGGGATCACCCGAAATTCAAAGGCAACTGAATTTCGGCAACCGGGGCATCGAAGTCGGAATGCCGCGAAACTCACCGAGTCAAAGCGTTTCGCCGTTTGCGGAAGAAGTCTGATGTAGAACAAGTAGCAGAAGCATACATGCTCAAGAGGGATCACCCGAAATTCAAAGGCAACTGAATTTCGGCAACCGGGGCATCGAAGTCGGAATGCCGCGAAACTCACCGAGTCAAAGCGTTTCGCCGTTTGCGGAAGAAGTCTGATGTAGAACAAGTAGCAGAAGCATACATGCTCAAGAGGGATCACCCGAAATTCAAAGGCAACTGAATTTCGGCAACGGGGCATCGAAGTCGGAATGCCGCGAAACTCACCGAGTCAAAGCGTTTCGCCGTTTGCGGAAGAAGTCTGATGTAGAACAAGTAGCAGAAGCATACATGCTCAAGAGGGATCACCCGAAATTCAAAGGCAACTGAATTTCGGCAACCGGGGCATCGAAGTCGGAATGCCGCGAAACTCACCGAGTCAAAGCGTTTCGCCGTTTGCGGAAGAAGTCTGATGTAGAACAAGTAGCAGAAGCATACATGCTCAAGAGGGATCACCCGAAATTCAAAGGCAACTGAATTTCGGCAACCGGGGCATCGAAGTCGGAATGCCGCGAAACTCACCGAGTCAAAGCGTTTCGCCGTTTGCGGAAGAAGTCTGATGTAGAACAAGTAGCAGAAGCATACATGCTCAAGAGGGATCACCCGAAATTCAAAGGCAACTGAATTTCGGCAACCGGGGCATCGAAGTCGGAATGCCGCGAAACTCACCGAGTCAAAGCGTTTCGCCGTTTGCGGAAGAAGTCTGATGTAGAACAAGTAGCAGAAGCATACATGCTCAAGAGGGATCACCCGAAATTCAAAGGCAACTGAATTTCGGCAACCGGGGCATCGAAGTCGGAATGCCGCGAAACTCACCGAGTCAAAGCGTTTCGCCGTTTGCGGAAGAAGTCTGATGTAGAACAAGTAGCAGAAGCATACATGCTCAAGAGGGATCACCCGAAATTCAAAGGCAACTGAATTTCGGCAACCGGGGCATCGAAGTCGGAATGCCGCGAAACTCACCGAGTCAAAGCGTTTCGCCGTTTGCGGAAGAAGTCTGATGTAGAACAAGTAGCAGAAGCATACATGCTCAAGAGGGATCACCCGAAATTCAAAGGCAACTGAATTTCGGCAACCGGGGCATCGAAGTCGGAATGCCGCGAAACTCACCGAGTCAAAGCGTTTCGCCGTTTGCGGAAGAAGTCTGATGTAGAACAAGTAGCAGAAGCATACATGCTCAAGAGGGATCACCCGAAATTCAAAGGCAACTGAATTTCGGCAACCGGGGCATCGAAGTCGGAATGCCGCGAAACTCACCGAGTCAAAGCGTTTCGCCGTTTGCGGAAGAAGTCTGATGTAGAACAAGTAGCAGAAGCATACATGCTCAAGAGGGATCACCCGAAATTCAAAGGCAACTGAATTTCGGCAACCGGGGCATCGAAGTCGGAATGCCGCGAAACTCACCGAGTCAAAGCGTTTCGCCGTTTGCGGAAGAAGTCTGATGTAGAACAAGTAGCAGAAGCATACATGCTCAAGAGGGATCACCCGAAATTCAAAGGCAACTGAATTTCGGCAACCGGGGCATCGAAGTCGGAATGCCGCGAAACTCACCGAGTCAAAGCGTTTCGCCGTTTGCGGAAGAAGTCTGATGTAGAACAAGTAGCAGAAGCATACATGCTCAAGAGGGATCACCCGAAATTCAAAGGCAACTGAATTTCGGCAACCGGGGCATCGAAGTCGGAATGCCGCGAAACTCACCGAGTCAAAGCGTTTCGCCGTTTGCGGAAGAAGTCTGATGTAGAACAAGTAGCAGAAGCATACATGCTCAAGAGGGATCACCCGAAATTCAAAGGCAACTGAATTTCGGCAACCGGGGCATCGAAGTCGGAATGCCGCGAAACTCACCGAGTCAAAGCGTTTCGCCGTTTGCGGAAGAAGTCTGATGTAGAACAAGTAGCAGAAGCATACATGCTCAAGAGGGATCACCCGAAATTCAAAGGCAACTGAATTTCGGCAACCGGGGCATCGAAGTCGGAATGCCGCGAAACTCACCGAGTCAAAGCGTTTCGCCGTTTGCGGAAGAAGTCTGATGTAGAACAAGTAGCAGAAGCATACATGCTCAAGAGGGATCACCCGAAATTCAAAGGCAACTGAATTTCGGCAACCGGGGCATCGAAGTCGGAATGCCGCGAAACTCACCGAGTCAAAGCGTTTCGCCGTTTGCGGAAGAAGTCTGATGTAGAACAAGTAGCAGAAGCATACATGCTCAAGAGGGATCACCCGAAATTCAAAGGCAACTGAATTTCGGCAACCGGGGCATCGAAGTCGGAATGCCGCGAAACTCACCGAGTCAAAGCGTTTCGCCGTTTGCGGAAGAAGTCTGATGTAGAACAAGTAGCAGAAGCATACATGCTCAAGAGGGATCACCCGAAATTCAAAGGCAACTGAATTTCGGCAACCGGGGCATCGAAGTCGGAATGCCGCGAAACTCACCGAGTCAAAGCGTTTCGCCGTTTGCGGAAGAAGTCTGATGTAGAACAAGTAGCAGAAGCATACATGCTCAAGAGGGATCACCCGAAATTCAAAGGCAACTGAATTTCGGCAACCGGGGCATCGAAGTCGGAATGCCGCGAAACTCACCGAGTCAAAGCGTTTCGCCGTTTGCGGAAGAAGTCTGATGTAGAACAAGTAGCAGAAGCATACATGCTCAAGAGGGATCACCCGAAATTCAAAGGCAACTGAATTTCGGCAACCGGGGCATCGAAGTCGGAATGCCGCGAAACTCACCGAGTCAAAGCGTTTCGCCGTTTGCGGAAGAAGTCTGATGTAGAACAAGTAGCAGAAGCATACATGCTCAAGAGGGATCACCCGAAATTCAAAGGCAACTGAATTTCGGCAACCGGGGCATCGAAGTCGGAATGCCGCGAAACTCACCGAGTCAAAGCGTTTCGCCGTTTGCGGAAGAAGTCTGATGTAGAACAAGTAGCAGAAGCATACATGCTCAAGAGGGATCACCCGAAATTCAAAGGCAACTGAATTTCGGCAACCGGGGCATCGAAGTCGGAATGCCGCGAAACTCACCGAGTCAAAGCGTTTCGCCGTTTGCGGAAGAAGTCTGATGTAGAACAAGTAGCAGAAGCATACATGCTCAAGAGGGATCACCCGAAATTCAAAGGCAACTGAATTTCGGCAACCGGGGCATCGAAGTCGGAATGCCGCGAAACTCACCGAGTCAAAGCGTTTCGCCGTTTGCGGAAGAAGTCTGATGTAGAACAAGTAGCAGAAGCATACATGCTCAAGAGGGATCACCCGAAATTCAAAGGCAACTGAATTTCGGCAACCGGGGCATCGAAGTCGGAATGCCGCGAAACTCACCGAGTCAAAGCGTTTCGCCGTTTGCGGAAGAAGTCTGATGTAGAACAAGTAGCAGAAGCATACATGCTCAAGAGGGATCACCCGAAATTCAAAGGCAACTGAATTTCGGCAACCGGGGCATCGAAGTCGGAATGCCGCGAAACTCACCGAGTCAAAGCGTTTCGCCGTTTGCGGAAGAAGTCTGATGTAGAACAAGTAGCAGAAGCATACATGCTCAAGAGGGATCACCCGAAATTCAAAGGCAACTGAATTTCGGCAACCGGGGCATCGAAGTCGGAATGCCGCGAAACTCACCGAGTCAAAGCGTTTCGCCGTTTGCGGAAGAAGTCTGATGTAGAACAAGTAGCAGAAGCATACATGCTCAAGAGGGATCACCCGAAATTCAAAGGCAACTGAATTTCGGCAACCGGGGCATCGAAGTCGGAATGCCGCGAAACTCACCGAGTCAAAGCGTTTCGCCGTTTGCGGAAGAAGTCTGATGTAGAACAAGTAGCAGAAGCATACATGCTCAAGAGGGATCACCCGAAATTCAAAGGCAACTGAATTTCGGCAACCGGGGCATCGAAGTCGGAATGCCGCGAAACTCACCGAGTCAAAGCGTTTCGCCGTTTGCGGAAGAAGTCTGATGTAGAACAAGTAGCAGAAGCATACATGCTCAAGAGGGATCACCCGAAATTCAAAGGCAACTGAATTTCGGCAACCGGGGCATCGAAGTCGGAATGCCGCGAAACTCACCGAGTCAAAGCGTTTCGCCGTTTGCGGAAGAAGTCTGATGTAGAACAAGTAGCAGAAGCATACATGCTCAAGAGGGATCACCCGAAATTCAAAGGCAACTGAATTTCGGCAACCGGGGCATCGAAGTCGGAATGCCGCGAAACTCACCGAGTCAAAGCGTTTCGCCGTTTGCGGAAGAAGTCTGATGTAGAACAAGTAGCAGAAGCATACATGCTCAAGAGGGATCACCCGAAATTCAAAGGCAACTGAATTTCGGCAACCGGGGCATCGAAGTCGGAATGCCGCGAAACTCACCGAGTCAAAGCGTTTCGCCGTTTGCGGAAGAAGTCTGATGTAGAACAAGTAGCAGAAGCATACATGCTCAAGAGGGATCACCCGAAATTCAAAGGCAACTGAATTTCGGCAACCGGGGCATCGAAGTCGGAATGCCGCGAAACTCACCGAGTCAAAGCGTTTCGCCGTTTGCGGAAGAAGTCTGATGTAGAACAAGTAGCAGAAGCATACATGCTCAAGAGGGATCACCCGAAATTCAAAGGCAACTGAATTTCGGCAACCGGGGCATCGAAGTCGGAATGCCGCGAAACTCACCGAGTCAAAGCGTTTCGCCGTTTGCGGAAGAAGTCTGATGTAGAACAAGTAGCAGAAGCATACATGCTCAAGAGGGATCACCCGAAATTCAAAGGCAACTGAATTTCGGCAACCGGGGCATCGAAGTCGGAATGCCGCGAAACTCACCGAGTCAAAGCGTTTCGCCGTTTGCGGAAGAAGTCTGATGTAGAACAAGTAGCAGAAGCATACATGCTCAAGAGGGATCACCCGAAATTCAAAGGCAACTGAATTTCGGCAACCGGGGCATCGAAGTCGGAATGCCGCGAAACTCACCGAGTCAAAGCGTTTCGCCGTTTGCGGAAGAAGTCTGATGTAGAACAAGTAGCAGAAGCATACATGCTCAAGAGGGATCACCCGAAATTCAAAGGCAACTGAATTTCGGCAACCGGGGCATCGAAGTCGGAATGCCGCGAAACTCACCGAGTCAAAGCGTTTCGCCGTTTGCGGAAGAAGTCTGATGTAGAACAAGTAGCAGAAGCATACATGCTCAAGAGGGATCACCCGAAATTCAAAGGCAACTGAATTTCGGCAACCGGGGCATCGAAGTCGGAATGCCGCGAAACTCACCGAGTCAAAGCGTTTCGCCGTTTGCGGAAGAAGTCTGATGTAGAACAAGTAGCAGAAGCATACATGCTCAAGAGGGATCACCCGAAATTCAAAGGCAACTGAATTTCGGCAACCGGGGCATCGAAGTCGGAATGCCGCGAAACTCACCGAGTCAAAGCGTTTCGCCGTTTGCGGAAGAAGTCTGATGTAGAACAAGTAGCAGAAGCATACATGCTCAAGAGGGATCACCCGAAATTCAAAGGCAACTGAATTTCGGCAACCGGGGCATCGAAGTCGGAATGCCGCGAAACTCACCGAGTCAAAGCGTTTCGCCGTTTGCGGAAGAAGTCTGATGTAGAACAAGTAGCAGAAGCATACATGCTCAAGAGGGATCACCCGAAATTCAAAGGCAACTGAATTTCGGCAACCGGGGCATCGAAGTCGGAATGCCGCGAAACTCACCGAGTCAAAGCGTTTCGCCGTTTGCGGAAGAAGTCTGATGTAGAACAAGTAGCAGAAGCATACATGCTCAAGAGGGATCACCCGAAATTCAAAGGCAACTGAATTTCGGCAACCGGGGCATCGAAGTCGGAATGCCGCGAAACTCACCGAGTCAAAGCGTTTCGCCGTTTGCGGAAGAAGTCTGATGTAGAACAAGTAGCAGAAGCATACATGCTCAAGAGGGATCACCCGAAATTCAAAGGCAACTGAATTTCGGCAACCGGGGCATCGAAGTCGGAATGCCGCGAAACTCACCGAGTCAAAGCGTTTCGCCGTTTGCGGAAGAAGTCTGATGTAGAACAAGTAGCAGAAGCATACATGCTCAAGAGGGATCACCCGAAATTCAAAGGCAACTGAATTTCGGCAACCGGGGCATCGAAGTCGGAATGCCGCGAAACTCACCGAGTCAAAGCGTTTCGCCGTTTGCGGAAGAAGTCTGATGTAGAACAAGTAGCAGAAGCATACATGCTCAAGAGGGATCACCCGAAATTCAAAGGCAACTGAATTTCGGCAACCGGGGCATCGAAGTCGGAATGCCGCGAAACTCACCGAGTCAAAGCGTTTCGCCGTTTGCGGAAGAAGTCTGATGTAGAACAAGTAGCAGAAGCATACATGCTCAAGAGGGATCACCCGAAATTCAAAGGCAACTGAATTTCGGCAACCGGGGCATCGAAGTCGGAATGCCGCGAAACTCACCGAGTCAAAGCGTTTCGCCGTTTGCGGAAGAAGTCTGATGTAGAACAAGTAGCAGAAGCATACATGCTCAAGAGGGATCACCCGAAATTCAAAGGCAACTGAATTTCGGCAACCGGGGCATCGAAGTCGGAATGCCGCGAAACTCACCGAGTCAAAGCGTTTCGCCGTTTGCGGAAGAAGTCTGATGTAGAACAAGTAGCAGAAGCATACATGCTCAAGAGGGATCACCCGAAATTCAAAGGCAACTGAATTTCGGCAACCGGGGCATCGAAGTCGGAATGCCGCGAAACTCACCGAGTCAAAGCGTTTCGCCGTTTGCGGAAGAAGTCTGATGTAGAACAAGTAGCAGAAGCATACATGCTCAAGAGGGATCACCCGAAATTCAAAGGCAACTGAATTTCGGCAACCGGGGCATCGAAGTCGGAATGCCGCGAAACTCACCGAGTCAAAGCGTTTCGCCGTTTGCGGAAGAAGTCTGATGTAGAACAAGTAGCAGAAGCATACATGCTCAAGAGGGATCACCCGAAATTCAAAGGCAACTGAATTTCGGCAACCGGGGCATCGAAGTCGGAATGCCGCGAAACTCACCGAGTCAAAGCGTTTCGCCGTTTGCGGAAGAAGTCTGATGTAGAACAAGTAGCAGAAGCATACATGCTCAAGAGGGATCACCCGAAATTCAAAGGCAACTGAATTTCGGCAACCGGGGCATCGAAGTCGGAATGCCGCGAAACTCACCGAGTCAAAGCGTTTCGCCGTTTGCGGAAGAAGTCTGATGTAGAACAAGTAGCAGAAGCATACATGCTCAAGAGGGATCACCCGAAATTCAAAGGCAACTGAATTTCGGCAACCGGGGCATCGAAGTCGGAATGCCGCGAAACTCACCGAGTCAAAGCGTTTCGCCGTTTGCGGAAGAAGTCTGATGTAGAACAAGTAGCAGAAGCATACATGCTCAAGAGGGATCACCCGAAATTCAAAGGCAACTGAATTTCGGCAACCGGGGCATCGAAGTCGGAATGCCGCGAAACTCACCGAGTCAAAGCGTTTCGCCGTTTGCGGAAGAAGTCTGATGTAGAACAAGTAGCAGAAGCATACATGCTCAAGAGGGATCACCCGAAATTCAAAGGCAACTGAATTTCGGCAACCGGGGCATCGAAGTCGGAATGCCGCGAAACTCACCGAGTCAAAGCGTTTCGCCGTTTGCGGAAGAAGTCTGATGTAGAACAAGTAGCAGAAGCATACATGCTCAAGAGGGATCACCCGAAATTCAAAGGCAACTGAATTTCGGCAACCGGGGCATCGAAGTCGGAATGCCGCGAAACTCACCGAGTCAAAGCGTTTCGCCGTTTGCGGAAGAAGTCTGATGTAGAACAAGTAGCAGAAGCATACATGCTCAAGAGGGATCACCCGAAATTCAAAGGCAACTGAATTTCGGCAACCGGGGCATCGAAGTCGGAATGCCGCGAAACTCACCGAGTCAAAGCGTTTCGCCGTTTGCGGAAGAAGTCTGATGTAGAACAAGTAGCAGAAGCATACATGCTCAAGAGGGATCACCCGAAATTCAAAGGCAACTGAATTTCGGCAACCGGGGCATCGAAGTCGGAATGCCGCGAAACTCACCGAGTCAAAGCGTTTCGCCGTTTGCGGAAGAAGTCTGATGTAGAACAAGTAGCAGAAGCATACATGCTCAAGAGGGATCACCCGAAATTCAAAGGCAACTGAATTTCGGCAACCGGGGCATCGAAGTCGGAATGCCGCGAAACTCACCGAGTCAAAGCGTTTCGCCGTTTGCGGAAGAAGTCTGATGTAGAACAAGTAGCAGAAGCATACATGCTCAAGAGGGATCACCCGAAATTCAAAGGCAACTGAATTTCGGCAACCGGGGCATCGAAGTCGGAATGCCGCGAAACTCACCGAGTCAAAGCGTTTCGCCGTTTGCGGAAGAAGTCTGATGTAGAACAAGTAGCAGAAGCATACATGCTCAAGAGGGATCACCCGAAATTCAAAGGCAACTGAATTTCGGCAACCGGGGCATCGAAGTCGGAATGCCGCGAAACTCACCGAGTCAAAGCGTTTCGCCGTTTGCGGAAGAAGTCTGATGTAGAACAAGTAGCAGAAGCATACATGCTCAAGAGGGATCACCCGAAATTCAAAGGCAACTGAATTTCGGCAACCGGGGCATCGAAGTCGGAATGCCGCGAAACTCACCGAGTCAAAGCGTTTCGCCGTTTGCGGAAGAAGTCTGATGTAGAACAAGTAGCAGAAGCATACATGCTCAAGAGGGATCACCCGAAATTCAAAGGCAACTGAATTTCGGCAACCGGGGCATCGAAGTCGGAATGCCGCGAAACTCACCGAGTCAAAGCGTTTCGCCGTTTGCGGAAGAAGTCTGATGTAGAACAAGTAGCAGAAGCATACATGCTCAAGAGGGATCACCCGAAATTCAAAGGCAACTGAATTTCGGCAACCGGGGCATCGAAGTCGGAATGCCGCGAAACTCACCGAGTCAAAGCGTTTCGCCGTTTGCGGAAGAAGTCTGATGTAGAACAAGTAGCAGAAGCATACATGCTCAAGAGGGATCACCCGAAATTCAAAGGCAACTGAATTTCGGCAACCGGGGCATCGAAGTCGGAATGCCGCGAAACTCACCGAGTCAAAGCGTTTCGCCGTTTGCGGAAGAAGTCTGATGTAGAACAAGTAGCAGAAGCATACATGCTCAAGAGGGATCACCCGAAATTCAAAGGCAACTGAATTTCGGCAACCGGGGCATCGAAGTCGGAATGCCGCGAAACTCACCGAGTCAAAGCGTTTCGCCGTTTGCGGAAGAAGTCTGATGTAGAACAAGTAGCAGAAGCATACATGCTCAAGAGGGATCACCCGAAATTCAAAGGCAACTGAATTTCGGCAACCGGGGCATCGAAGTCGGAATGCCGCGAAACTCACCGAGTCAAAGCGTTTCGCCGTTTGCGGAAGAAGTCTGATGTAGAACAAGTAGCAGAAGCATACATGCTCAAGAGGGATCACCCGAAATTCAAAGGCAACTGAATTTCGGCAACCGGGGCATCGAAGTCGGAATGCCGCGAAACTCACCGAGTCAAAGCGTTTCGCCGTTTGCGGAAGAAGTCTGATGTAGAACAAGTAGCAGAAGCATACATGCTCAAGAGGGATCACCCGAAATTCAAAGGCAACTGAATTTCGGCAACCGGGGCATCGAAGTCGGAATGCCGCGAAACTCACCGAGTCAAAGCGTTTCGCCGTTTGCGGAAGAAGTCTGATGTAGAACAAGTAGCAGAAGCATACATGCTCAAGAGGGATCACCCGAAATTCAAAGGCAACTGAATTTCGGCAACCGGGGCATCGAAGTCGGAATGCCGCGAAACTCACCGAGTCAAAGCGTTTCGCCGTTTGCGGAAGAAGTCTGATGTAGAACAAGTAGCAGAAGCATACATGCTCAAGAGGGATCACCCGAAATTCAAAGGCAACTGAATTTCGGCAACCGGGGCATCGAAGTCGGAATGCCGCGAAACTCACCGAGTCAAAGCGTTTCGCCGTTTGCGGAAGAAGTCTGATGTAGAACAAGTAGCAGAAGCATACATGCTCAAGAGGGATCACCCGAAATTCAAAGGCAACTGAATTTCGGCAACCGGGGCATCGAAGTCGGAATGCCGCGAAACTCACCGAGTCAAAGCGTTTCGCCGTTTGCGGAAGAAGTCTGATGTAGAACAAGTAGCAGAAGCATACATGCTCAAGAGGGATCACCCGAAATTCAAAGGCAACTGAATTTCGGCAACCGGGGCATCGAAGTCGGAATGCCGCGAAACTCACCGAGTCAAAGCGTTTCGCCGTTTGCGGAAGAAGTCTGATGTAGAACAAGTAGCAGAAGCATACATGCTCAAGAGGGATCACCCGAAATTCAAAGGCAACTGAATTTCGGCAACCGGGGCATCGAAGTCGGAATGCCGCGAAACTCACCGAGTCAAAGCGTTTCGCCGTTTGCGGAAGAAGTCTGATGTAGAACAAGTAGCAGAAGCATACATGCTCAAGAGGGATCACCCGAAATTCAAAGGCAACTGAATTTCGGCAACCGGGGCATCGAAGTCGGAATGCCGCGAAACTCACCGAGTCAAAGCGTTTCGCCGTTTGCGGAAGAAGTCTGATGTAGAACAAGTAGCAGAAGCATACATGCTCAAGAGGGATCACCCGAAATTCAAAGGCAACTGAATTTCGGCAACCGGGGCATCGAAGTCGGAATGCCGCGAAACTCACCGAGTCAAAGCGTTTCGCCGTTTGCGGAAGAAGTCTGATGTAGAACAAGTAGCAGAAGCATACATGCTCAAGAGGGATCACCCGAAATTCAAAGGCAACTGAATTTCGGCAACCGGGGCATCGAAGTCGGAATGCCGCGAAACTCACCGAGTCAAAGCGTTTCGCCGTTTGCGGAAGAAGTCTGATGTAGAACAAGTAGCAGAAGCATACATGCTCAAGAGGGATCACCCGAAATTCAAAGGCAACTGAATTTCGGCAACCGGGGCATCGAAGTCGGAATGCCGCGAAACTCACCGAGTCAAAGCGTTTCGCCGTTTGCGGAAGAAGTCTGATGTAGAACAAGTAGCAGAAGCATACATGCTCAAGAGGGATCACCCGAAATTCAAAGGCAACTGAATTTCGGCAACCGGGGCATCGAAGTCGGAATGCCGCGAAACTCACCGAGTCAAAGCGTTTCGCCGTTTGCGGAAGAAGTCTGATGTAGAACAAGTAGCAGAAGCATACATGCTCAAGAGGGATCACCCGAAATTCAAAGGCAACTGAATTTCGGCAACCGGGGCATCGAAGTCGGAATGCCGCGAAACTCACCGAGTCAAAGCGTTTCGCCGTTTGCGGAAGAAGTCTGATGTAGAACAAGTAGCAGAAGCATACATGCTCAAGAGGGATCACCCGAAATTCAAAGGCAACTGAATTTCGGCAACCGGGGCATCGAAGTCGGAATGCCGCGAAACTCACCGAGTCAAAGCGTTTCGCCGTTTGCGGAAGAAGTCTGATGTAGAACAAGTAGCAGAAGCATACATGCTCAAGAGGGATCACCCGAAATTCAAAGGCAACTGAATTTCGGCAACCGGGGCATCGAAGTCGGAATGCCGCGAAACTCACCGAGTCAAAGCGTTTCGCCGTTTGCGGAAGAAGTCTGATGTAGAACAAGTAGCAGAAGCATACATGCTCAAGAGGGATCACCCGAAATTCAAAGGCAACTGAATTTCGGCAACCGGGGCATCGAAGTCGGAATGCCGCGAAACTCACCGAGTCAAAGCGTTTCGCCGTTTGCGGAAGAAGTCTGATGTAGAACAAGTAGCAGAAGCATACATGCTCAAGAGGGATCACCCGAAATTCAAAGGCAACTGAATTTCGGCAACCGGGGCATCGAAGTCGGAATGCCGCGAAACTCACCGAGTCAAAGCGTTTCGCCGTTTGCGGAAGAAGTCTGATGTAGAACAAGTAGCAGAAGCATACATGCTCAAGAGGGATCACCCGAAATTCAAAGGCAACTGAATTTCGGCAACCGGGGCATCGAAGTCGGAATGCCGCGAAACTCACCGAGTCAAAGCGTTTCGCCGTTTGCGGAAGAAGTCTGATGTAGAACAAGTAGCAGAAGCATACATGCTCAAGAGGGATCACCCGAAATTCAAAGGCAACTGAATTTCGGCAACCGGGGCATCGAAGTCGGAATGCCGCGAAACTCACCGAGTCAAAGCGTTTCGCCGTTTGCGGAAGAAGTCTGATGTAGAACAAGTAGCAGAAGCATACATGCTCAAGAGGGATCACCCGAAATTCAAAGGCAACTGAATTTCGGCAACCGGGGCATCGAAGTCGGAATGCCGCGAAACTCACCGAGTCAAAGCGTTTCGCCGTTTGCGGAAGAAGTCTGATGTAGAACAAGTAGCAGAAGCATACATGCTCAAGAGGGATCACCCGAAATTCAAAGGCAACTGAATTTCGGCAACCGGGGCATCGAAGTCGGAATGCCGCGAAACTCACCGAGTCAAAGCGTTTCGCCGTTTGCGGAAGAAGTCTGATGTAGAACAAGTAGCAGAAGCATACATGCTCAAGAGGGATCACCCGAAATTCAAAGGCAACTGAATTTCGGCAACCGGGGCATCGAAGTCGGAATGCCGCGAAACTCACCGAGTCAAAGCGTTTCGCCGTTTGCGGAAGAAGTCTGATGTAGAACAAGTAGCAGAAGCATACATGCTCAAGAGGGATCACCCGAAATTCAAAGGCAACTGAATTTCGGCAACCGGGGCATCGAAGTCGGAATGCCGCGAAACTCACCGAGTCAAAGCGTTTCGCCGTTTGCGGAAGAAGTCTGATGTAGAACAAGTAGCAGAAGCATACATGCTCAAGAGGGATCACCCGAAATTCAAAGGCAACTGAATTTCGGCAACCGGGGCATCGAAGTCGGAATGCCGCGAAACTCACCGAGTCAAAGCGTTTCGCCGTTTGCGGAAGAAGTCTGATGTAGAACAAGTAGCAGAAGCATACATGCTCAAGAGGGATCACCCGAAATTCAAAGGCAACTGAATTTCGGCAACCGGGGCATCGAAGTCGGAATGCCGCGAAACTCACCGAGTCAAAGCGTTTCGCCGTTTGCGGAAGAAGTCTGATGTAGAACAAGTAGCAGAAGCATACATGCTCAAGAGGGATCACCCGAAATTCAAAGGCAACTGAATTTCGGCAACCGGGGCATCGAAGTCGGAATGCCGCGAAACTCACCGAGTCAAAGCGTTTCGCCGTTTGCGGAAGAAGTCTGATGTAGAACAAGTAGCAGAAGCATACATGCTCAAGAGGGATCACCCGAAATTCAAAGGCAACTGAATTTCGGCAACCGGGGCATCGAAGTCGGAATGCCGCGAAACTCACCGAGTCAAAGCGTTTCGCCGTTTGCGGAAGAAGTCTGATGTAGAACAAGTAGCAGAAGCATACATGCTCAAGAGGGATCACCCGAAATTCAAAGGCAACTGAATTTCGGCAACCGGGGCATCGAAGTCGGAATGCCGCGAAACTCACCGAGTCAAAGCGTTTCGCCGTTTGCGGAAGAAGTCTGATGTAGAACAAGTAGCAGAAGCATACATGCTCAAGAGGGATCACCCGAAATTCAAAGGCAACTGAATTTCGGCAACCGGGGCATCGAAGTCGGAATGCCGCGAAACTCACCGAGTCAAAGCGTTTCGCCGTTTGCGGAAGAAGTCTGATGTAGAACAAGTAGCAGAAGCATACATGCTCAAGAGGGATCACCCGAAATTCAAAGGCAACTGAATTTCGGCAACCGGGGCATCGAAGTCGGAATGCCGCGAAACTCACCGAGTCAAAGCGTTTCGCCGTTTGCGGAAGAAGTCTGATGTAGAACAAGTAGCAGAAGCATACATGCTCAAGAGGGATCACCCGAAATTCAAAGGCAACTGAATTTCGGCAACCGGGGCATCGAAGTCGGAATGCCGCGAAACTCACCGAGTCAAAGCGTTTCGCCGTTTGCGGAAGAAGTCTGATGTAGAACAAGTAGCAGAAGCATACATGCTCAAGAGGGATCACCCGAAATTCAAAGGCAACTGAATTTCGGCAACCGGGGCATCGAAGTCGGAATGCCGCGAAACTCACCGAGTCAAAGCGTTTCGCCGTTTGCGGAAGAAGTCTGATGTAGAACAAGTAGCAGAAGCATACATGCTCAAGAGGGATCACCCGAAATTCAAAGGCAACTGAATTTCGGCAACCGGGGCATCGAAGTCGGAATGCCGCGAAACTCACCGAGTCAAAGCGTTTCGCCGTTTGCGGAAGAAGTCTGATGTAGAACAAGTAGCAGAAGCATACATGCTCAAGAGGGATCACCCGAAATTCAAAGGCAACTGAATTTCGGCAACCGGGGCATCGAAGTCGGAATGCCGCGAAACTCACCGAGTCAAAGCGTTTCGCCGTTTGCGGAAGAAGTCTGATGTAGAACAAGTAGCAGAAGCATACATGCTCAAGAGGGATCACCCGAAATTCAAAGGCAACTGAATTTCGGCAACCGGGGCATCGAAGTCGGAATGCCGCGAAACTCACCGAGTCAAAGCGTTTCGCCGTTTGCGGAAGAAGTCTGATGTAGAACAAGTAGCAGAAGCATACATGCTCAAGAGGGATCACCCGAAATTCAAAGGCAACTGAATTTCGGCAACCGGGGCATCGAAGTCGGAATGCCGCGAAACTCACCGAGTCAAAGCGTTTCGCCGTTTGCGGAAGAAGTCTGATGTAGAACAAGTAGCAGAAGCATACATGCTCAAGAGGGATCACCCGAAATTCAAAGGCAACTGAATTTCGGCAACCGGGGCATCGAAGTCGGAATGCCGCGAAACTCACCGAGTCAAAGCGTTTCGCCGTTTGCGGAAGAAGTCTGATGTAGAACAAGTAGCAGAAGCATACATGCTCAAGAGGGATCACCCGAAATTCAAAGGCAACTGAATTTCGGCAACCGGGGCATCGAAGTCGGAATGCCGCGAAACTCACCGAGTCAAAGCGTTTCGCCGTTTGCGGAAGAAGTCTGATGTAGAACAAGTAGCAGAAGCATACATGCTCAAGAGGGATCACCCGAAATTCAAAGGCAACTGAATTTCGGCAACCGGGGCATCGAAGTCGGAATGCCGCGAAACTCACCGAGTCAAAGCGTTTCGCCGTTTGCGGAAGAAGTCTGATGTAGAACAAGTAGCAGAAGCATACATGCTCAAGAGGGATCACCCGAAATTCAAAGGCAACTGAATTTCGGCAACCGGGGCATCGAAGTCGGAATGCCGCGAAACTCACCGAGTCAAAGCGTTTCGCCGTTTGCGGAAGAAGTCTGATGTAGAACAAGTAGCAGAAGCATACATGCTCAAGAGGGATCACCCGAAATTCAAAGGCAACTGAATTTCGGCAACCGGGGCATCGAAGTCGGAATGCCGCGAAACTCACCGAGTCAAAGCGTTTCGCCGTTTGCGGAAGAAGTCTGATGTAGAACAAGTAGCAGAAGCATACATGCTCAAGAGGGATCACCCGAAATTCAAAGGCAACTGAATTTCGGCAACCGGGGCATCGAAGTCGGAATGCCGCGAAACTCACCGAGTCAAAGCGTTTCGCCGTTTGCGGAAGAAGTCTGATGTAGAACAAGTAGCAGAAGCATACATGCTCAAGAGGGATCACCCGAAATTCAAAGGCAACTGAATTTCGGCAACCGGGGCATCGAAGTCGGAATGCCGCGAAACTCACCGAGTCAAAGCGTTTCGCCGTTTGCGGAAGAAGTCTGATGTAGAACAAGTAGCAGAAGCATACATGCTCAAGAGGGATCACCCGAAATTCAAAGGCAACTGAATTTCGGCAACCGGGGCATCGAAGTCGGAATGCCGCGAAACTCACCGAGTCAAAGCGTTTCGCCGTTTGCGGAAGAAGTCTGATGTAGAACAAGTAGCAGAAGCATACATGCTCAAGAGGGATCACCCGAAATTCAAAGGCAACTGAATTTCGGCAACCGGGGCATCGAAGTCGGAATGCCGCGAAACTCACCGAGTCAAAGCGTTTCGCCGTTTGCGGAAGAAGTCTGATGTAGAACAAGTAGCAGAAGCATACATGCTCAAGAGGGATCACCCGAAATTCAAAGGCAACTGAATTTCGGCAACCGGGGCATCGAAGTCGGAATGCCGCGAAACTCACCGAGTCAAAGCGTTTCGCCGTTTGCGGAAGAAGTCTGATGTAGAACAAGTAGCAGAAGCATACATGCTCAAGAGGGATCACCCGAAATTCAAAGGCAACTGAATTTCGGCAACCGGGGCATCGAAGTCGGAATGCCGCGAAACTCACCGAGTCAAAGCGTTTCGCCGTTTGCGGAAGAAGTCTGATGTAGAACAAGTAGCAGAAGCATACATGCTCAAGAGGGATCACCCGAAATTCAAAGGCAACTGAATTTCGGCAACCGGGGCATCGAAGTCGGAATGCCGCGAAACTCACCGAGTCAAAGCGTTTCGCCGTTTGCGGAAGAAGTCTGATGTAGAACAAGTAGCAGAAGCATACATGCTCAAGAGGGATCACCCGAAATTCAAAGGCAACTGAATTTCGGCAACCGGGGCATCGAAGTCGGAATGCCGCGAAACTCACCGAGTCAAAGCGTTTCGCCGTTTGCGGAAGAAGTCTGATGTAGAACAAGTAGCAGAAGCATACATGCTCAAGAGGGATCACCCGAAATTCAAAGGCAACTGAATTTCGGCAACCGGGGCATCGAAGTCGGAATGCCGCGAAACTCACCGAGTCAAAGCGTTTCGCCGTTTGCGGAAGAAGTCTGATGTAGAACAAGTAGCAGAAGCATACATGCTCAAGAGGGATCACCCGAAATTCAAAGGCAACTGAATTTCGGCAACCGGGGCATCGAAGTCGGAATGCCGCGAAACTCACCGAGTCAAAGCGTTTCGCCGTTTGCGGAAGAAGTCTGATGTAGAACAAGTAGCAGAAGCATACATGCTCAAGAGGGATCACCCGAAATTCAAAGGCAACTGAATTTCGGCAACCGGGGCATCGAAGTCGGAATGCCGCGAAACTCACCGAGTCAAAGCGTTTCGCCGTTTGCGGAAGAAGTCTGATGTAGAACAAGTAGCAGAAGCATACATGCTCAAGAGGGATCACCCGAAATTCAAAGGCAACTGAATTTCGGCAACCGGGGCATCGAAGTCGGAATGCCGCGAAACTCACCGAGTCAAAGCGTTTCGCCGTTTGCGGAAGAAGTCTGATGTAGAACAAGTAGCAGAAGCATACATGCTCAAGAGGGATCACCCGAAATTCAAAGGCAACTGAATTTCGGCAACCGGGGCATCGAAGTCGGAATGCCGCGAAACTCACCGAGTCAAAGCGTTTCGCCGTTTGCGGAAGAAGTCTGATGTAGAACAAGTAGCAGAAGCATACATGCTCAAGAGGGATCACCCGAAATTCAAAGGCAACTGAATTTCGGCAACCGGGGCATCGAAGTCGGAATGCCGCGAAACTCACCGAGTCAAAGCGTTTCGCCGTTTGCGGAAGAAGTCTGATGTAGAACAAGTAGCAGAAGCATACATGCTCAAGAGGGATCACCCGAAATTCAAAGGCAACTGAATTTCGGCAACCGGGGCATCGAAGTCGGAATGCCGCGAAACTCACCGAGTCAAAGCGTTTCGCCGTTTGCGGAAGAAGTCTGATGTAGAACAAGTAGCAGAAGCATACATGCTCAAGAGGGATCACCCGAAATTCAAAGGCAACTGAATTTCGGCAACCGGGGCATCGAAGTCGGAATGCCGCGAAACTCACCGAGTCAAAGCGTTTCGCCGTTTGCGGAAGAAGTCTGATGTAGAACAAGTAGCAGAAGCATACATGCTCAAGAGGGATCACCCGAAATTCAAAGGCAACTGAATTTCGGCAACCGGGGCATCGAAGTCGGAATGCCGCGAAACTCACCGAGTCAAAGCGTTTCGCCGTTTGCGGAAGAAGTCTGATGTAGAACAAGTAGCAGAAGCATACATGCTCAAGAGGGATCACCCGAAATTCAAAGGCAACTGAATTTCGGCAACCGGGGCATCGAAGTCGGAATGCCGCGAAACTCACCGAGTCAAAGCGTTTCGCCGTTTGCGGAAGAAGTCTGATGTAGAACAAGTAGCAGAAGCATACATGCTCAAGAGGGATCACCCGAAATTCAAAGGCAACTGAATTTCGGCAACCGGGGCATCGAAGTCGGAATGCCGCGAAACTCACCGAGTCAAAGCGTTTCGCCGTTTGCGGAAGAAGTCTGATGTAGAACAAGTAGCAGAAGCATACATGCTCAAGAGGGATCACCCGAAATTCAAAGGCAACTGAATTTCGGCAACCGGGGCATCGAAGTCGGAATGCCGCGAAACTCACCGAGTCAAAGCGTTTCGCCGTTTGCGGAAGAAGTCTGATGTAGAACAAGTAGCAGAAGCATACATGCTCAAGAGGGATCACCCGAAATTCAAAGGCAACTGAATTTCGGCAACCGGGGCATCGAAGTCGGAATGCCGCGAAACTCACCGAGTCAAAGCGTTTCGCCGTTTGCGGAAGAAGTCTGATGTAGAACAAGTAGCAGAAGCATACATGCTCAAGAGGGATCACCCGAAATTCAAAGGCAACTGAATTTCGGCAACCGGGGCATCGAAGTCGGAATGCCGCGAAACTCACCGAGTCAAAGCGTTTCGCCGTTTGCGGAAGAAGTCTGATGTAGAACAAGTAGCAGAAGCATACATGCTCAAGAGGGATCACCCGAAATTCAAAGGCAACTGAATTTCGGCAACCGGGGCATCGAAGTCGGAATGCCGCGAAACTCACCGAGTCAAAGCGTTTCGCCGTTTGCGGAAGAAGTCTGATGTAGAACAAGTAGCAGAAGCATACATGCTCAAGAGGGATCACCCGAAATTCAAAGGCAACTGAATTTCGGCAACCGGGGCATCGAAGTCGGAATGCCGCGAAACTCACCGAGTCAAAGCGTTTCGCCGTTTGCGGAAGAAGTCTGATGTAGAACAAGTAGCAGAAGCATACATGCTCAAGAGGGATCACCCGAAATTCAAAGGCAACTGAATTTCGGCAACCGGGGCATCGAAGTCGGAATGCCGCGAAACTCACCGAGTCAAAGCGTTTCGCCGTTTGCGGAAGAAGTCTGATGTAGAACAAGTAGCAGAAGCATACATGCTCAAGAGGGATCACCCGAAATTCAAAGGCAACTGAATTTCGGCAACCGGGGCATCGAAGTCGGAATGCCGCGAAACTCACCGAGTCAAAGCGTTTCGCCGTTTGCGGAAGAAGTCTGATGTAGAACAAGTAGCAGAAGCATACATGCTCAAGAGGGATCACCCGAAATTCAAAGGCAACTGAATTTCGGCAACCGGGGCATCGAAGTCGGAATGCCGCGAAACTCACCGAGTCAAAGCGTTTCGCCGTTTGCGGAAGAAGTCTGATGTAGAACAAGTAGCAGAAGCATACATGCTCAAGAGGGATCACCCGAAATTCAAAGGCAACTGAATTTCGGCAACCGGGGCATCGAAGTCGGAATGCCGCGAAACTCACCGAGTCAAAGCGTTTCGCCGTTTGCGGAAGAAGTCTGATGTAGAACAAGTAGCAGAAGCATACATGCTCAAGAGGGATCACCCGAAATTCAAAGGCAACTGAATTTCGGCAACCGGGGCATCGAAGTCGGAATGCCGCGAAACTCACCGAGTCAAAGCGTTTCGCCGTTTGCGGAAGAAGTCTGATGTAGAACAAGTAGCAGAAGCATACATGCTCAAGAGGGATCACCCGAAATTCAAAGGCAACTGAATTTCGGCAACCGGGGCATCGAAGTCGGAATGCCGCGAAACTCACCGAGTCAAAGCGTTTCGCCGTTTGCGGAAGAAGTCTGATGTAGAACAAGTAGCAGAAGCATACATGCTCAAGAGGGATCACCCGAAATTCAAAGGCAACTGAATTTCGGCAACCGGGGCATCGAAGTCGGAATGCCGCGAAACTCACCGAGTCAAAGCGTTTCGCCGTTTGCGGAAGAAGTCTGATGTAGAACAAGTAGCAGAAGCATACATGCTCAAGAGGGATCACCCGAAATTCAAAGGCAACTGAATTTCGGCAACCGGGGCATCGAAGTCGGAATGCCGCGAAACTCACCGAGTCAAAGCGTTTCGCCGTTTGCGGAAGAAGTCTGATGTAGAACAAGTAGCAGAAGCATACATGCTCAAGAGGGATCACCCGAAATTCAAAGGCAACTGAATTTCGGCAACCGGGGCATCGAAGTCGGAATGCCGCGAAACTCACCGAGTCAAAGCGTTTCGCCGTTTGCGGAAGAAGTCTGATGTAGAACAAGTAGCAGAAGCATACATGCTCAAGAGGGATCACCCGAAATTCAAAGGCAACTGAATTTCGGCAACCGGGGCATCGAAGTCGGAATGCCGCGAAACTCACCGAGTCAAAGCGTTTCGCCGTTTGCGGAAGAAGTCTGATGTAGAACAAGTAGCAGAAGCATACATGCTCAAGAGGGATCACCCGAAATTCAAAGGCAACTGAATTTCGGCAACCGGGGCATCGAAGTCGGAATGCCGCGAAACTCACCGAGTCAAAGCGTTTCGCCGTTTGCGGAAGAAGTCTGATGTAGAACAAGTAGCAGAAGCATACATGCTCAAGAGGGATCACCCGAAATTCAAAGGCAACTGAATTTCGGCAACCGGGGCATCGAAGTCGGAATGCCGCGAAACTCACCGAGTCAAAGCGTTTCGCCGTTTGCGGAAGAAGTCTGATGTAGAACAAGTAGCAGAAGCATACATGCTCAAGAGGGATCACCCGAAATTCAAAGGCAACTGAATTTCGGCAACCGGGGCATCGAAGTCGGAATGCCGCGAAACTCACCGAGTCAAAGCGTTTCGCCGTTTGCGGAAGAAGTCTGATGTAGAACAAGTAGCAGAAGCATACATGCTCAAGAGGGATCACCCGAAATTCAAAGGCAACTGAATTTCGGCAACCGGGGCATCGAAGTCGGAATGCCGCGAAACTCACCGAGTCAAAGCGTTTCGCCGTTTGCGGAAGAAGTCTGATGTAGAACAAGTAGCAGAAGCATACATGCTCAAGAGGGATCACCCGAAATTCAAAGGCAACTGAATTTCGGCAACCGGGGCATCGAAGTCGGAATGCCGCGAAACTCACCGAGTCAAAGCGTTTCGCCGTTTGCGGAAGAAGTCTGATGTAGAACAAGTAGCAGAAGCATACATGCTCAAGAGGGATCACCCGAAATTCAAAGGCAACTGAATTTCGGCAACCGGGGCATCGAAGTCGGAATGCCGCGAAACTCACCGAGTCAAAGCGTTTCGCCGTTTGCGGAAGAAGTCTGATGTAGAACAAGTAGCAGAAGCATACATGCTCAAGAGGGATCACCCGAAATTCAAAGGCAACTGAATTTCGGCAACCGGGGCATCGAAGTCGGAATGCCGCGAAACTCACCGAGTCAAAGCGTTTCGCCGTTTGCGGAAGAAGTCTGATGTAGAACAAGTAGCAGAAGCATACATGCTCAAGAGGGATCACCCGAAATTCAAAGGCAACTGAATTTCGGCAACCGGGGCATCGAAGTCGGAATGCCGCGAAACTCACCGAGTCAAAGCGTTTCGCCGTTTGCGGAAGAAGTCTGATGTAGAACAAGTAGCAGAAGCATACATGCTCAAGAGGGATCACCCGAAATTCAAAGGCAACTGAATTTCGGCAACCGGGGCATCGAAGTCGGAATGCCGCGAAACTCACCGAGTCAAAGCGTTTCGCCGTTTGCGGAAGAAGTCTGATGTAGAACAAGTAGCAGAAGCATACATGCTCAAGAGGGATCACCCGAAATTCAAAGGCAACTGAATTTCGGCAACCGGGGCATCGAAGTCGGAATGCCGCGAAACTCACCGAGTCAAAGCGTTTCGCCGTTTGCGGAAGAAGTCTGATGTAGAACAAGTAGCAGAAGCATACATGCTCAAGAGGGATCACCCGAAATTCAAAGGCAACTGAATTTCGGCAACCGGGGCATCGAAGTCGGAATGCCGCGAAACTCACCGAGTCAAAGCGTTTCGCCGTTTGCGGAAGAAGTCTGATGTAGAACAAGTAGCAGAAGCATACATGCTCAAGAGGGATCACCCGAAATTCAAAGGCAACTGAATTTCGGCAACCGGGGCATCGAAGTCGGAATGCCGCGAAACTCACCGAGTCAAAGCGTTTCGCCGTTTGCGGAAGAAGTCTGATGTAGAACAAGTAGCAGAAGCATACATGCTCAAGAGGGATCACCCGAAATTCAAAGGCAACTGAATTTCGGCAACCGGGGCATCGAAGTCGGAATGCCGCGAAACTCACCGAGTCAAAGCGTTTCGCCGTTTGCGGAAGAAGTCTGATGTAGAACAAGTAGCAGAAGCATACATGCTCAAGAGGGATCACCCGAAATTCAAAGGCAACTGAATTTCGGCAACCGGGGCATCGAAGTCGGAATGCCGCGAAACTCACCGAGTCAAAGCGTTTCGCCGTTTGCGGAAGAAGTCTGATGTAGAACAAGTAGCAGAAGCATACATGCTCAAGAGGGATCACCCGAAATTCAAAGGCAACTGAATTTCGGCAACCGGGGCATCGAAGTCGGAATGCCGCGAAACTCACCGAGTCAAAGCGTTTCGCCGTTTGCGGAAGAAGTCTGATGTAGAACAAGTAGCAGAAGCATACATGCTCAAGAGGGATCACCCGAAATTCAAAGGCAACTGAATTTCGGCAACCGGGGCATCGAAGTCGGAATGCCGCGAAACTCACCGAGTCAAAGCGTTTCGCCGTTTGCGGAAGAAGTCTGATGTAGAACAAGTAGCAGAAGCATACATGCTCAAGAGGGATCACCCGAAATTCAAAGGCAACTGAATTTCGGCAACCGGGGCATCGAAGTCGGAATGCCGCGAAACTCACCGAGTCAAAGCGTTTCGCCGTTTGCGGAAGAAGTCTGATGTAGAACAAGTAGCAGAAGCATACATGCTCAAGAGGGATCACCCGAAATTCAAAGGCAACTGAATTTCGGCAACCGGGGCATCGAAGTCGGAATGCCGCGAAACTCACCGAGTCAAAGCGTTTCGCCGTTTGCGGAAGAAGTCTGATGTAGAACAAGTAGCAGAAGCATACATGCTCAAGAGGGATCACCCGAAATTCAAAGGCAACTGAATTTCGGCAACCGGGGCATCGAAGTCGGAATGCCGCGAAACTCACCGAGTCAAAGCGTTTCGCCGTTTGCGGAAGAAGTCTGATGTAGAACAAGTAGCAGAAGCATACATGCTCAAGAGGGATCACCCGAAATTCAAAGGCAACTGAATTTCGGCAACCGGGGCATCGAAGTCGGAATGCCGCGAAACTCACCGAGTCAAAGCGTTTCGCCGTTTGCGGAAGAAGTCTGATGTAGAACAAGTAGCAGAAGCATACATGCTCAAGAGGGATCACCCGAAATTCAAAGGCAACTGAATTTCGGCAACCGGGGCATCGAAGTCGGAATGCCGCGAAACTCACCGAGTCAAAGCGTTTCGCCGTTTGCGGAAGAAGTCTGATGTAGAACAAGTAGCAGAAGCATACATGCTCAAGAGGGATCACCCGAAATTCAAAGGCAACTGAATTTCGGCAACCGGGGCATCGAAGTCGGAATGCCGCGAAACTCACCGAGTCAAAGCGTTTCGCCGTTTGCGGAAGAAGTCTGATGTAGAACAAGTAGCAGAAGCATACATGCTCAAGAGGGATCACCCGAAATTCAAAGGCAACTGAATTTCGGCAACCGGGGCATCGAAGTCGGAATGCCGCGAAACTCACCGAGTCAAAGCGTTTCGCCGTTTGCGGAAGAAGTCTGATGTAGAACAAGTAGCAGAAGCATACATGCTCAAGAGGGATCACCCGAAATTCAAAGGCAACTGAATTTCGGCAACCGGGGCATCGAAGTCGGAATGCCGCGAAACTCACCGAGTCAAAGCGTTTCGCCGTTTGCGGAAGAAGTCTGATGTAGAACAAGTAGCAGAAGCATACATGCTCAAGAGGGATCACCCGAAATTCAAAGGCAACTGAATTTCGGCAACCGGGGCATCGAAGTCGGAATGCCGCGAAACTCACCGAGTCAAAGCGTTTCGCCGTTTGCGGAAGAAGTCTGATGTAGAACAAGTAGCAGAAGCATACATGCTCAAGAGGGATCACCCGAAATTCAAAGGCAACTGAATTTCGGCAACCGGGGCATCGAAGTCGGAATGCCGCGAAACTCACCGAGTCAAAGCGTTTCGCCGTTTGCGGAAGAAGTCTGATGTAGAACAAGTAGCAGAAGCATACATGCTCAAGAGGGATCACCCGAAATTCAAAGGCAACTGAATTTCGGCAACCGGGGCATCGAAGTCGGAATGCCGCGAAACTCACCGAGTCAAAGCGTTTCGCCGTTTGCGGAAGAAGTCTGATGTAGAACAAGTAGCAGAAGCATACATGCTCAAGAGGGATCACCCGAAATTCAAAGGCAACTGAATTTCGGCAACCGGGGCATCGAAGTCGGAATGCCGCGAAACTCACCGAGTCAAAGCGTTTCGCCGTTTGCGGAAGAAGTCTGATGTAGAACAAGTAGCAGAAGCATACATGCTCAAGAGGGATCACCCGAAATTCAAAGGCAACTGAATTTCGGCAACCGGGGCATCGAAGTCGGAATGCCGCGAAACTCACCGAGTCAAAGCGTTTCGCCGTTTGCGGAAGAAGTCTGATGTAGAACAAGTAGCAGAAGCATACATGCTCAAGAGGGATCACCCGAAATTCAAAGGCAACTGAATTTCGGCAACCGGGGCATCGAAGTCGGAATGCCGCGAAACTCACCGAGTCAAAGCGTTTCGCCGTTTGCGGAAGAAGTCTGATGTAGAACAAGTAGCAGAAGCATACATGCTCAAGAGGGATCACCCGAAATTCAAAGGCAACTGAATTTCGGCAACCGGGGCATCGAAGTCGGAATGCCGCGAAACTCACCGAGTCAAAGCGTTTCGCCGTTTGCGGAAGAAGTCTGATGTAGAACAAGTAGCAGAAGCATACATGCTCAAGAGGGATCACCCGAAATTCAAAGGCAACTGAATTTCGGCAACCGGGGCATCGAAGTCGGAATGCCGCGAAACTCACCGAGTCAAAGCGTTTCGCCGTTTGCGGAAGAAGTCTGATGTAGAACAAGTAGCAGAAGCATACATGCTCAAGAGGGATCACCCGAAATTCAAAGGCAACTGAATTTCGGCAACCGGGGCATCGAAGTCGGAATGCCGCGAAACTCACCGAGTCAAAGCGTTTCGCCGTTTGCGGAAGAAGTCTGATGTAGAACAAGTAGCAGAAGCATACATGCTCAAGAGGGATCACCCGAAATTCAAAGGCAACTGAATTTCGGCAACCGGGGCATCGAAGTCGGAATGCCGCGAAACTCACCGAGTCAAAGCGTTTCGCCGTTTGCGGAAGAAGTCTGATGTAGAACAAGTAGCAGAAGCATACATGCTCAAGAGGGATCACCCGAAATTCAAAGGCAACTGAATTTCGGCAACCGGGGCATCGAAGTCGGAATGCCGCGAAACTCACCGAGTCAAAGCGTTTCGCCGTTTGCGGAAGAAGTCTGATGTAGAACAAGTAGCAGAAGCATACATGCTCAAGAGGGATCACCCGAAATTCAAAGGCAACTGAATTTCGGCAACCGGGGCATCGAAGTCGGAATGCCGCGAAACTCACCGAGTCAAAGCGTTTCGCCGTTTGCGGAAGAAGTCTGATGTAGAACAAGTAGCAGAAGCATACATGCTCAAGAGGGATCACCCGAAATTCAAAGGCAACTGAATTTCGGCAACCGGGGCATCGAAGTCGGAATGCCGCGAAACTCACCGAGTCAAAGCGTTTCGCCGTTTGCGGAAGAAGTCTGATGTAGAACAAGTAGCAGAAGCATACATGCTCAAGAGGGATCACCCGAAATTCAAAGGCAACTGAATTTCGGCAACCGGGGCATCGAAGTCGGAATGCCGCGAAACTCACCGAGTCAAAGCGTTTCGCCGTTTGCGGAAGAAGTCTGATGTAGAACAAGTAGCAGAAGCATACATGCTCAAGAGGGATCACCCGAAATTCAAAGGCAACTGAATTTCGGCAACCGGGGCATCGAAGTCGGAATGCCGCGAAACTCACCGAGTCAAAGCGTTTCGCCGTTTGCGGAAGAAGTCTGATGTAGAACAAGTAGCAGAAGCATACATGCTCAAGAGGGATCACCCGAAATTCAAAGGCAACTGAATTTCGGCAACCGGGGCATCGAAGTCGGAATGCCGCGAAACTCACCGAGTCAAAGCGTTTCGCCGTTTGCGGAAGAAGTCTGATGTAGAACAAGTAGCAGAAGCATACATGCTCAAGAGGGATCACCCGAAATTCAAAGGCAACTGAATTTCGGCAACCGGGGCATCGAAGTCGGAATGCCGCGAAACTCACCGAGTCAAAGCGTTTCGCCGTTTGCGGAAGAAGTCTGATGTAGAACAAGTAGCAGAAGCATACATGCTCAAGAGGGATCACCCGAAATTCAAAGGCAACTGAATTTCGGCAACCGGGGCATCGAAGTCGGAATGCCGCGAAACTCACCGAGTCAAAGCGTTTCGCCGTTTGCGGAAGAAGTCTGATGTAGAACAAGTAGCAGAAGCATACATGCTCAAGAGGGATCACCCGAAATTCAAAGGCAACTGAATTTCGGCAACCGGGGCATCGAAGTCGGAATGCCGCGAAACTCACCGAGTCAAAGCGTTTCGCCGTTTGCGGAAGAAGTCTGATGTAGAACAAGTAGCAGAAGCATACATGCTCAAGAGGGATCACCCGAAATTCAAAGGCAACTGAATTTCGGCAACCGGGGCATCGAAGTCGGAATGCCGCGAAACTCACCGAGTCAAAGCGTTTCGCCGTTTGCGGAAGAAGTCTGATGTAGAACAAGTAGCAGAAGCATACATGCTCAAGAGGGATCACCCGAAATTCAAAGGCAACTGAATTTCGGCAACCGGGGCATCGAAGTCGGAATGCCGCGAAACTCACCGAGTCAAAGCGTTTCGCCGTTTGCGGAAGAAGTCTGATGTAGAACAAGTAGCAGAAGCATACATGCTCAAGAGGGATCACCCGAAATTCAAAGGCAACTGAATTTCGGCAACCGGGGCATCGAAGTCGGAATGCCGCGAAACTCACCGAGTCAAAGCGTTTCGCCGTTTGCGGAAGAAGTCTGATGTAGAACAAGTAGCAGAAGCATACATGCTCAAGAGGGATCACCCGAAATTCAAAGGCAACTGAATTTCGGCAACCGGGGCATCGAAGTCGGAATGCCGCGAAACTCACCGAGTCAAAGCGTTTCGCCGTTTGCGGAAGAAGTCTGATGTAGAACAAGTAGCAGAAGCATACATGCTCAAGAGGGATCACCCGAAATTCAAAGGCAACTGAATTTCGGCAACCGGGGCATCGAAGTCGGAATGCCGCGAAACTCACCGAGTCAAAGCGTTTCGCCGTTTGCGGAAGAAGTCTGATGTAGAACAAGTAGCAGAAGCATACATGCTCAAGAGGGATCACCCGAAATTCAAAGGCAACTGAATTTCGGCAACCGGGGCATCGAAGTCGGAATGCCGCGAAACTCACCGAGTCAAAGCGTTTCGCCGTTTGCGGAAGAAGTCTGATGTAGAACAAGTAGCAGAAGCATACATGCTCAAGAGGGATCACCCGAAATTCAAAGGCAACTGAATTTCGGCAACCGGGGCATCGAAGTCGGAATGCCGCGAAACTCACCGAGTCAAAGCGTTTCGCCGTTTGCGGAAGAAGTCTGATGTAGAACAAGTAGCAGAAGCATACATGCTCAAGAGGGATCACCCGAAATTCAAAGGCAACTGAATTTCGGCAACCGGGGCATCGAAGTCGGAATGCCGCGAAACTCACCGAGTCAAAGCGTTTCGCCGTTTGCGGAAGAAGTCTGATGTAGAACAAGTAGCAGAAGCATACATGCTCAAGAGGGATCACCCGAAATTCAAAGGCAACTGAATTTCGGCAACCGGGGCATCGAAGTCGGAATGCCGCGAAACTCACCGAGTCAAAGCGTTTCGCCGTTTGCGGAAGAAGTCTGATGTAGAACAAGTAGCAGAAGCATACATGCTCAAGAGGGATCACCCGAAATTCAAAGGCAACTGAATTTCGGCAACCGGGGCATCGAAGTCGGAATGCCGCGAAACTCACCGAGTCAAAGCGTTTCGCCGTTTGCGGAAGAAGTCTGATGTAGAACAAGTAGCAGAAGCATACATGCTCAAGAGGGATCACCCGAAATTCAAAGGCAACTGAATTTCGGCAACCGGGGCATCGAAGTCGGAATGCCGCGAAACTCACCGAGTCAAAGCGTTTCGCCGTTTGCGGAAGAAGTCTGATGTAGAACAAGTAGCAGAAGCATACATGCTCAAGAGGGATCACCCGAAATTCAAAGGCAACTGAATTTCGGCAACCGGGGCATCGAAGTCGGAATGCCGCGAAACTCACCGAGTCAAAGCGTTTCGCCGTTTGCGGAAGAAGTCTGATGTAGAACAAGTAGCAGAAGCATACATGCTCAAGAGGGATCACCCGAAATTCAAAGGCAACTGAATTTCGGCAACCGGGGCATCGAAGTCGGAATGCCGCGAAACTCACCGAGTCAAAGCGTTTCGCCGTTTGCGGAAGAAGTCTGATGTAGAACAAGTAGCAGAAGCATACATGCTCAAGAGGGATCACCCGAAATTCAAAG
Source organism: Populus alba x Populus x berolinensis (assembly GCA_029228515.1). NCBI lineage: Eukaryota > Viridiplantae > Streptophyta > Magnoliopsida > Malpighiales > Salicaceae > Populus > Populus alba x Populus x berolinensis. Next base: position 3,138,187 of record CM055356.1, on the reverse strand, counting down.
GCAACTGAATTTCGGCAACCGGGGCATCGAAGTCGGAATGCCGCGAAACTCACCGAGTCAAAGCGTTTCGCCGTTTGCGGAAGAAGTCTGATGTAGAACAAGTAGCAGAAGCATACATGCTCAAGAGGGATCACCCGAAATTCAAAGGCAACTGAATTTCGGCAACCGGGGCATCGAAGTCGGAATGCCGCGAAACTCACCGAGTCAAAGCGTTTCGCCGTTTGCGGAAGAAGTCTGATGTAGAACAAGTAGCAGAAGCATACATGCTCAAGAGGGATCACCCGAAATTCAAAGGCAACTGAATTTCGGCAACCGGGGCATCGAAGTCGGAATGCCGCGAAACTCACCGAGTCAAAGCGTTTCGCCGTTTGCGGAAGAAGTCTGATGTAGAACAAGTAGCAGAAGCATACATGCTCAAGAGGGATCACCCGAAATTCAAAGGCAACTGAATTTCGGCAACCGGGGCATCGAAGTCGGAATGCCGCGAAACTCACCGAGTCAAAGCGTTTCGCCGTTTGCGGAAGAAGTCTGATGTAGAACAAGTAGCAGAAGCATACATGCTCAAGAGGGATCACCCGAAATTCAAAGGCAACTGAATTTCGGCAACCGGGGCATCGAAGTCGGAATGCCGCGAAACTCACCGAGTCAAAGCGTTTCGCCGTTTGCGGAAGAAGTCTGATGTAGAACAAGTAGCAGAAGCATACATGCTCAAGAGGGATCACCCGAAATTCAAAGGCAACTGAATTTCGGCAACCGGGGCATCGAAGTCGGAATGCCGCGAAACTCACCGAGTCAAAGCGTTTCGCCGTTTGCGGAAGAAGTCTGATGTAGAACAAGTAGCAGAAGCATACATGCTCAAGAGGGATCACCCGAAATTCAAAGGCAACTGAATTTCGGCAACCGGGGCATCGAAGTCGGAATGCCGCGAAACTCACCGAGTCAAAGCGTTTCGCCGTTTGCGGAAGAAGTCTGATGTAGAACAAGTAGCAGAAGCATACATGCTCAAGAGGGATCACCCGAAATTCAAAGGCAACTGAATTTCGGCAACCGGGGCATCGAAGTCGGAATGCCGCGAAACTCACCGAGTCAAAGCGTTTCGCCGTTTGCGGAAGAAGTCTGATGTAGAACAAGTAGCAGAAGCATACATGCTCAAGAGGGATCACCCGAAATTCAAAGGCAACTGAATTTCGGCAACCGGGGCATCGAAGTCGGAATGCCGCGAAACTCACCGAGTCAAAGCGTTTCGCCGTTTGCGGAAGAAGTCTGATGTAGAACAAGTAGCAGAAGCATACATGCTCAAGAGGGATCACCCGAAATTCAAAGGCAACTGAATTTCGGCAACCGGGGCATCGAAGTCGGAATGCCGCGAAACTCACCGAGTCAAAGCGTTTCGCCGTTTGCGGAAGAAGTCTGATGTAGAACAAGTAGCAGAAGCATACATGCTCAAGAGGGATCACCCGAAATTCAAAGGCAACTGAATTTCGGCAACCGGGGCATCGAAGTCGGAATGCCGCGAAACTCACCGAGTCAAAGCGTTTCGCCGTTTGCGGAAGAAGTCTGATGTAGAACAAGTAGCAGAAGCATACATGCTCAAGAGGGATCACCCGAAATTCAAAGGCAACTGAATTTCGGCAACCGGGGCATCGAAGTCGGAATGCCGCGAAACTCACCGAGTCAAAGCGTTTCGCCGTTTGCGGAAGAAGTCTGATGTAGAACAAGTAGCAGAAGCATACATGCTCAAGAGGGATCACCCGAAATTCAAAGGCAACTGAATTTCGGCAACCGGGGCATCGAAGTCGGAATGCCGCGAAACTCACCGAGTCAAAGCGTTTCGCCGTTTGCGGAAGAAGTCTGATGTAGAACAAGTAGCAGAAGCATACATGCTCAAGAGGGATCACCCGAAATTCAAAGGCAACTGAATTTCGGCAACCGGGGCATCGAAGTCGGAATGCCGCGAAACTCACCGAGTCAAAGCGTTTCGCCGTTTGCGGAAGAAGTCTGATGTAGAACAAGTAGCAGAAGCATACATGCTCAAGAGGGATCACCCGAAATTCAAAGGCAACTGAATTTCGGCAACCGGGGCATCGAAGTCGGAATGCCGCGAAACTCACCGAGTCAAAGCGTTTCGCCGTTTGCGGAAGAAGTCTGATGTAGAACAAGTAGCAGAAGCATACATGCTCAAGAGGGATCACCCGAAATTCAAAGGCAACTGAATTTCGGCAACCGGGGCATCGAAGTCGGAATGCCGCGAAACTCACCGAGTCAAAGCGTTTCGCCGTTTGCGGAAGAAGTCTGATGTAGAACAAGTAGCAGAAGCATACATGCTCAAGAGGGATCACCCGAAATTCAAAGGCAACTGAATTTCGGCAACCGGGGCATCGAAGTCGGAATGCCGCGAAACTCACCGAGTCAAAGCGTTTCGCCGTTTGCGGAAGAAGTCTGATGTAGAACAAGTAGCAGAAGCATACATGCTCAAGAGGGATCACCCGAAATTCAAAGGCAACTGAATTTCGGCAACCGGGGCATCGAAGTCGGAATGCCGCGAAACTCACCGAGTCAAAGCGTTTCGCCGTTTGCGGAAGAAGTCTGATGTAGAACAAGTAGCAGAAGCATACATGCTCAAGAGGGATCACCCGAAATTCAAAGGCAACTGAATTTCGGCAACCGGGGCATCGAAGTCGGAATGCCGCGAAACTCACCGAGTCAAAGCGTTTCGCCGTTTGCGGAAGAAGTCTGATGTAGAACAAGTAGCAGAAGCATACATGCTCAAGAGGGATCACCCGAAATTCAAAGGCAACTGAATTTCGGCAACCGGGGCATCGAAGTCGGAATGCCGCGAAACTCACCGAGTCAAAGCGTTTCGCCGTTTGCGGAAGAAGTCTGATGTAGAACAAGTAGCAGAAGCATACATGCTCAAGAGGGATCACCCGAAATTCAAAGGCAACTGAATTTCGGCAACCGGGGCATCGAAGTCGGAATGCCGCGAAACTCACCGAGTCAAAGCGTTTCGCCGTTTGCGGAAGAAGTCTGATGTAGAACAAGTAGCAGAAGCATACATGCTCAAGAGGGATCACCCGAAATTCAAAGGCAACTGAATTTCGGCAACCGGGGCATCGAAGTCGGAATGCCGCGAAACTCACCGAGTCAAAGCGTTTCGCCGTTTGCGGAAGAAGTCTGATGTAGAACAAGTAGCAGAAGCATACATGCTCAAGAGGGATCACCCGAAATTCAAAGGCAACTGAATTTCGGCAACGGGGCATCGAAGTCGGAATGCCGCGAAACTCACCGAGTCAAAGCGTTTCGCCGTTTGCGGAAGAAGTCTGATGTAGAACAAGTAGCAGAAGCATACATGCTCAAGAGGGATCACCCGAAATTCAAAGGCAACTGAATTTCGGCAACCGGGGCATCGAAGTCGGAATGCCGCGAAACTCACCGAGTCAAAGCGTTTCGCCGTTTGCGGAAGAAGTCTGATGTAGAACAAGTAGCAGAAGCATACATGCTCAAGAGGGATCACCCGAAATTCAAAGGCAACTGAATTTCGGCAACCGGGGCATCGAAGTCGGAATGCCGCGAAACTCACCGAGTCAAAGCGTTTCGCCGTTTGCGGAAGAAGTCTGATGTAGAACAAGTAGCAGAAGCATACATGCTCAAGAGGGATCACCCGAAATTCAAAGGCAACTGAATTTCGGCAACCGGGGCATCGAAGTCGGAATGCCGCGAAACTCACCGAGTCAAAGCGTTTCGCCGTTTGCGGAAGAAGTCTGATGTAGAACAAGTAGCAGAAGCATACATGCTCAAGAGGGATCACCCGAAATTCAAAGGCAACTGAATTTCGGCAACCGGGGCATCGAAGTCGGAATGCCGCGAAACTCACCGAGTCAAAGCGTTTCGCCGTTTGCGGAAGAAGTCTGATGTAGAACAAGTAGCAGAAGCATACATGCTCAAGAGGGATCACCCGAAATTCAAAGGCAACTGAATTTCGGCAACCGGGGCATCGAAGTCGGAATGCCGCGAAACTCACCGAGTCAAAGCGTTTCGCCGTTTGCGGAAGAAGTCTGATGTAGAACAAGTAGCAGAAGCATACATGCTCAAGAGGGATCACCCGAAATTCAAAGGCAACTGAATTTCGGCAACCGGGGCATCGAAGTCGGAATGCCGCGAAACTCACCGAGTCAAAGCGTTTCGCCGTTTGCGGAAGAAGTCTGATGTAGAACAAGTAGCAGAAGCATACATGCTCAAGAGGGATCACCCGAAATTCAAAGGCAACTGAATTTCGGCAACCGGGGCATCGAAGTCGGAATGCCGCGAAACTCACCGAGTCAAAGCGTTTCGCCGTTTGCGGAAGAAGTCTGATGTAGAACAAGTAGCAGAAGCATACATGCTCAAGAGGGATCACCCGAAATTCAAAGGCAACTGAATTTCGGCAACCGGGGCATCGAAGTCGGAATGCCGCGAAACTCACCGAGTCAAAGCGTTTCGCCGTTTGCGGAAGAAGTCTGATGTAGAACAAGTAGCAGAAGCATACATGCTCAAGAGGGATCACCCGAAATTCAAAGGCAACTGAATTTCGGCAACCGGGGCATCGAAGTCGGAATGCCGCGAAACTCACCGAGTCAAAGCGTTTCGCCGTTTGCGGAAGAAGTCTGATGTAGAACAAGTAGCAGAAGCATACATGCTCAAGAGGGATCACCCGAAATTCAAAGGCAACTGAATTTCGGCAACCGGGGCATCGAAGTCGGAATGCCGCGAAACTCACCGAGTCAAAGCGTTTCGCCGTTTGCGGAAGAAGTCTGATGTAGAACAAGTAGCAGAAGCATACATGCTCAAGAGGGATCACCCGAAATTCAAAGGCAACTGAATTTCGGCAACCGGGGCATCGAAGTCGGAATGCCGCGAAACTCACCGAGTCAAAGCGTTTCGCCGTTTGCGGAAGAAGTCTGATGTAGAACAAGTAGCAGAAGCATACATGCTCAAGAGGGATCACCCGAAATTCAAAGGCAACTGAATTTCGGCAACCGGGGCATCGAAGTCGGAATGCCGCGAAACTCACCGAGTCAAAGCGTTTCGCCGTTTGCGGAAGAAGTCTGATGTAGAACAAGTAGCAGAAGCATACATGCTCAAGAGGGATCACCCGAAATTCAAAGGCAACTGAATTTCGGCAACCGGGGCATCGAAGTCGGAATGCCGCGAAACTCACCGAGTCAAAGCGTTTCGCCGTTTGCGGAAGAAGTCTGATGTAGAACAAGTAGCAGAAGCATACATGCTCAAGAGGGATCACCCGAAATTCAAAGGCAACTGAATTTCGGCAACCGGGGCATCGAAGTCGGAATGCCGCGAAACTCACCGAGTCAAAGCGTTTCGCCGTTTGCGGAAGAAGTCTGATGTAGAACAAGTAGCAGAAGCATACATGCTCAAGAGGGATCACCCGAAATTCAAAGGCAACTGAATTTCGGCAACCGGGGCATCGAAGTCGGAATGCCGCGAAACTCACCGAGTCAAAGCGTTTCGCCGTTTGCGGAAGAAGTCTGATGTAGAACAAGTAGCAGAAGCATACATGCTCAAGAGGGATCACCCGAAATTCAAAGGCAACTGAATTTCGGCAACCGGGGCATCGAAGTCGGAATGCCGCGAAACTCACCGAGTCAAAGCGTTTCGCCGTTTGCGGAAGAAGTCTGATGTAGAACAAGTAGCAGAAGCATACATGCTCAAGAGGGATCACCCGAAATTCAAAGGCAACTGAATTTCGGCAACCGGGGCATCGAAGTCGGAATGCCGCGAAACTCACCGAGTCAAAGCGTTTCGCCGTTTGCGGAAGAAGTCTGATGTAGAACAAGTAGCAGAAGCATACATGCTCAAGAGGGATCACCCGAAATTCAAAGGCAACTGAATTTCGGCAACCGGGGCATCGAAGTCGGAATGCCGCGAAACTCACCGAGTCAAAGCGTTTCGCCGTTTGCGGAAGAAGTCTGATGTAGAACAAGTAGCAGAAGCATACATGCTCAAGAGGGATCACCCGAAATTCAAAGGCAACTGAATTTCGGCAACCGGGGCATCGAAGTCGGAATGCCGCGAAACTCACCGAGTCAAAGCGTTTCGCCGTTTGCGGAAGAAGTCTGATGTAGAACAAGTAGCAGAAGCATACATGCTCAAGAGGGATCACCCGAAATTCAAAGGCAACTGAATTTCGGCAACCGGGGCATCGAAGTCGGAATGCCGCGAAACTCACCGAGTCAAAGCGTTTCGCCGTTTGCGGAAGAAGTCTGATGTAGAACAAGTAGCAGAAGCATACATGCTCAAGAGGGATCACCCGAAATTCAAAGGCAACTGAATTTCGGCAACGGGGCATCGAAGTCGGAATGCCGCGAAACTCACCGAGTCAAAGCGTTTCGCCGTTTGCGGAAGAAGTCTGATGTAGAACAAGTAGCAGAAGCATACATGCTCAAGAGGGATCACCCGAAATTCAAAGGCAACTGAATTTCGGCAACCGGGGCATCGAAGTCGGAATGCCGCGAAACTCACCGAGTCAAAGCGTTTCGCCGTTTGCGGAAGAAGTCTGATGTAGAACAAGTAGCAGAAGCATACATGCTCAAGAGGGATCACCCGAAATTCAAAGGCAACTGAATTTCGGCAACCGGGGCATCGAAGTCGGAATGCCGCGAAACTCACCGAGTCAAAGCGTTTCGCCGTTTGCGGAAGAAGTCTGATGTAGAACAAGTAGCAGAAGCATACATGCTCAAGAGGGATCACCCGAAATTCAAAGGCAACTGAATTTCGGCAACCGGGGCATCGAAGTCGGAATGCCGCGAAACTCACCGAGTCAAAGCGTTTCGCCGTTTGCGGAAGAAGTCTGATGTAGAACAAGTAGCAGAAGCATACATGCTCAAGAGGGATCACCCGAAATTCAAAGGCAACTGAATTTCGGCAACTCGGGGCATCGAATTCGGGATGCCGCGAAAACTCATCGAGTGAAAGCGTTTTTGCCATTTGGGGAAGATGTCTGATGTAGAACATGTAGTAAGAAGGCATACATGCTCAAGAGGGATGACATGAATTTTAAAGGCAACTGAATTTCGGCAACTGGGGCATCGAAGTCGGAATGCCGCCGAAACTCACCGCGGCAAAGGATTTCTCCGTTTGTGGCAGATGTCTGATGTAGAACAAGTAGCAGATCCATACATGCTCATATGGGATCACCCGAAATTCAAAGGCAAATGAATTTCAGCAAACCGGGGGCATCGAAGTCGGAATGCCGCAGAAACTCACCGAGGCAAAAGCGTTTCAATATTTGCGGAAGATGTCTCATGTAGAACAAGTAGCAGAAGCATAAATGCTCAAGAGGGATCACTGAAAATTCCAAGGCAAACTGAATTTCAGCAATCAGGGCATCAAAGTCGGGAATGCGCCGAAACTCACCGAGGCAAAGACTTTCGCCGTTTGCGGAAGATGTCTGATGTTAGAACAAGAAGGCAGAAGCATAACATGCTCAAGAGGGATCACTCCGACAAACTCAAACGCAACTGAATTCTCGGCAACAACGGCACGGAAGTCGGAATGCCGTGTTACTCATCGAGGCAAAGTGTTTCACCGTTTGCGGTCGATGTCTGATGAAGAACAAGTAGCAGAAAGCATTACATGCTCAAGAGGGATCACCCGAAATTCAAGGGAAACTGAATTTCGGCAACCGTGGCATCGAAGTCGGAATGCCGCTGAAACTAACTGAGTCAAAAGCGTTTCGCCGTTTATAAAAAGATGTCTGATGTAGAACATGTAGTAGGAGCATACATGCTCAAGAGGGGATTCACCCGAAATTCATGGGCAACTGAATTTCAGCAACCGGTGCATCGAAGTCGGGATGCCGCTAAACCTACCGAGTCAAAAGCGTTTCGCCATTTGGGGAAGGATGTCTGATGTAGAAACATGTAGCAGAAGCATACATGCTCAAGAGGGATCACTGAATTTCAAAGGCAACTGAATTTCGGCAACCTGGGCATCGAAATCGGAATGCCGATAAACTCACCGGGTCAAAGCGATTCATATTTGCGGAAGATGTCTCATGTAGGAACAAGTAGCAGAAGCATAAATGCTCAAGAGGGATCACTCCGTAATTCAAAGGCAACTGAAATTTCGGCAAGGAGGGGCAGCAAAGTCGGAAAGCCGCGAAACTCACTAAAGCAAATCGTTTCGCTGTTTGCGGAAGAAGTCTGATGTAGAACAAGTAGCAGAAGCATACATGCTCAAGAGGGATCACCCGAAACTCAAAGGCAACTGAATTTCGGCAACCGGGGCATCGAAGTACGAATGCCGCAAAACTCACCGAGGCAAATCGTTTCGCCGTTTGCGGAAGAAGTCTGTTATAGAACAAGTAGCAGAAGCTTACATGCTCAAGAGGGATCGCCTGAAATTCAAAGGCAACTGAATTTCGGCAACCGGGGCATCGAAGTCGAATGCCGCGAAAATCACTCAGGCAAAGCGTTTCGCCGTTTGCCGGAGAAGTCTGATGTAGAACAAGTAGGAGAAGCTTACATGCTCAAGAGGGATCGCCCGAAATTCTAAGGCACCTGAATTTCGGCAACCGGGGCATCGAAGTCGGGATGCCGCGAAACTCACCAAGTCAAAGCGTTTCGCCGTTTGCGGAGGATGTCTCATGTAGAACAAGTAGCAGAAGCATACATGCTCAAGAGGGATCGCCCGAAATTCAAAGGCAACTGAATTTCGGCAACCGGTGGCATCGAAGTCGGAATGCCGCGAAACTCAACGAGTGAAAGCGTTTTGCCATTTGGGGAAGATGTCTGATGTAGAACATGTTCAGAAGCATACATGCTCAAGAGGGATGACCTGAATTTTAAAGGCAACTAATTTTCGGCAACTGGGCATCGAAGTCGGAATGCCGCGAAACTCACCGCGCAAAGCCTTTCTCCGTTTGTGGCAGATGTCTGATGTAGAACAAGTAGCAGAAAATACATGCTCAAGATGGGAGTCACCCGAAATTCAAAGGCAATGAATTTCAGCAACCGGGGCATCGAAATCGGAATGCCGCGAAACTCACCGAGGCAAAGCGTTTCACTATTTGCGGAAGATGACTCATGTAGAACAAGTAGCAGAAGCATAAATGCTCAAGAGGGATCACTGAAATTCAAAGGCAACTGAATTTCAGCAATAAGGGCATCAAAGTCGGAATGCCGCGAACTCACCGTGGCAATGCGTTTCGCCGTTTGCGGAAGATGTCTGATGTAGAACAAGTAGCAGAAGCATACATGCTCAAGAGGGATCACCCGAAACTCATACGCAACTGAATTTCGGCAACAACGGCATCGAAGTCGGAATGCCGTGAAACTCATCGAGGCAAAGTGTTTCGCCGTTTGCGGAAGAAGTCTGATGTAGAACAAGTAGCAGAAGCATACATGCTCAAGAGGGATCACCCGAAATTCAAGGGCAACTGAATTTCGGCAACCGTGGCATCGACGTCGGAATGCCGCGAAACTCACATGAGTCAAAGCGTTTCGCCGTTTGTGAAAGATGTCTGATGTAGAACATGTAGTAGGACCATACATGCTCAAGAGGGATCACCCGAAATTCAAGGCAACTGAATTTCAGCAACCGTGCATCGAAGAGGAATGCCTCCTAACCTCACCGAGTCAAAGCGTTTCGCCATTTGGGGAAGATGTCTGATGTAGAACATGTAGCAGAAGCATACATGCTCAAGAGGGATCACCTGAATTTCAAAGGCAACTGAATTTCGGCAACCTGGGCATCGAAATCGGAATGCCGCTAAACTCACCGAGGCAAAGCGTTTCACTATTTGCGGAAGATGTCTCATGTAGAACAAGTAGCAGAAGCATAAATGCTCAAGAGGGATCACCCGAAATTCAAAGGCAACTGAATTTCGGCAACGGGGGCAGCAAAGTCGGAAAGCCGCGAAACTCACTAAAGCAAATCGTTTCGCTGTTTGCGGAAGAAGTCTGATGTAGAACAAGTAGCAGAAGCATACATGCTCAAGAGGGATCACCCGAAATTCAAAGGCAATTGAATTTCGGCAACGGGGGCATCGAAATCAGAATGCCGCTAAACTCACCGAGGCAAAGCGTTTCGCTGTTTGCGGAAGATGTCTCATGTAGAACAAGTAGTAGAAGCATAAATGCTCAAGAGGGATCACCTGAAATTTAAAGGCAACTGAATTTCGGCAACCGGGGCATCGAAGTCGGAATGCCGCGAAACTCACTCAGGCAAAGCGTTTCGCCGTTTGCGGAAGAAGTCTGATGTAGAACAGGTAGCAGAAGCATACATGCTCAAGAGGGATTACGCGAAATTCAAAGGCAACTGAATTTCAGCAACCGGGGCAATCGAAGTCCGAATGCCGCGAAACTCACCGAGGCAAATCTTTTCGCCGTGTGCGGAACCATATGATGTAGAACATGTAGCAGAAGCATACATGCTCAAGAGGGATCACCTGAATTTCAAAGGAAACTGAATTTCAGCAACCGGGGCATCGAAGTCGGAATGCCGCGAAACTCACCACGGCAAAGCATTTCGCCATTTACAGAAGATGTCTGATGTAGAACAAGTAGCAGAAGCATACAAGCTCAAGAGGGATTATTGCGATGTCGCGGTCGCACAAATTAATTACCCTAGCTTAAAACACACAAGATAGTATAGAGCAAGCAAGGGGTCGATCCCACGAGGAAGTTTGAAGTTAGATTTTTATGTTGTACGTTATGTAATTGGGGGGGATTGATTTGAAATGATTTAAACTATGGCAGAAATTAAACTAGCAAACAAAATCAATTGAAACTGAAATATATCAAGAAAACAAACCTTGGTTGCAAGCACACATCCACCAACGGAAATTAGAACCGATCCTTGAAACGAAACTCCAGTTTATATTATGAATTTTATCTTTTTCTTAATATTGGTTAATTAACGGATCCGCCGTATAACTATCCCTAACCAACAAACAATCACAGTGTCCGCACTAATGATTTAATCCAATGGCAGCCTTAAGATCCAGATAAATTCATTAATCTTAACAACCAAGTTGTCAATTTGTGTTGCTATGATCGAATGTTCTCCCTAAGTTTAATAACGTAGTTCCGCTACAATTATCAAGCTTAGTTGCTTCACAAGTTTATATACCACAACTCCGGTTTTGATATCAAACTTAGCAATAGATTGTTCACAATAATAACTTAGAGTCCGCTCTAGCAATTAAGATAAACAATCATAGGAAATATGCATAGGAAAACAAACATACTCATTCATAACATAAACTGAAAATAAAAGGAAGAATAAATCTCACAGTTCTTGAAATCCCGAAGGTTTGTTTGTGTCCTTGCAACCAAGAAAACGAGCTTAGCCTTGCATATCTATTGAACAACTACTCCTAAAGATGAAAGAATACATAATTTCTGATTTGTAGAGAGGAGAGTTTGTGTTTCCTCCTCCTTCTTCTTCTTCTTCTTCTTTGCTTCTTCCTCCTTCTACTCACCCTCTATTTATACACAAATTGTAAGTAAGAAAATATCAAAGCTCAAGTGTGAACATCAATAGATGGTGGTAGTGTGAAGGCTGCAGGCAGCTGGCTGCTGGCTGCTGGGTTGAGGTTGGTGGCTGCCATGAGGTTGGTGGCTGCCTTGAGGTTGGTGGCTTCCTTCCTTGACCTTCTAGAATATTTACTAGAGGAGCTAAATTGCTGGCCGGTTTGGATGCTTCTAGATGAAATTTGGATTCGTTTCTTCACGCAACCTGCTTGCTGGCAGAATTCAGCTGTCATCTTTGAAAAATCATATATCCCTCATATGACATCGTTTTTGGCTGCAATTTGTAGCGTTTATAGATCTTTGAGTAAGGAATCCAACAAAATTGAGTTTGCATCAATTGGACTTCTGAAGCTCCAGATATTGAATTTTGAATGGGCAAAGGTCAACATTGGCAGACTACGAGATTTGACTTTGAAGGATGTGATTTCCATGATCTTTCTCTTTTTATTTTTCTTGCATTACATTTCCAAAAAGCTATGGATGTTAACTTTTTAATGCCACTGGAATCACTTCATTTCGATCTCTGGAACTCACGCTCTGCACAAAATACCGACTGAACGTCAAATCTGCCAATTACCTCCAATTTACTCCTTTTTGCATCTTTCATCCAAAAATGCCTTCAAAACATAAAACAAAGAATATTAAGGCATTTTATATAAATAACATATGCAAAACACTAGTTAAATGCGGGTGAAACTATCGAATAATATGGTTACATCAGGGATCACCCAAAATTCAAGGGCAACTGAATTTCGGCAACCATGGCATCAAAGTCGGAATGCCGTGAATCTCACTCAGGCAAAGCGTTTCGCCATTTGCGGAAGATGTCTGATGTAGAACAAGTAGCAGAAGCGTACATGCTCAAGAGGGATCACCCGAAATTCTAGGGCAACTGAATTTCGGCAACCGGGGCATCGAAGTTGGAATGCCGCGAAACTCACTGAGTCAAAGCGTTTTCGCGATTTGGGAAGATGTCTGATGTAGAACATGTAGCAGAAGCATACATGCTCAAGAGGGATCACCCGAAATTCAAGGGCAACTGAATTTCGGCAACCGGGGCATCGAAGTCGGAATGCCGCGAAACTCACCGCGGCGAAGAGATTCGCCGTTTGCGGACGATGTCTCATGTAGAACAAGTAGCAGAAGCATAAATGCTCAAGAGGGATCACCTGAAATTCAAAGGCAACTGAATTTCGGCAACCGGGCATCGAAGTCGGAATGCTGCGAAACTCACTCAGGCAAAGTGTTTCGCCGTTTGCGGAAGAAGTCTGATGTAGAACAAGTAGCAGAAGTATACATGCTCAAGAGGGATCACCCGAAATTCAAGGGCAACTGAATTTCGGCAAACGGGGCATCGAAGTCGGAATGCCGCGAATCTCACCGAGGCAAAGTGTTTCGCCATTTGGGGAAAATGTCTGATCTAGAACAAGTAGCAGAAGCATACATGCTGAAGAGGGATCACTCGAAATTCAAAGGCAACTGAATTTCGGCAACCGGGGCATCGAAGTTCGAATGCACGAAACTCAACGAGGCAAATCTTTTCGCCGTTTGCGGAACAAGTATGATGTAGAACATGTAGCAGAAGCATACATGCTCAAGAGGGATCACCTGAAATTCAAAGGCAACTGAATTTCGGCAACTGGGGCATCGAAGTCGGAATGCCGCGAAACTCACCGAGGCAAAGTGTTTCGCCTTTTTCAGAAGATGTCTGATGTAGAACAAGTAGCAGAAGCATACATGCTCAAGAGGGATCACCCGAAATTCAAAGGCAACTGAATTTCGGCAACCTCATCGATCGGAATGCCGCAAAACTCACTGAGTCAAAGCGTTTCGCCATTTGGGGAAGATGTATGATGTAGAACATGTAGCAGAAGCATAAATGCTCAAGAGGGATCACCTGAAATTCAAAGGCAACTGAATTTCGGCAACGGGGGCATCAAAGTCGGAAAGCCGCGAAACTCACCGAGGCAAATCGTTTCGCCGTTTGCGGAAGAAGTCTGATGTAGAACAAGTAGGAGAAGCTTACATGCTCAAGAGGGATCGCCCGAAATTCAAAGGCACCTGAATTTCGGCAACCGGGGCATCGAAGTCGGAATGCCGCGAAACTCACTCAAGCAAAGCGTTTCGCCGTTTGCGGGAGAAGTCTGATGTAAAACAAGTAGGAGAAGCATACATGCTGAAGAGGGATCACCCGAAATTCAAGGGCAACTGAATTTCGGCAAACGGGGCATCGAAGACGGAGTGCCGCGAAACTCACCGAGTGAAAGCGTTTTGCCATTTGGGGAAGATGTCTGATGTAGAACAAGTAGCAGAACCATACATGCTCAAAAGGGATCACCCAAAATTCAAAGGCAAATGAATTTCAGCAACCGGGGCATCGAAATCGGAATGCCGCGAAACTCAACGAGGCAAACCTTTCGCCTTTTGCGGAAGAAGTATGATGTAGAACATGTAGCAGAAGCATACATGCTCAAGAGGGATCACCCGAAATTCAAAGGCAACTGAATTTCGGCAACCGGGGCATCGAAGTCGGAATGCCGCGAAACTCACCACGGCAAAGCGTTTCGCCTTTTTCAGAAGATGTCTGATGTAGAACAAGTAGCAGAAGCATACATGCTCAAGAGGGATCACCCGAAATTCAAAGGCAAATGAATTTCGGCAATCGTGGCATCGAAGTCGGAATGCCGCAAAACTCACTAAGTCAAAGCGTTTCGCCATTTGCGGAAGAAGTCTGATTTAGAACATGTAGCAGAAGCATACATGCTCAAGAGGGATCACCTGAAATTCAAAGGCAACTGAATTTCGGCAACGGGGCATCAAAGTCGGAAAGCCGCGAAACTCACCGAGGCAAAGCGTTTCGCCATTTGCGGAAGAAGTCTGATGTAGAACAAGTAGCAGAAGCTTACATGCTCTAGAGGGATCACCCGAAATTCAAAAGCAACTGAATTTCGGCAACCGGGGCGTGGAAGTCGGAAATCCGCGAAACTCACCGAGGCGAAGAGATTCGCCGTTGGGATCTGATGTAGAACAAGTAGCAGAAGCATAAAAGCTCAAGAGGGATCACCTGAAATTCAAAGGCAACTGAATTTCGGCAACCGGGGCATCGAAGTCCGAATGCCGCGAAACTCACCGAGTCAATCTTTTCGTCGTTTGCGGAAGAAGTCTGATGTAGAACAAGTAGCAGAAGCATACATGCTCAAGAGGGATCACCCGAAATTCAAAGGCAACTGAATTTCGGCAACCGGGGCATCGAAGTCGGAATGCCGACGAAACTCACTCAGTCAAAGCGTTTCGCCGTGTGCGGAAGAAGTCTGATGTAGAACAAGTAGCAGAAGCATACATGCTCAAGAGGGATCACCCGAAATTCAAAGGCAACTGAATTTCGGCAACCGGCATCGAAGTCGGAATGCCGCGAAACTCACCGATCTATTCAAAGCCGTTTCGCCATTTGGGGAGAGGTCTGATGTAGAACATGTAGCAAAAGCATACATGGCCCTCAAGAGGGATCACCAGAATTTCAAAGGCATCATGAATGTCGGCAATGGGGCATCAAAGTCTGGAATGCCGCGAAACGACCGAGTCAAAGCGTTTCGCCATTTGCGGATGAAGTCTGATGTAGAACCAGTAGCAGAAGCATACATGCTCAAGAGGGATCACCCGAAATTCAAAGGCAACTGAATTTCGGCAACGCGGGGCATCGAAGTCGGAATGCCGCGAAACTCACCGAGTCAAAGCGTTTCGCCGTTTGCGGAAGAAAGTCTGATGTAGAACAAGTAGCAAGAAGCATACATGCTCAAGAGGGATCACCCGAAATTCAAAGGCAACTGAATTTCGGCAACCGGGCATCGAAGTCGGAATGCCGCGAACTCACCGATGTCAAAGCGTTTCGCCGTTTGCGAAGAAGTCTGATGTAGAACAAGTAGCAGAAGCATACATGCTAAAGAGGGATCAATCGAAATTCAAAGGCAACTGGAATTTCGGCAACCGGGGCATCGAAGTCTGAATGCCGCGATAACTAACCGAGGCATAGCGTTTCGCAGTCTTTGCGGAAGAAGTTCTGATGTAGAACAAGTAGCAGAAAACATACATGCTCAAGAGGGATCACCCGTCAATTCAAAGGCTACTGAATTTTTGCAAACCCGGGGCAATCGAAGTCTGAATGACGCGAAAAAACTCAGAGTCAAAGCGTTTCGCCATTGCGGAAAGAAGTGTTATGTAGAAGAAGTAGCAGAAGCCATACATGTTCAAGAGGGATCACCTGAAATTCAAAGGCAACTGAATTTCGGCAACCAAGGGCATCGAAG
>CM055356.1:3107029-3122249 GCA_029228515.1 Populus alba x Populus x berolinensis | reverse complement strand
CTCAAGAGATCACCTGAAATTCAAAGGCAACTGAATTTCGGCAACGGGGGCAGCAAAGTCGGAAAGCCGCGAAACTCACTAAGGCAAATCATTTCGCCGTTTGCGGAAGAAGTCTGATGTAGAACAAGTAGCAGAAGCATACATGCTCAAGAGGGATCACCCGAAATTCAAAGGCAACTGAATTTTGGCAACCGGGGCATCGAAGTCCGAATGCCGCAAAACTCACCGAGGCAAATCATTTCACCGTTTGCGGAAGAAGTCTGATGTAGAACAAGTAGCAGAAGCTTACATGCTCAAGAGGGATCGCCCAAAATTCAAAGGCAACTGAATTTCGGCTACCGGGGCATCCAAGTCGGAATGCCGCGAAACTCACCGCGGCAAAGCATTTCTCCGTTTGTGGCAGATGTCTGATGTAGAACAAGTAGCAGAACCATACATGCTCAAATGGGATCACCCGAAATTCAAAGGCAAATGAATTTCAGCAACAGGGGCATCGAAATCGGAATGCCGCGAAACTCACCGAGGCAAACGTTTCACTATTTGCGGAAGATGTCTCATGTAGAACAAGTAGCAGAAGCATAAATGCTCAAGAGGGATCACCTGAAATTCAAAGGCAACTGAATTTCGGCAACGGGGGCAGCAAAGTCGGAAAGCCGCGAAACTCACTAAGGCAAATCATTTCGCCGTTTGCGGAAGAAGTCTGATGTAGAACAAGTAGCAGAAGCATACATGCTCAAGAGGGATCACCCGAAATTCAAAGGCAACTGAATTTTGGCAACCGGGGCATCGAAGTCCGAATGCCGCAAAACTCACCGAGGCAAATCATTTCACCGTTTGCGGAAGAAGTCTGATGTAGAACAAGTAGCAGAAGCTTACATGCTCAAGAGGGATCACCCGAAATTCAAAGGCAACTGAATTTCGGCAACCGGGGCATCCAAGTCGGAATGCCGCGAAACTCACCGCGGCAAAGCATTTCTCCGTTTGTGGCAGATGTCTGATGTAGAACAAGTAGCAGAACCATACATGCTCAAATGGGATCACCCGAAATTCAAAGGCAAATGAATTTCAGCAACCGGGGCATCGAAATCGGAATGCCGCGAAACTCACCGAGGCAAAGCGTTTCACCATTTGTGAAAGATGTCTGATGTAGAACAAGTAGCAGAATCATACATGCTCAAGAGGGATCACCCGAAATTCAAGGGCAACTGAATTTCGGCAACCGTGGCATCGACGTCGGAATGCCGCGAAACTCACTGAGTCAAAGCGTTTCGCCGTTTGTGAAAGATGTCTGATGTAGAACATGTAGTAGGAGCATACATGCTCAAGAGGGATCACCCGAAATTCAAGGGCAACTGAATTTCAGCAACCGGGGCATCGAAGGGGGAATGCCGCGAACCTCACCGAGTCAAAGCGTTTCGCCATTTGCGGAAGATGTCTGATGTAGAACATGTAGCAGAAGCATACATGCTCAAGAGGGATCACCTGAATTTCAAAGGCAACTGAATTTCGGCAATCAAGGCATCGAAGTTGGAATGCCGCGAAACTCACCGCGGCAAAGCATTTCTCCATTTGTGGCAGATGTCTGATGTAGAACATGTAGCAGAAGCATACATGCTCAAATGGGATCACCCGAAATTCAAAGGCAAATGAATTTCAGCAACCGGGGCATCGAAATCGGAATGCCGCGAAACTCACCGAGGCAAAGCGTTTCACTATTTGCGGAAGATGTCTCATGTAGAACAAGTAGCAGAAGCATAAATGCTCAAGAGGGATCACCTGAAATTCAAAGGCAACTGAATTTCGGCAACGGGGGCAGCAAAGTCGGAAAGCCGCGAAACTCACTAAGGCAAATCATTTCGCCGTTTGCGGAAGAAGTCTGATGTAGAACAAGTAGCAGAAGCATACATGCTCAAGAGGGATCACCGGAATTTCAAAGGCAACTGAATTTCGGCAACCAGGGCATCGAAGTCGGAATACCGCGAAACTCACCGCGGCGAAGCGATTCGCCGTTTGCGGAAGATGTCAGATGTAGAACAAGTAGCAGAACCATACATGCTCAAGAGGGATCACCTGAAATTCAAAGGCAACTGAATTTCGGCAATCGGGGCATCGAAATCAGAATGCCGCTAAACTCACCGCGACAAAGCGTTTCGCTGTTTGGGAAGATGTCTCATGTAGAACAAGTACCAAAAGCATAAATGCTCAAGAGCGATCACCTGAAATTAAAAGGCAACTGAATTTCGGCAACGGGGGCATCAAAGTCGGAAAGCCGTGAAACTCACCGAGGCAAATCGTTTCGCCGTTTGCGGAAGAAGTCTGATGTGGAACAAGTACCAGAAGCATACATGCTCAAGAGCGATCACTCGAAATTCGAAGGCAACTGAATTTCAGCAACCGGGGCATCGAAGTTGGAATGCCGCGAAACTCACGCAAGCAAAGCGTTTCATCGTTTGCGGAAGAAGTCTGATGTAGAACAAGTAGCAGAAGCTTACATGCTCAAGAGGGATCACCAGAAATTCAAGGGCAACTGAATTTCGGCAATTGGGGCATCGAAGGCGGAATGCCGCGAAACTCACCGAGTCAAAGCGTTTCGCCATTTGGGGAAGATGTCTGATGTAGAACATGTAGCAGAAGCATACATGCTCAAGAGGGATCACCTGAATTTCAAAGGCAACTGAATTTCGGCAACCGGGGCATCGAAGTCGGAATGCCGCGAAGCTCACCACGGCAAAGCGTTTTACCGTTTGCAGAAGATGTCTGATGTAGAAGAAGTAGCAGAAGCATACATGCTCAAGAGGGATCACCCGAAATTCTAGGGCAACTGAATTTCGGCAGCCGTGGCATCGAATTCGGAATGCCGCGAAACTCACCGAGGCAAAGCGTTTTGCCGTTTGCGGAAGAACTCTCATGTAGAACAAGTAGCAGAAGCTTACATGCTCAAGAGGGATCACCGGAATTTCGAAGGCAACTGAATTTCGGCAACCAGGGCATCGAAGTTGGAATGCCGCAAAACTCACCTCGGCGAAGCGATTCGCCGTTTGCGGAAGATGTCTGATGTAGAACAAGTAGCAGAACCATACATGCTCAAGAGGGATCACTCGAAATTCAAAGGCAACTGAGTTTCGGCAACCGGGGCATCAAAATCAGAATGTCGCTAAACTCACCGAGGCAAAGCCTGTCGCTGTTTGCGGAAGATGTCTCATGTAGAACTAGTAGCAGAAGCATAAATGCTCAAGAGCGATCACCTGAAATTCAAAGGCAACTGAATTTCGGCAACGGGGCATCGAAGTCGGAATGCTGTGAAACTCACCGAGGCAAAGCGTTTCGCCGTTTGCGGAAGAACTCTCATGTAGAACAAGTAGTAGAAGCTTACATGCTCAAGAGGGATCACCCGAAATTCAAGGGCAACTGAATTTCGGCAAACGGGGCATCGAAGTCGGAGTGCCGCGAAACTCACCGAGTGAAAGCGTTTTGCCATTTGGGGAAGATGTCTGATGTAGAACAAGTAGCAGAACCATACATGCTCAAAAGGGATCACCCAAAATTCAAAGGCAACTGAATTTCAGCAACCGGGGCATCGAAATCGGAATGCCGCGAATCTCACCGAGGCAAAGCGTTTCACTATTTGCGGAACATGTCTCATGTAGAACAAGTAGCAGAAGCATAAATGCTCAAGAGGGATCGCCCGAAATTCAAAGGCAACTGAATTTCGGCAACCGGGGCATCGAAGTCGGAATGCCGCGAAACTCACCGAGTCAAAGCGTGTCGCCATTTGTGGAAGATGTCTGATGTAGAACAAGTAGCAGAAGCATACATGCTCAAGAGGGATCACCTGAAATTCAAAGGCAACTGAATTTCGGCAACCGGGGCATCGAAGTCGGAATGCCGCGAAACTCACCGAGGCAAAGCGTTTCTCCGTTTGTGGAAGATGTCTGATGTAGAACAAGTAGCAGAAGCATACATGCTCAAGAGGGATCACCCGAAATTCAAAGGCAACTGAATTTCGGCAACCGGGGCATCGAAGTCGGAATGCCGCGAAACTCACCGAGGCAAAGCGTTTCGCCGTTTGCGGAAGAACTCTCATGTAGAACAAGTAGCAGAAGCTTACATGCTCAAGAGCGATCACCTGAAATTCAAAGGCAACTGAATTTCAGCAATCGGGGCATCAAAGTCGGAATGCCGCCAAACTCACCGAGGCAAAGCGTTTCGCCGTTTGCGGAAGATGTCTGATGTAGAACAAGTAGCAGAAGCATACATGCTCAAGAGGGATCACCCGAAATTCAAAGGCAACTGAATTTCGGCAACAAGGGCATCGAAGTCGGAATGCCGTGAAACTCACCGAGGCAAAGCGTTTCGCCGTTTGCGGAAGAAGTCTGATGTAGAACAAGTAGCAGAAGCTTACATGCTCAAGAGGGATCACCCGAAATTCAAGGGCAACTGAATTTCGGCAACCGTGGCATCGACGTCGGAATGCCGCGAAACTCTCTGAGTCAAAGCGTTTCGCCGTTTATGAAAGATGTCTGATGTAGAACATGTAGTAGAAGCATACATGCTCAAGAGGGATCACCCGAAATTCAAAGGCAACTGAATTTCAGCAACCGTGCATCGAAGGGGAATGCCGCGAAACTCACCGAGTCAAAGCGTTTCGCCATTTGGGGAAGATGTCTGATGTAGAACAAGTAGCAGAAGCATACATGCTCAAGAGGGATCACCTGAATTTCAAAGGCAACTGAATTTCGGCAACCTGGGCATCGAAATCGGAATGCCGCTAAACTCACCGAGGCAAAGCGTTTCACTATTTGCGGAAGATGTCTCATGTAGAACAAGTAGCAGAAGCATAAATGCTCAAGAGGGATCACCCGAAATTCAAAGGCAACTGAATTTCGGCAACGGGGGCAGCAAAGTCGGAAAGCCGCGAAACTCACTAAAGCAAATCGTTTCGCTGTTTGCGGAAGAAGTCTGATGTAGAACAAGTAGCAGAAGCATACATGCTCAAGAGGGATCACCCGAAACTCAAAGGCAACTGAATTTCGGCAACCGGGGCATCGAAGTCCGAATGCCGCAAAACTCACCGAGGCAAATCGTTTCTCCGTTTGCGGAAGAAGTCTGATATAGAACAAGTAGCAGAAGCTTACATGCTCAAGAGGGATCGCCTGAAATTCAAAGGCAACTGAATTTCGGCAACCGGGGCATCGAAGTCGGAATGCCGCGAAACTCACTCAGGCAAAGCGTTTCGCCGTTTGCGGGAGAAGTCTGATGTAGAACAAGTAGGAGAAGCTTACATGCTCAAGAGGGATCGCCCGAAATTCTAAGGCACCTGAATTTCGGCAACCGGGGCATCGAAGTCGGAATGCCGCGAAACTCACTCAGGCAAAGCGTTTCGCCGTTTGCGGAAGATGTCTCATGTAGAACAAGTAGCAGAAGCATAAATGCTCAAGAGGGATCGCCCGAAATTCAAAGGCAACTGAATTTCGGCAACCGGGGCATCGAAGTCGGAATGCCGCGAAACTCACCGAGTGAAAGCGTTTTGCCATTTGGGGAAGATGTCTGATGTAGAACATGTAGTAGAAGCATACATGCTCAAGAGGGATGACCTGAATTTTAAAGGCAACTGAATTTCGGCAACCGGGGCATCGAAGTCGGAATGCCGCGAAACTCACCGCGGCAAAGCATTTCTCCGTTTGTGGCAGATGTCTGATGTAGAACAAGTAGCAGAACCATACATGCTCAAATGGGATCACCCGAAATTCAAAGGCAAATGAATTTCAGCAACCGGGGCATCGAAATCGGAATGCCGCGAAACTCACCGAGGCAAAGCGTTTCACTATTTGCGGAAGATGTCTCATGTAGAACAAGTAGCAGAAGCATAAATGCTCAAGAGGGATCACCTGAAATTCAAAGGCAACTGAATTTCAGCAATCAGGGCATCAAAGTCGGAATGCCGCCAAACTCACCGAGGCAAAGCGTTTCGCCGTTTGCGGAAGATGTCTGATGTAGAACAAGTAGCAGAAGCATACATGCTCAAGAGGGATCACCCGAAACTCAAACGCAACTGAATTTCGGCAACAACGGCATCGAAGTCGGAATGCCGTGAAACTCATCGAGGCAAAGTGTTTCGCCGTTTGCGGAAGATGTCTGATGTAGAACAAGTAGCAGAAGCATACATGCTCAAGAGGGATCACCCGAAATTCAAGGGCAACTGAATTTCGGCAACCGTGGCATCGACGTCGGAATGCCGCGAAACTCACTGAGTCAAAGCGTTTCGCCGTTTGTGAAAGATGTCTGATGTAGAACATGTAGTAGGAGCATACATGCTCAAGAGGGATCACCCGAAATTCAAGGGCAACTGAATTTCAGCAACCGTGCATCGAAGGGGAATGCCGCTAACCTCACCGAGTCAAAGCGTTTCGCCATTTGGGGAAGATGTCTGATGTAGAACATGTAGCAGAAGCATACATGCTCAAGAGGGATCACCTGAATTTCAAAGGCAACTGAATTTCGGCAACCTGGGCATCGAAATCGGAATGCCGCTAAACTCACCGAGGCAAAGCGTTTCACTATTTGCGGAAGATGTCTCATGTAGAACAAGTAGCAGAAGCATAAATGCTCAAGAGGGATCACCCGAAATTCAAAGGCAACTGAATTTCGGCAACGGGGGCAGCAAAGTCGGAAAGCCGCGAAACTCACTAAAGCAAATCGTTTCGCTGTTTGCGGAAGAAGTCTGATGTAGAACAAGTAGCAGAAGCATACATGCTCAAGAGGGATCACCCGAAACTCAAAGGCAACTGAATTTCGGCAACCGGGGCATCGAAGTCCGAATGCCGCAAAACTCACCGAGGCAAATCGTTTCTCCGTTTGCGGAAGAAGTCTGATATAGAACAAGTAGCAGAAGCTTACATGCTCAAGAGGGATCGCCTGAAATTCAAAGGCAACTGAATTTCGGCAACCGGGGCATCGAAGTCGGAATGCCGCGAAACTCACTCAGGCAAAGCGTTTCGCCGTTTGCGGGAGAAGTCTGATGTAGAACAAGTAGGAGAAGCTTACATGCTCAAGAGGGATCGCCCGAAATTCTAAGGCACCTGAATTTCGGCAACCGGGGCATCGAAGTCGGAATGCCGCGAAACTCACTCAGGCAAAGCGTTTCGCCGTTTGCGGAAGATGTCTCATGTAGAACAAGTAGCAGAAGCATAAATGCTCTATAGGGATCACCCGAAATTCAACGGCAACTGAATTTCGGCAACGGGGGCATCGAAATCAGAATGCCGCTAAACTCACCGAGGCAAAGCGTTTCGCTGTTTGCGGAAGATGTCTCATGTAGAACAAGTAGGAGAAGCTTACATGCTCAAGAGGGATCACCCGAAATTCAAGGGCAACTGAATTTCAGCAACCGGGGCATCGAAATCGGAATGCCGCGAAACTCACCGAGTGAAAGCGTTTTGCCATTTGGGGAAGATGTCTGATGTAGAACATGTAGTAGAAGCATACATGCTCAAGAGGGATGACCTGAATTTTAAAGGCAACTGAATTTCGGCAACCGGGGCATCGAAGTCGGAATGCCGCGAAACTCACCGCGGCAAAGCATTTCTCCGTTTGTGGCAGATGTCTAATGTAGAACAAGTAGCAGAACCATACATGCTCAAAAGGGATCATCCGAAATTCAAAGGCAACTGAATTTCAGCAACCTGGGCATCAAAATCGGAATGCCGTGAAACTCACCGAGGCAAAGCGTTTCACTATTTGCGGAAGATGTCTCATGTAGAACAAGTAGCAGAAGCATACATGCTCAAGAGGGATCACCCGAAATTCAAAGGCAATTGAATTTCGGCAACTGGGGCATCGAAGTCCGAATGCCGCAAAACTCACCGAGGCAAATCGTTTCTCCGTTTGCGGAAGAAGTCTGATGTAGAACAAGTACCAGAAGCTTACATGCTCAAGAGGGATCACCCGAAATTCAAAGGCAACTGAATTTTGGCAACCGGGGCATCGAAGTCGGAATGCCGCGAAACTCACCGCGGCGAAGAGATTCGCCGTTTGCGGAAGATGTCTGATGTAGAACAAGTAGCAGAAGCATACATGCTCAAGAGGGATCACCCGAAATTCAAAGGCAATTGAATTTCGGCAACGGGGGCATCGAAATCAGAATGCCGCTAAACTCACCGAGGCAAAGCGTTTCGCTGTTTGCGGAAGATGTCTCATGTAGAACAAGTAGTAGAAGCATAAATGCTCAAGAGGGATCACCTGAAATTTAAAGGCAACTGAATTTCGGCAACCGGGGCATCGAAGTCGGAATGCCGCGAAACTCACTCAGGCAAAGCGTTTCGCCGTTTGCGGAAGAAGTCTGATGTAGAACAAGTAGCAGAAGCATACATGCTCAAGAGGGATTACGCGAAATTCAAAGGCAACTGAATTTCAGCAACCGGGGCATCGAAGTCCGAATGCCGCGAAACTCACCGAGGCAAATCTTTTCGCCGTGTGCGGAACATATATGATGTAGAACATGTAGCAGAAGCATACATGCTCAAGAGGGATCACCTGAATTTCAAAGGAAACTGAATTTCAGCAACCGGGGCATCGAAGTCGGAATGCCGCGAAACTCACCACGGCAAAGCATTTCGCCATTTACAGAAGATGTCTGATGTAGAACAAGTAGCAGAAGCATACAAGCTCAAGAGGGATTATTGCGATGTCGCGGTCGCACAAATTAATTACCCTAGCTTAAAACACACAAGATAGTATAGAGCAAGCAAGGGGTCGATCCCACGAGGAAGTTTGAAGTTAGATTTTTATGTTGTACGTTATGTAATTGGGGGGGATTGATTTGAAATGATTTAAACTATGGCAGAAATTAAACTAGCAAACAAAATCAATTGAAACTGAAATATATCAAGAAAACAAACCTTGGTTGCAAGCACACATCCACCAACGGAAATTAGAACCGATCCTTGAAACGAAACTCCAGTTTATATTATGAATTTTATCTTTTCTTAATATTGGTTAATTAACGGATCCGCCGTATAACTATCCCTAACCAACAAACAATCACAGTGTCCGCACTAATGATTTAATCCAATGGCAGCCTTAAGATCCAGATAAATTCATTAATCTTAACAACCAAGTTGTCAATTTGTGTTGCTATGATCGAATGTTCTCCCTAAGTTTAATAACGTAGTTCCGCTACAATTATCAAGCTTAGTTGCTTCACAAGTTTATATACCACAACTCCGGTTTTGATATCAAACTTAGCAATAGATTGTTCACAATAATAACTTAGAGTCCGCTCTAGCAATTAAGATAAACAATCATAGGAAATATGCATAGGAAAACAAACATACTCATTCATAACATAAACTGAAAATAAAAGGAAGAATAAATCTCACAGTTCTTGAAATCCGAAGGTTTGTTTGTGTCCTTGCAACCAAGAAAACGAGCTTAGCCTTGCATATCTATTGAACAACTACTCCTAAAGATGAAAGAATACATAATTTCTGATTTGTAGAGAGGAGAGTTTGTGTTTCCTCCTCCTTCTTCTTCTTCTTCTTCTTTGCTTCTTCCTCCTTCTACTCACCCTCTATTTATACACAAATTGTAAGTAAGAAAATATCAAAGCTCAAGTGTGAACATCAATAGATGGTGGTAGTGTGAAGGCTGCAGGCAGCTGGCTGCTGGCTGCTGGGTTGAGGTTGGTGGCTGCCATGAGGTTGGTGGCTGCCTTGAGGTTGGTGGCTTCCTTCCTTGACCTTCTAGAATATTTACTAGAGGAGCTAAATTGCTGGCCGGTTTGGATGCTTCTAGATGAAATTTGGATTCGTTTCTTCACGCAACCTGCTTGCTGGCAGAATTCAGCTGTCATCTTTGAAAAATCATATATCCCTCATATGACATCGTTTTTGGCTGCAATTTGTAGCGTTTATAGATCTTTGAGTAAGGAATCCAACAAAATTGAGTTTGCATCAATTGGACTTCTGAAGCTCCAGATATTGAATTTTGAATGGGCAAAGGTCAACATTGGCAGACTACGAGATTTGACTTTGAAGGATGTGATTTCCATGATCTTTCTCTTTTTATTTTTCTTGCATTACATTTCCAAAAAGCTATGGATGTTAACTTTTTAATGCCACTGGAATCACTTCATTTCGATCTCTGGAACTCACGCTCTGCACAAAATACCGACTGAACGTCAAATCTGCCAATTACCTCCAATTTACTCCTTTTTGCATCTTTCATCCAAAAATGCCTTCAAAACATAAAACAAAGAATATTAAGGCATTTTATATAAATAACATATGCAAAACACTAGTTAAATGCGGGTGAAACTATCGAATAATATGGTTACATCAGGGATCACCCAAAATTCAAGGGCAACTGAATTTCGGCAACCATGGCATCAAAGTCGGAATGCCGTGAATCTCACTCAGGCAAAGCGTTTCGCCATTTGCGGAAGATGTCTGATGTAGAACAAGTAGCAGAAGCGTACATGCTCAAGAGGGATCACCCGAAATTCTAGGGCAACTGAATTTCGGCAACCGGGGCATCGAAGTTGGAATGCCGCGAAACTCACTGAGTCAAAGCGTTTCGCGATTTGGGGAAGATGTCTGATGTAGAACATGTAGCAGAAGCATACATGCTCAAGAGGGATCACCCGAAATTCAAAGGCAACTGAATTTCGGCAACCGGGGCATCGAAGTCGGAATGCCGCGAAACTCACCGCGGCGAAGAGATTCGCCGTTTGCGGACGATGTCTCATGTAGAACAAGTAGCAGAAGCATAAATGCTCAAGAGGGATCACCTGAAATTCAAAGGCAACTGAATTTCGGCAACCGGGGCATCGAAGTCGGAATGCTGCGAAACTCACTCAGGCAAAGTGTTTCGCCGTTTGCGGAAGAAGTCTGATGTAGAACAAGTAGCAGAAGTATACATGCTCAAGAGGGATCACCCGAAATTCAAGGGCAACTGAATTTCGGCAAACGGGGCATCGAAGTCGGAATGCCGCGAATCTCACCGAGGCAAAGTGTTTCGCCATTTGGGGAAAATGTCTGATCTAGAACAAGTAGCAGAAGCATACATGCTGAAGAGGGATCACTCGAAATTCAAAGGCAACTGAATTTCGGCAACCGGGGCATCGAAGTTCGAATGCCACGAAACTCAACGAGGCAAATCTTTTCGCCGTGTGCGGAACAAGTATGATGTAGAACATGTAGCAGAAGCATACATGCTCAAGAGGGATCACCTGAATTTCAAAGGCAACTGAATTTCGGCAACTGGGGCATCGAAGTCGGAATGCCGCGAAACTCACCACGGCAAAGTGTTTCGCCTTTTTCAGAAGATGTCTGATGTAGAACAAGTAGCAGAAGCATACATGCTCAAGAGGGATCACCCGAAATTCAAGGGCAAATGAATTTCGGCAACCTCGATCGGAATGCCGCAAAACTCACTGAGTCAAAGCGTTTCGCCATTTGGGGAAGATGTCTGATGTAGAACATGTAGCAGAAGCATACATGCTCAAGAGGGATCACCTGAATTTCAAAGGCAACTGAATTTCGGCAACGGGGGCATCCAAGTCGGAAAGCCGCGAAACTCACCGAGGCAAATCGTTTCGCCATTTGCGGAAGAAGTCTGATGTAGAACAAGTAGCAGAAGCTTACATGCTCAAGAGGGATCACCCGAAATTCAAAGGCAACTGAATTTCGGCAACCGGGGCATCGAAGTCGGAATGCCGCGAAACTCACTCAGGCAAAGCGTTTCGCCGTTTTGCGGAAGAAGTCTGATGTAGAACAAGTAGCAGAAGTATACATGCTCAAGAGGGATCACCCGAAATTCAAGGGCAACTGAATTTCGGCAAACGGGGCATCGAAGTCGGAATGCCGCGAATCTCACCGAGGCAAAGTGTTTCGCCATTTGGGGAAAATGTCTGATCTAGAACAAGTAGCAGAAGCATACATGCTGAAGAGGGATCACTCGAAATTCAAAGGCAACTGAATTTCGGCAACCGGGGCATCGAAGTTCGAATGCCGCGAAACTCAACGAGGCAAACCTTTTCGCCGTGTGCGGAACAAGTATGATGTAGAACATGTAGCAGAAGCATACATGCTCAAGAGGGATCACCTGAATTTCAAAGGCAACTGAATTTCGGCAACCGGGGCATCGAAGTCGGAATGCCGCGAAACTCACCACGGCAAAGCGTTTCGCCTTTTTCAGAAGATGTCTGATGTAGAACAAGTAGCAGAAGCATACATGCTCAAGAGGGATCACCCGAAATTCAAGGGCAAATGAATTTCGGCAATCGTGGCATCGAAGTCGGAATGCCGCAAAACTCACTAAGTCAAAGCGTTTCGCCATTTGGGGAAGATGTCTGATTTAGAACATGTAGCAGAAGCATACATGATCAAGAGGGATCACCTGAATTTCAAAGGCAACTGAATTTCGGCAACGGGGGCATCCAAGTCGGAAAGCCGCGAAACTCACCGAGGCAAATCGTTTCGCCATTTGCGGAAGAAGTCTGATGTAGAACAAGTAGCAGAAGCTTACATGCGCAAGAGGGATCACCCGAAATTCAAAGGCAACTGAATTTCGGCAACCGGGGCATCGAAGTCGGAATGCCGCGAAACTCACCGCGGCGAAGAGATTCGCCGTTTGATGTAGAACAAGTAGCAGAAGCATAAAAGCTCAAGACGGATCACCTGAAATTCAAAGGCAACTGAATTTCGGCAACCGGGGCATCGAAGTCCGAATGCCGCGAAACTCACCGAGGCAAATCTTTTCGTCGTTTGCGGAAGAAGTCTGATGTAGAACAAGTAGCAGAAGCTTACATGCTCAAGAGGGATCACCCGAAATTCAAAGGCAACTGAATTTCGGCAACCGGGGCATCGAAGTAGGAATGCTGCGAAACTCACTCAGGTAAAGCGTTTCGCCGTTTACGGAAGAAGTCTGATGTAGAACAAGTAGCAAAGCTTACATGCTCAAGAGGGATCACCCGAAATTCAAAGGCAACTGAATTTCGGCAACCGGGGCATCGAAGTCGGAATGCCGCCACACACACCGAGTCAAAGCGTTTCGCCATTTGGGGAAGATGTCTGATGTAGAACATGTAGCAAAAGCATACATGCTCAAGAGGGATCACCTGAATTTCAAAGGCATCTGAATTTCGGCAATGGGGGCATCAAAGGGGGAAAGCCGCGAAACTCACCGAGGCAAATAGTTTCGCCATTTGCGGATGAAGTCTGATGTAGAACAAGTAGCAGAAGCTTACATGCTCAAGAGGGATCACCCGAAATTCAAAGGCAACTGAATTTCGGCAACCGGGGCATCGAAGTCTGAATGCCGCGAAACTCACCGTGGCGAAGAGATTCGCCGTTTGCGGAAGATGTCTGATGTAGAACAAGTAGGAGAACCATACATGCTCAAGAGGGATCACCCGAAATTCAAAGGCAACTGAATTTCGGCAACTGGGGCATCGAAATCATAATGCCGCTAAACTCATCGAGGCATAGCGTTTCGCCGTTTGCGGAAGATGTCTCATGTAGAACAAGTAGCGGAAGCATAAATGCTCAAGAGGGATCACCTGAAATTCAAAGGCAACTGAATTTATGCAACCGGGGCATCGAAGTCGGAATGCCGCGAAACTCACCGAGTCAAAGAGTTTCGCGGTTTGCGGAAGAAGTCTGATGTAGAACAAGTAGTAGAAGCATACACGCTCAAGAGGGATCACCCGAAATTCAAAGGCAACTGAATTTATGCAACCGGGGTATCGAAGTCGGAATGCCGCGAAACTCACCAAGTCAAAGCGTTTCGCCATTTGCGGAAGAAGTGTTATGTAGAAGAAGTAGCAGAAGCATACATGCTCAAGAGGGATCACCTGAAATTCAAAGGCAACTGAATTTCGGCAACCAAGGGCATCGAAGTCAGAATACCGCCAAACTCACCGAGTCAAAGCGTTTCGCCATTTGGGGAAGATGTCTGATGTAGAACAAGTAGCAGAACCATACATGATCAAGAGGGATCACCCGAAATTCAAGGGCAACTGAATTTCGGCAACCGGGGCATCGAAGTCGGAATGCCGCGAAACTCACCGAGTCGAAGCGTTTCGCCTTTTGCGGAAGATGTCTGATGTAGAACAAGTAGCAGAAGCTTACATGCTCAAGAGGGATCACCCGAAATTCAAAGGCAACTGAATTTCGGCAACCGGGGCATCGAAGTCAGAATGCCGCGAAACTCACCGCGGCGAAGAGATTCGCCGTTTGCAGAAGATGTCTGATGTAGAACAAGTAGCAGAAGCATACATGCTCAAGAGGGATCACCCGAAATTCAAAGGCAAATGAATTTATGCAACCGGGGCATCGAAGTCGGAATGCCGCGAAACTCACTCAGGCAAACCGTTTCGCCATGTGCGAAAGAAGTCTGATGTAGAACAAGAAGCAGAAGCATACATCCTCAAGAGGGATCACCCAAAATTCAAGGGCAACTGAATTTCGGCAACTGCGTCATCGAAGTCGGAATGCCGCGAAACTCACCGAGGTAAACCGTTTCGCCATTTGGGGAAGATGTCTGATGTAGAACCAGTAGCAGAAGCTTACATGCTCAAGAGGGATCACTCGAAATTCAAAGGCAACTGAATTTTGGCAACCGGGGCATCGAAGTCCGAATGCTTCGAAACTCACCGAGGCAAATCTTTTCGCCGTGTGCGGAACAAGTATGATGTAGAACATGTAGCAGAAGCATACATGCTCAAGAGGGATCACCTGAATTTCAAAGGCAACTGAATTTCGGCAACCGGGGCATCGAAGTCGGAATGCCGCGAAACTCACCACGGCAAAGCGTTTCACCATTTGCAGAAGATGTCTGATGTAGAACAAGTAGCAGAAGCATACATGCTCAAGAGGGATCACCCGAAATTCAAGGGCAATTGAATTTCGGCAACCGTGCCATCGAAGTCGGAATGCCGCCAAACTCACCGAGTCAAAGCGTTTCGCCATTTGGGGAAGATGTCTGATGTAGAACGTGTAGCAAAAGCAAACATGCTCAAGAGGGATCACCTGAAATTCAAAGGCAACTGAACTTCGGCAATGGGCGCATCAAAGTCGGAAAGCCGCGAAACTCACCGAGGCAAATCGTTTCGCCGTTTGCGGAAGAAGTATGATGTAGAACAAGTAGCAGAAGCTTACATGCTCAACAGGGATCACCCGAAATTCAAAGGCAACTGAATTTCGGCAACCGGGGCATCGAA
>CM055356.1:3044268-3106929 GCA_029228515.1 Populus alba x Populus x berolinensis | reverse complement strand
GAATTTCGGCAACCGGGGCATCGAAGTCGGAATGCCGCGAAACTCACCGAGTCAAAGCGTTTCGCCCTTTGCGGAAGAAGTCTGATGTAGAACAAGTAGCAGAAGCATACATGCTCAAGAGGGATCACCCGAAATTCAAAGGCAACTGAATTTCGGCAACCGGGGCATCGAAGTCGGAATGCCGCGAAACTCACCGAGTCAAAGCGTTTCGCCGTTTGCGGAAGAAGTCTGATGTAGAACAAGTAGCAGAAGCATACATGCTCAAGAGGGATCACCCGAAATTCAAAGGCAACTGAATTTCGGCAACCGGGGCATCGAAGTCGGAATGCCGCGAAACTCACCGAGTCAAAGCGTTTCGCCGTTTGCGGAAGAAGTCTGATGTAGAACAAGTAGCAGAAGCATACATGCTCAAGAGGGATCACCCGAAATTCAAAGGCAACTGAATTTCGGCAACCGGGGCATCGAAGTCGGAATGCCGCGAAACTCACCGAGTCAAAGCGTTTCGCCGTTTGCGGAAGAGAAGAGTGATGTAGAACAAGTAGCAGAAGCATACATGCTCAAGAGGGATCACCCGAAATTCAAAGGCAACTGAATTTCGGCAACCGGGGCATCGAAGTCGGAATGCCGCGAAACTCACCGAGTCAAAGCGTTTCGCCGTTTGCGGAAGAAGTCTAATGTAGAACAAGTAGCAGAAGCATACATGCTCAAGAGGGATCACCCGAAATTCAAAGGCAACTGAATTTCGGCAACCGGGCATCGAAGTCGGAATGCCGCGAAACTCACCGAGTCAAAGCGTTTCGCTATTTGCGGAAGAAGTCTGATGTAGAACAAGTAGCAGAAGCATACATGCTCAATTGGGATCACCCGAAATTCAAAGGCATCTGAATTTCGGCAACCGGGACATCGAAGTCGGAATGCCGCGAAACTCAAAGTTTCGCGTTTGCGGAAGAAGTCTGATGTAGAACAAGTAGCGGAAGCATACATGCTCAAGAGGGATCACCCGAAATTCAAAGGCATCTGAATTTCGGCAACCGGGGCATCGAAGTCGGAATGCCGCGAAACTCACCGAGTCAAAGCGTTTCGCCGTTTGCGGAAGAAGTGTGATGTAGAACAAGTAGCAGAAGCATACATGCTCAAGAGGGATCACCCGAAATTCAAAGGCAACTGAATTTCGGCAACCGGGGCATCGAAGTCGGAATGCCGCGAAACTCACCGAGTCAAAGCGTTTCGCCGTTTGCGGAAGAAGTCTGATGTAGAACAAGTAGCAGAAGCATACATGCTCAAGAGGGATCACCCGAAATTCAAAGGCAACTGAATTTCGGCAACCGGGGCATCGAAGTCGGAATGCCGCGAAACTCACCGAGTCAAAGCGTTTCGCCGTTTGCGGAAGAAGTGTGATGTAGAACAAGTAGCAGAAGCATACATGCTCAAGAGGGATCACCCGAAATTCAAAGGCAACTGAATTTCGGCAACCGGGGATCGAAGTCGGAATGCCGCGAAACTCACCGAGTCAAAGCGTTTCGCCGTTTGCGGAAGAAGTCTGATGTAGAACAAGTAGCAGAAGCATACATGCTCAAGAGGGATCACCCGAAATTCAAAGGCAACTGAATTTCGGCAACGGGGCATCGAAGTCGGAATGCCGCGAAACTCACCGAGTCAAAGCGTTTCGCCGTTTGCGGAAGAAGTCTGATGTAGAACAAGTAGCAGAAGCATACATGCTCAAGAGGGATCACCCGAAATTCAAAGGCAACTGAATTTCGGCAACCGGGGCATCGAAGTCGGAATGCCGCGAAACTCACCGAGTCAAAGCGTTTCGCCGTTTGCGGAAGAAGTCTGATGTAGAACAAGTAGCAGAAGCATACATGCTCAAGAGGGATCACCCGAAATTCAAAGGCAACTGAATTTCGGCAACCGGGCATCGAAGTCGGAATGCCGCGAAACTCACCGAGTCAAAGCGTTTCGCCGTTTGCGGAAGAAGTCTGATGTAGAACAAGTAGCAGAAGCATACATGCTCAAGAGGGATCACCCGAAATTCAAAGGCAACTGAATTTCGGCAACCGGGGCATCGAAGTCGGAATGCCGCGAAACTCACCGAGTCAAAGCGTTTCGCCGTTTGCGGAAGAAGTCTGATGTAGAACAAGTAGCAGAAGCATACATGCTCAAGAGGGATCACCCGAAATTCAAAGGCAACTGAATTTCGGCAACCGGGGCATCGAAGTCGGAATGCCGCGAAACTCACCGAGTCAAAGCGTTTCGCCGTTTGCGGAAGAAGTCTGATGTAGAACAAGTAGCAGAAGCATACATGCTCAAGAGGGATCACCCGAAATTCAAAGGCAACTGAATTTCGGCAACCGGGGCATCGAAGTCGGAATGCCGCGAAACTCACCGAGTCAAAGCGTTTCGCCGTTTGCGGAAGAAGTCTGATGTAGAACAAGTAGCAGAAGCATACATGCTCAAGAGGGATCACCCGAAATTCAAAGGCAACTGAATTTCGGCAACCGGGGCATCGAAGTCGGAATGCCGCGAAACTCACCGAGTCAAAGCGTTTCGCCGTTTGCGGAAGAAGTCTGATGTAGAACAAGTAGCAGAAGCATACATGCTCAAGAGGGATCACCCGAAATTCAAAGGCAACTGAATTTCGGCAACCGGGGCATCGAAGTCGGAATGCCGCGAAACTCACCGAGTCAAAGCGTTTCGCCGTTTGCGGAAGAAGTCTGATGTAGAACAAGTAGCAGAAGCATACATGCTCAAGAGGGATCACCCGAAATTCAAAGGCAACTGAATTTCGGCAACCGGGGCATCGAAGTCGGAATGCCGCGAAACTCACCGAGTCAAAGCGTTTCGCCGTTTGCGGAAGAAGTCTGATGTAGAACAAGTAGCAGAAGCATACATGCTCAAGAGGGATCACCCGAAATTCAAAGGCAACTGAATTTCGGCAACCGGGGCATCGAAGTCGGAATGCCGCGAAACTCACCGAGTCAAAGCGTTTCGCCGTTTGCGGAAGAAGTGTGATGTAGAACAAGTAGCAGAAGCATACATGCTCAAGAGGGATCACCCGAAATTCAAAGGCAACTGAATTTCGGCAACCGGGGCATCGAAGTCGGAATGCCGCGAAACTCACCGAGTCAAAGCGTTTCGCCGTTTGCGGAAGAAGTCTGATGTAGAACAAGTAGCAGAAGCATACATGCTCAAGAGGGATCACCCGAAATTCAAAGGCAACTGAATTTCGGCAACCGGGGCATCGAAGTCGGAATGCCGCGAAACTCACCGAGTCAAAGCGTTTCGCCGTTTGCGGAAGAAGTCTGATGTAGAACAAGTAGCAGAAGCATACATGCTCAAGAGGGATCACCCGAAATTCAAAGGCAACTGAATTTCGGCAACCGGGGCATCGAAGTCGGAATGCCGCGAAACTCACCGAGTCAAAGCGTTTCGCCGTTTGCGGAAGAAGTCTGATGTAGAACAAGTAGCAGAAGCATACATGCTCAAGAGGGATCACCCGAAATTCAAAGGCAACTGAATTTCGGCAACCGGGGCATCGAAGTCGGAATGCCGCGAAACTCACCGAGTCAAAGCGTTTCGCCGTTTGCGGAAGAAGTCTGATGTAGAACAAGTAGCAGAAGCATACATGCTCAAGAGGGATCACCCGAAATTCAAAGGCAACTGAATTTCGGCAACCGGGGCATCGAAGTCGGAATGCCGCGAAACTCACCGAGTCAAAGCGTTTCGCCGTTTGCGGAAGAAGTGTGATGTAGAACAAGTAGCAGAAGCATACATGCTCAAGAGGGATCACCCGAAATTCAAAGGCAACTGAATTTCGGCAACGGGGCATCGAAGTCGGAATGCCGCGAAACTCACCGAGTCAAAGCGTTTCGCCGTTTGCGGAAGAAGTCTGATGTAGAACAAGTAGCAGAAGCATACATGCTCAAGAGGGATCACCCGAAATTCAAAGGCAACTGAATTTCGGCAACCGGGGCATCGAAGTCGGAATGCCGCGAAACTCACCGAGTCAAAGCGTTTCGCCGTTTGCGGAAGAAGTGTGATGTAGAACAAGTAGCAGAAGCATACATGCTCAAGAGGGATCACCCGAAATTCAAAGGCAACTGAATTTCGGCAACCGGGGCATCGAAGTCGGAATGCCGCGAAACTCACCGAGTCAAAGCGTTTCGCCGTTTGCGGAAGAAGTCTGATGTAGAACAAGTAGCAGAAGCATACATGCTCAAGAGGGATCACCCGAAATTCAAAGGCAACTGAATTTCGGCAACCGGGGCATCGAAGTCGGAATGCCGCGAAACTCACCGAGTCAAAGCGTTTCGCCGTTTGCGGAAGAAGTCTGATGTAGAACAAGTAGCAGAAGCATACATGCTCAAGAGGGATCACCCGAAATTCAAAGGCAACTGAATTTCGGCAACCGGGGCATCGAAGTCGGAATGCCGCGAAACTCACCGAGTCAAAGCGTTTCGCCGTTTGCGGAAGAAGTCTGATGTAGAACAAGTAGCAGAAGCATACATGCTCAAGAGGGATCACCCGAAATTCAAAGGCAACTGAATTTCGGCAACCGGGGCATCGAAGTCGGAATGCCGCGAAACTCACCGAGTCAAAGCGTTTCGCCGTTTGCGGAAGAAGTCTGATGTAGAACAAGTAGCAGAAGCATACATGCTCAAGAGGGATCACCCGAAATTCAAAGGCAACTGAATTTCGGCAACCGGGGCATCGAAGTCGGAATGCCGCGAAACTCACCGAGTCAAAGCGTTTCGCCGTTTGCGGAAGAAGTCTGATGTAGAACAAGTAGCAGAAGCATACATGCTCAAGAGGGATCACCCGAAATTCAAAGGCAACTGAATTTCGGCAACCGGGGCATCGAAGTCGGAATGCCGCGAAACTCACCGAGTCAAAGCGTTTCGCCGTTTGCGGAAGAAGTCTGATGTAGAACAAGTAGCAGAAGCATACATGCTCAAGAGGGATCACCCGAAATTCAAAGGCAACTGAATTTCGGCAACCGGGGCATCGAAGTCGGAATGCCGCGAAACTCACCGAGTCAAAGCGTTTCGCCGTTTGCGGAAGAAGTCTGATGTAGAACAAGTAGCAGAAGCATACATGCTCAAGAGGGATCACCCGAAATTCAAAGGCAACTGAATTTCGGCAACCGGGGCATCGAAGTCGGAATGCCGCGAAACTCACCGAGTCAAAGCGTTTCGCCGTTTGCGGAAGAAGTCTGATGTAGAACAAGTAGCAGAAGCATACATGCTCAAGAGGGATCACCCGAAATTCAAAGGCAACTGAATTTCGGCAACCGGGGCATCGAAGTCGGAATGCCGCGAAACTCACCGAGTCAAAGCGTTTCGCCGTTTGCGGAAGAAGTCTGATGTAGAACAAGTAGCAGAAGCATACATGCTCAAGAGGGATCACCCGAAATTCAAAGGCAACTGAATTTCGGCAACCGGGGCATCGAAGTCGGAATGCCGCGAAACTCACCGAGTCAAAGCGTTTCGCCGTTTGCGGAAGAAGTGTGATGTAGAACAAGTAGCAGAAGCATACATGCTCAAGAGGGATCACCCGAAATTCAAAGGCAACTGAATTTCGGCAACCGGGGCATCGAAGTCGGAATGCCGCGAAACTCACCGAGTCAAAGCGTTTCGCCGTTTGCGGAAGAAGTCTGATGTAGAACAAGTAGCAGAAGCATACATGCTCAAGAGGGATCACCCGAAATTCAAAGGCAACTGAATTTCGGCAACCGGGGCATCGAAGTCGGAATGCCGCGAAACTCACCGAGTCAAAGCGTTTCGCCGTTTGCGGAAGAAGTCTGATGTAGAACAAGTAGCAGAAGCATACATGCTCAAGAGGGATCACCCGAAATTCAAAGGCAACTGAATTTCGGCAACCGGGGCATCGAAGTCGGAATGCCGCGAAACTCACCGAGTCAAAGCGTTTCGCCGTTTGCGGAAGAAGTCTGATGTAGAACAAGTAGCAGAAGCATACATGCTCAAGAGGGATCACCCGAAATTCAAAGGCAACTGAATTTCGGCAACCGGGCATCGAAGTCGGAATGCCGCGAAACTCACCGAGTCAAAGCGTTTCGCCGTTTGCGGAAGAAGTCTGATGTAGAACAAGTAGCAGAAGCATACATGCTCAAGAGGGATCACCCGAAATTCAAAGGCAACTGAATTTCGGCAACCGGGGCATCGAAGTCGGAATGCCGCGAAACTCACCGAGTCAAAGCGTTTCGCCGTTTGCGGAAGAAGTCTGATGTAGAACAAGTAGCAGAAGCATACATGCTCAAGAGGGATCACCCGAAATTCAAAGGCAACTGAATTTCGGCAACCGGGGCATCGAAGTCGGAATGCCGCGAAACTCACCGAGTCAAAGCGTTTCGCCGTTTGCGGAAGAAGTGTGATGTAGAACAAGTAGCAGAAGCATACATGCTCAAGAGGGATCACCCGAAATTCAAAGGCAACTGAATTTCGGCAACCGGGGCATCGAAGTCGGAATGCCGCGAAACTCACCGAGTCAAAGCGTTTCGCCGTTTGCGGAAGAAGTCTGATGTAGAACAAGTAGCAGAAGCATACATGCTCAAGAGGGATCACCCGAAATTCAAAGGCAACTGAATTTCGGCAACCGGGGCATCGAAGTCGGAATGCCGCGAAACTCACCGAGTCAAAGCGTTTCGCCGTTTGCGGAAGAAGTCTGATGTAGAACAAGTAGCAGAAGCATACATGCTCAAGAGGGATCACCCGAAATTCAAAGGCAACTGAATTTCGGCAACCGGGGCATCGAAGTCGGAATGCCGCGAAACTCACCGAGTCAAAGCGTTTCGCCGTTTGCGGAAGAAGTGTGATGTAGAACAAGTAGCAGAAGCATACATGCTCAAGAGGGATCACCCGAAATTCAAAGGCAACTGAATTTCGGCAACCGGGGCATCGAAGTCGGAATGCTGCAGTCAAAGCGTTTCGCCGTTTGCGGAAGAAGTCTGATGTAGAACAAGTAGCAGAAGCATACATGCTCAAGAGGGATCACCCGAAATTCAAAGGCAACTGAATTTCGGCAACCGGGGCATCGAAGTCGGAATGCCGCGAAACTCACCGAGTCAAAGCGTTTCGCCGTTTGCGGAAGAAGTCTGATGTAGAACAAGTAGCAGAAGCATACATGCTCAAGAGGGATCACCCGAAATTCAAAGGCAACTGAATTTCGGCAACCGGGGCATCGAAGTCGGAATGCCGCGAAACTCACCGAGTCAAAGCGTTTCGCCGTTTGCGGAAGAAGTCTGATGTAGAACAAGTAGCAGAAGCATACATGCTCAAGAGGGATCACCCGAAATTCAAAGGCAACTGAATTTCGGCAACCGGGGCATCGAAGTCGGAATGCCGCGAAACTCACCGAGTCAAAGCGTTTCGCCGTTTGCGGAAGAAGTCTGATGTAGAACAAGTAGCAGAAGCATACATGCTCAAGAGGGATCACCCGAAATTCAAAGGCAACTGAATTTCGGCAACCGGGGCATCGAAGTCGGAATGCCGCGAAACTCACCGAGTCAAAGCGTTTCGCCGTTTGCGGAAGAAGTCTGATGTAGAACAAGTAGCAGAAGCATACATGCTCAAGAGGGATCACCCGAAATTCAAAGGCAACTGAATTTCGGCAACCGGGGCATCGAAGTCGGAATGCCGCGAAACTCACCGAGTCAAAGCGTTTCGCCGTTTG
The DNA here is from genome assembly GCA_029228515.1 of Populus alba x Populus x berolinensis. NCBI lineage: Eukaryota > Viridiplantae > Streptophyta > Magnoliopsida > Malpighiales > Salicaceae > Populus > Populus alba x Populus x berolinensis. Next base: position 3,099,240 of record CM055356.1, on the reverse strand, counting down.
CGGAAGAAGTGTGATGTAGAACAAGTAGCAGAAGCATACATGCTCAAGAGGGATCACCCGAAATTCAAAGGCAACTGAATTTCGGCAACCGGGGCATCGAAGTCGGAATGCCGCGAAACTCACCGAGTCAAATGCGTTTCGCCGTTTGTGAAGAAGTGGTTATGTAGAACAAGTAGCAGAAGCATACATGCTCAAGAGGGATCACCCGAAATTCAAGGGCAACTGAATTTCGGCAACCGGGGCAAAATCGTAGTCGGAATACTACGAAAGCTCAAGGGAGTCAAAGCGATTTTGCCGTGTGCGAAAGATGTCCTGATGTAGAACAAGTAGCAGAAGCACACTGATGCTCAAGAGGGATCACCCAAAATTCAAGGGCAACTGAATTTCGGCAACTCGTGGCATCGAAGTCGGAATTCCGCGAAACTCACCGAGGCAAAGCGTTTCACCGGCGGAAGATGTCTGACGGAGAACAAGTAGCGGAAGCATACATGCTCAAGAGGGATCACCCGAAAGTAAAAGGCAACTGAATTTCGGCAACTGGGGCATCGAAGTCGGAATGCCGCCAAACTCACCGAGGCAAAGCGTTTCGCCGTTTGCGGAAGATGTCTGACGTAGAACAAGTAGCAGAAGCACACATGCTCAAGAGGGATCACCCGAAATTCAAGGGCAACTGAATTTCAGCAACCGGGGCATCGAAGTCGGAATGCCGCGAAACTCACCGAGGCAAAGCGTTTCACCGTTTGCGGAAGATGTCTGATGTAGAACATGTAGCAGAAGCATACATGCTCAAGAGGGATCACCGGAATTTCAAAGGCAACTGAATTTCGGCAACCGTGGCATCGAAGTCGGAATGCCGCGAAACTCACCGAGTCAAAGCGTTTCGCCGTTTGCGGAAGAAGTGTTATGTAGAACAAGTAGCAGAAGCGTACATGCTCAAGAGGGATCACCTGAAATTCAAAGGCAACTGAATTTCGGCAACCGGGGCATCGAAGTCGGAATGCCGCGAAACTCACCGAGGCAAAGCGTTTTGCCGTTTGCGGAAGATGTCTGATGTAGAACATGTAGCAGAAGCATACATGCTCAAGAAGGATCACCCGAAATTCAAAGGCAACTAAATTTGGGCAACTGGGGCATCGAAGTCGGAATGCCGCCAAACTCACCGAGGCAAAGCGTTTCGCCGTTTGCGGAAGATGTCTGATGTAGAACAACTAGCAGAAGCACACATGCTCAAGAGGGATCACCCGAAATTCAAGGGCAACTGAATTTCGGCAACCGGGGAATCGAAGTCGGAATGCCGCTAAACTCACCGAAGCGAAGCGTTTCGCTGTTTGCGGAAGATGTCTGATGTAGAACATGTAGCCGAAGCATACATGCTCAAGAGGGATCACCCGAAATTCAAGGGCAACTGAATTTCGGCAACTAGGGCATCGAAGTCGGAATGCCGCGAAACTCACCGAGTCAAAGCGTTTCGCCGTTTGCGGAAGAAGTGTTATGTAGAACAAGTAGCAGAAGCATACATGCTCAAGAGGGATCCCCCGTAATTCAAGGGCAACTGAATTTCGGCAACCGGGGCATCGAAGTCGGAATGCCGCGAAACTCACCGAGTCAAAGCGTTTCGCCGTTTGTGGAAGAAGTGTTATGTAGAACAAGTAGCAGAAGCATACATGCTCAAGAGGGATCACCCGAAATTCAAGGGCAACTGAATTTCGGCAACCGGGGCATCGAAGTCGGAATACTACGAAACTCACGGAGTCAAAGCGTTTTGCCGTTTGCGAAAGATGTCTGATGTAGAACAAGTAGCAGAAGCACACATGCTCAAGAGGGATCACCCGAAATTCAAGGGCAACTGAATTTCGGCAACCGTGGCATCGAAGTCGGAATTCCGCGAAACTCACCGAGGCAAAGCGTTTCACCGGCGGAAGATGTCTGACGTAGAACAAGTAGCGGAAGCATACATGCTCAAGAGGGATCACCCGAAAGTAAAAGGCAACTGAATTTCGGCAACTGGGGCATCGAAGTCGGAATGCCGCCAAACTCACCGAGGCAAAGCGTTTCGCCGTTTGCGGAAGATGTCTGACGTAGAACAAGTAGCAGAAGCACACATGCTCAAGAGGGATCACCCGAAATTCAAGGGCAACTGAATTTCAGCAACCGGGGCATCGAAGTCGGAATGCCGCGAAACTCACCGAGGCAAAGCGTTTCACCGTTTGCGGAAGATGTCTGATGTAGAACATGTAGCAGAAGCATACATGCTCAAGAGGGATCACCGGAATTTCAAAGGCAACTGAATTTCGGCAACCGTGGCATCGAAGTCGGAATGCCGCGAAACTCACCGAGTCAAAGCGTTTCGCCGTTTGCGGAAGAAGTGTTATGTAGAACAAGTAGCAGAAGCGTACATGCTCAAGAGGGATCACCCGAAATTCAAGGGCAACTGAATTTCGGCAACCGGGGCATCGAAGTAGGAATGCCGTGAAACTCACCGAAGCGAAGTGTTTCGCTGTTTGCGGAAGATGTTTGATGTAGAACAAGTAGCAGAAGCACACATGCTAAAGAGGGATCACCGAAATTTCAAAGGCAACTGAATTTCGGCAACCGTGGCATCGAAGTCGGAATGCCGCCAAACTCACCGAGGCAAAGCGTTTCGCTGTTTGCGGAAGATGTCTGATGGAGAACAAGTAGCAGAAGCCTACATACTCAAGAGGGATCACCCGAAATTCAAAGGCAACTGAATTTATGCAACCGAGGCATCGAAGTCAGAATGCCGCGAAACTCACCGAGTCAATGCGTGTCGCCGTTTGCGGAAGAAGTGTTATGTAGAACTAGTAGCAAAAGCATACATGCTCAAGAGGGATCACCCGAAATTCAAGGGCAACTGAATTTACGGAACCTGGGCATCGAAGTCGGAATGCTGTAGTCAAAGCGTCTCGTCATTTGCGGAAGATGTCTGATGGAGAACATTTAGCAGAAGCATACATGCTCAAGAGGGATCACCGGAATTTCAAACGCAACTGAATTTCGGCAACCGTGGCATCGAACTCGGAATGCCGCGAAACTCACCGAGGCAAAGCGTTTCGCCGTTTGCGGAAGATGTCTGTTGTAGAACAAGTAGCAGAAGCATTCATGCTGAAGATGGATCTCCCGAAATTCAAAGGCAACTGAATTTCGGCAACCGGGGCATCGAAGTCGTAATGCCGCCAAACTCACCAAGGCAAAGCGTTTCGCCGTGTGCGGAAGATGTCTGATGAAGAACGAGTAGCAGAAGCGTACATGCTCAAGAGGGATCACCTGAATTTCAAAGGCAACTGAATTTCGGCAACCGTGGCATCGAAGTCGGAATGCCGCGAAACTCACCGAGTCAAAGCGTTTCGCCGTTTGCGGAAGAAGTGTTATGTAGAACAAGTAGCAGAAGCGTACATGCTTAAGAGGGATCACCCGAAATTCAAGGGCAACTGAATTTCGGCAACCGGGGCATCGAAGTAGGAATGCCGTGAAACTCACCGAAGCGAAGCGTTTCGCTGTTTGCGGAAGATGTTTGATGTAGAACAAGTAGCAGAAGCACACATGCTAAAGAGGGATCACCGAAATTTCAAAGGCAACTGAATTTCGGCAACCGTGGCATCGAAGTCGGAATGCCGCCAAACTCACCGAGGCAAAGCGTTTCGCTGTTTGCGGAAGATGTCTGATGGAGAACAAGTACCAGAAACCTACATACTCAAGAGGGATCACCCGAAATTCAAAGGCAACTGAATTTATGCAACCGAGGCATCGAAGTCAGAATGCCGCGAAACTCACCGAGTCAATGCGTGTCGCCGTTTGCGGAAGAAGTGTTATGTAGAACTAGTAGCAAAAGCATACATGCTCAAGAGGGATCACCCGAAATTCAAGGGCAACTGAATTTACGGAACCTGGGCATCGAAGTCGGAATGCTGTAGTCAAAGCGTCTCGTCATTTGCGGAAGATGTCTGATGGAGAACATTTAGCAGAAGCATACATGCTCAAAAGGGATCACCGGAATTTCAAACGCAACTGAATTTCGGCAACCGTGGCATCGAACTCGGAATGCCGCGAAACTCACCGAGGCAAAGCGTTTCGCCGTTTGCGGAAGATGTCTGTTGTAGAACAAGTAGCAGAAGCATTCATGCTGAAGATGGATCTCCCGAAATTCAAAGGCAACTGAATTTCGGCAACCGGGGCATCGAAGTCGTAATGCCGCCAAACTCACCAAGGCAAAGCGTTTCGCCGTGTGCGGAAGATGTCTGATGAAGAACGAGTAGCAGAAGCGTACATGCTCAAGAGGGATCACCTGAAATTCAAAGGCAACTGAATTTCGGCAACCGGGGCATCGAAGTTGGAATGCCGCGAAACTCACCGAGGCAAAGCGTTTTGCCGTTTGCGGAAGATGTCTGATGGAGAACATGTAGCAGAAGCATACATGCTCAAGAGGGATCACCGGAATTTCAAAGGCAACTGAATTTCGGCAACCGTGGCATCGAACTCCGAATGCCGCGAAACTCACCGAGGCAAAGCGTTTCGCCGTTTGTGGAAGATGTCTGATGTAGAACCAGTAGCAGAAGCATTCATGCTGAAGATGGATCTCCCGAAATTCAAAGGCAACTGAATTTCGGCAACCGGGGCATCGAAGTCGTAATGCCGCCAAACTCACCGAGGCAAAGCGTTTCGCCGTGTGCGGAAGATGTCTGATGAAGAACGAGTAGCAGAAGCGTACATGCTCAAGAGGGATCACCTGAAATTCAAAGGCAACTGAATTTCGGCAACCGGGGCATCGAAGTTGGAATGCCGCGAAACTCACCGAGGCAAAGCGTTTTGCCGTTTGCGGAAGATGTCTGATGTAGAACAAGTAGCAGAAGCACGCATGCTCAAGAGGGATCACCCGAAATTCAAAGGCAACTGAATTTCGGCAACCAGGACATCGAAGTCGGAATGTTGCGTAACTCACCGAGGCAAAGCGTTTCGCTATTTGCGAAAGAAGTGTTATGTAGAACAAGTAGTAGAAGCATACATGCTCAAGAGGGATCACCCGAAATTGAAAGCCAACTGAATTTATGCAACCGGGGCATCGAAGTCGGAATACCGCCAAACTCACCGAAGCAAAGCGTTTCGCCGTTTGCGGAAGATGTCTGATGTAGAACATGTAGCAGAAGCATACATGCTCAAGAGGGATCACCCGAAATTCAAAGGCAACTGAATTTCGGAAACCGGGGCATCGAAGTCGGAATGCCGCCAAACTCACCGAGGCAAAGCGTTTCGCCGTTTGCGGAAGATGTTTGATGGACAACAAGTAGCAGAAGCGTACATGCTCAAGAGGGATCACCCGAAATTCAAAGGCAACTGAATTTATGCAACCGAGGCATCGAAGTCAGAATGCCGCGAAACTCACCGAGTCAATGCGTGTCGCCGTTTGCGGAAGAAGTGTTATGTAGAACTACTAGTAGAAGCATACATGCTCAAGAGGGATCACCCGAAATTCAAGGGCAACTGAATTTCCGGAACCTGGGCATCGAAGTCGGAATGCTGCAGTCAAAGCGTCTCGCCGTTTGCAGAAGATGTCTGATGGAGAACATGTAGCAGAAGCATACATGCTCAAGAGGGATCACCGGAATTTCAAAGGCAACTGAATTTCGGCAACCGTGGCATCGAACTCCGAATGCAGCGAAACTCACCGAGGCAAAGCGTTTCGCCGTTTGCGGAAGATGTCTGATGTAGAACAAGTAGCAGAAGCATTCATGCTGAAGATGGATCTCCTGAAATTCAAAGGCAACTGAATTTCGGCAACCGGGGCATCGAAGTCGTAATGCCGCCAAACTCACCGAGGCAAAGCGTTTCGCCGTTTGCGGAAGATGTCTGATGAAGAACGAGTAGCAGAAGCGTACATGCTATAGAGGGATCACCTCAAATTCAAAGGCAACTGAATTTCGGCAACCGGGGCATCGAAGTCGGAATGCCGCAAAACTCACCGAGGCAAAGCGTTTGACCGTTTGCCGAAGAAGTCTGATGTAGAACATGTAGCAGAAGCATACATGCTCAAGAGGGATCACCGAAATTTCAAAGGCAACTGAATTTCGGCAACCGTGGCATCGAAGTCGGAATGCCGCGAAACTCACCGAGTCAAAGCGTTTCGCCGTTTGCGGAAGAAGTGTTATGTAGAACAAGTAGCAGAAGCATACTTGCTCAAGAGGGATCACCCGAAATTCAAGGGCAACTGAATTTCGGCAACCGGGGCATCGAAGTCGGAATGCCGCGAAACTCACCGACGCGAAGCGTGTCGCTGTTTGCGGAAGATGTCTGATGTAGATCAACTAGCAGAAGCACACATGCTAAAGAGGGATCACCGGAATTTCAAAGGCAACTGAATTTCAGCAATCGTGGCATCAAAGTCGGAGTGCCGCCAAACTCACCGGGGCAACGCGTTTTGCCGTTTACGGATGATGTCTGATGTAGTACAAGTAGCAGAAGCATACATGCTCAAGAGGGATCACCCGAAATTTAAAGGCAACTGAATTTCAGCAACTAGGGCATCGAAGTCGGAATGCCGCCAAACTCACCGAGGCAAAGCGTTTCGCCGTTTGCGGAAGATGTCTGATGTAGAACATGCAGCAGAAGCATACATGCCCAAGAGGGATCACCCGAAATTCAAAGGCAACTGGATTTCGGCAACCGGGGAATCAAAGTCGGAATGCCGCCACACTCACCGAGTCAAAGCGTTTCACCATTTGCGGAAGATGTCTAATGGAGAACAAGTAGCAGAAGCGTACATGCTCAAGAGGGATCACCCGAAATTCAAGGCAACTGAATTTATGCAACCGAGGCATCGAAGTCAGAATGTCGCGAAACTCACCGAGTCAATGCGTTTCGCCGTTTGCGGAAGAAGTGTTATGTAGAACAAGTAGCAGAAGCATACATGCTCAAGAGGGATGACCCGAAATTCAAGGGCAACTGAATTTCCGGAACCGGGGCATCGAAGTCGGAATGCTGCAGTCAAAGCGTTTTGCCGTTTATGGATGATGTCTGATGTAGAACAAGTAGCAGAAGCATACATGCTCAAGAGGGATCACCCGAAATTAAAAGGCAACTGAATTTCGGCAACTGGGGCATCGAAGTCGGAATGCCGCCAAACTCACCGAGGCAAAGCGTTTCGCCATTTGCGGGAGATGTCTGATGGAGAACAAGTAGCAGAAGCGTACATGCTCAAGAGGGATCACCCGAAATTCAAGGGCAACTGAATTTCCGGAACCTGGGCATCGAAGTCGGAATGCTGCAGTCAAAGCATCTCGCCGTTTGCGGAAGATGTCTGATGGAGAACATGTAGCAGAAGCATACATGCTCAAGAGGGATCACCGGAATTTCAAAGGCAACTGAATTTCGGCAACCGTGGCATCGAACTCGGAATGCCGCGAAACTCACCGAGGCAAAGCGTTTTGCCATTTGCGGAAGATGTCTGAAGTAGAACATGTAGCAGAAGCATTCATGTTGAAGAGGGATCACCCGAAATTCAAAGGCAACTGAATTTCGGCAACGGGGGCATCGAAGTCGGAATGCCGCCAAACTCACCGAGGCAAAGCGTTTCGCCGTTTGCGGAAGATGTCTGATTGAGAACAAGTAGCAGAAGCGTACATGCTCAAGAGGGATCACCTGAAATTCAAAGCCAACTGAATTTCGGCAACCGGGGCATCGAAGTCGGAATGCCGCGAAACTCACCGAGGCAAAGCGTTTTGCTTGTTGCGGAAGATGTCTGATGTAGAACAAGTAGCAGAAGCATACATGCTCAAGAGGGATCACCGGAATTTCAAAGGCAACTGAATTTCGGCAACCGTGGCATCGAAGTCGGAATGCCGCGAAACTCACCGAGTCAAAGCGTTTCGCCGTTTGCGGAAGAAGTGTTATGTAGAACAAGTAGCAGAAGCATACATGCTCAAGAGGGATCACCCAAAATTAAAAGGCAACTGAATTTTTATGTTGTACGTTATGTAATTGGGGGGGATTGATTTGAAATGATTTAAACTATGGCAGAAATTAAACTAGCAAACAAAATCAATTGAAACTGAAATATATCAAGAAAACAAACCTTGGTTGCAAGCACACACCACCAACGGAAATTAGAACCGATCCTTGAAACGAAACTCCAGTTTATATTATGAATTTTATCTTTTCTTAATATTGGTTAATTAACGGATCCGCCGTATAACTAGCCCTAACCAACAAACAATCACAGTGTCCGCACTAATGATTTAATCCAATGGTAGCCTTAAGATCCAGATAAATTCATTAATCTTAACAACCAAGTTGTCAATTTGTGTTGCTATGATCAAATGTTCTCCCTAAGTTTAATAACGTAGTTCCGCTACAATTATCAAGCTTAGTTGCTTCACAAGTTTATATATCACAACTCCGGTTTTGATATCAAACTTAGCAATAGATTGTTCACAATAATAACTTAGAGTCCGCTCTAGCAATTAAGATAAACAATCATAGGAAATATGCATAGGAAAACAAACATACTCATTCATAACATAAACTGAAAATAAAAGGAAGAATAAATCTCACGGTTCTTGAAATCCGAAGGTTTGTTGTGTCCTTGCAACCAAGAAAACGAGCTTAGCCTTGCATAACTATTGAACAACTACTCCTAAAGATGAAAGAATACATAATTTCTGATTTGTAGAGAGGAGAGTTTGTGTTTCTTCACTTCTTCTTCTTCTTACCTCTACCTCCTTCTACTCACCCTCTATTTATACACAAATTGTAAGTAAGAAAATATCAAAGCTCAAGTGTGAACATCAATAGATGATGGTAGTGTGAAGGCTGCTGGCTGCTGGCTGCTGGCTGCTGGGTTGAGGTTGGTGGCTGCCATGAGGTTGGTGGCTGCCTTGAGGTTGGTGGCTGCCTTCCTTGACCTTCTAGAATATTTACTAGAGGAGCTAAATTGCTGGTCGGTTTGGATGCTTCTAGATGAAATTTGGATTCGTTTCTTCACGCAACCTGCTTGCTGGCAGAATTCAGCTGTCATCTTTGAAAAATCATATATCCCTCATATGACATCGTTTTTGGCTGAAATTGGGAGCGTTTATAGATCTTTGAGTAAGGAATCCAACAAAATTGAGTTTGCATCAATTGGACTTCTGAGGCTCCAGATATTGAATTTTGAATGGGCAAAGGTCAACATTGGCAGACTGCGAGATTTGACTTTGAAGGATGTGATTTCCATGATCTTTCTCTTTTTATTTTTCTTGCATTACATTTCCAAAAAGGTATGGATGTTAACTTTTTAATGCCACTGGAATCACTTCATTTCGATCTCTGGAACTCACGCTCTGCACAAAATACCGACTGAACGTCAAATCTGCCAATTACCTCCAATTTACTCCTTTTTGCATCTTTCATCCAAAAATGCCTTCAAAACATAAAACAAAGAATATCAAGGCATTTTATATAAATAAAATATGCAAAACACTAGTTAAATGCGGGTGAAACTATCGAATAATATGGTTACATCAAATACCCCCACACTTAGCTCTTGCTCGTCCTCGAGAAAGGATAAATAAAATTAAATTGAAAATAACTATGATCAATTTCTTAATCTCCCATCAATGTCTAAGAGTACAAGCATTATAAACAAGAATACAATCATGAAGGATAAATAATATAATTCTCATGAATTTATTTACATGCAAACTTCAAAACTCAATCAATCGTCTGGATTTAAATGAAATCTATGCCATGCCAAAGTGATAGGTCCTCTCATTGATATACACTCTAACACTCATGTGTTTAGGGTTTATGTGTTTAAATCTCTCAAATTCAATCAAAGAGTATGTCCTACCATAAGCTTGCTTTTCAATCTCATCTCCATTAGCAACTTATTACAAGTACTACATGAATCAAAAGGTCTTATTTTCCTGTTGTAATGGGGCTGAGGTTAAGGTGAGGTAAAAGAAAATAAAAGGAAAGGTTCAAACCAAAGAAAGTAGAGCATTTTGAAAATGATACTTCAAACAATATAATTCCATTAAAGCACATAAATTTTTCATCTTTAAGCACTATTGCTTAACTCCTTTTGATTTCAAGCTCTTTCAACATAAAACCTCAAGAACATAAAGGAAATTGTTTTTTTTTTTTTTTTTTAATTCTTTTCTCTTTTTTTTGTTTTTTTTTTCTTCGGCAACTTTGCCCATTTTTTCATCAAGCATCACTTCTTTCTTTTCATATAATTTCCAACCATAAATCCATGAGATATTACAAGTATATGCTCTACTAATCCTTGGCCAGGGGAAAAGAAAAACATATATAAAGTTAAGGCTTATACATGGATAAAGCAAAAAAAAAAGATAACCAAGCTCAAAACGGGTTCACTAAGGATAATATGCTTTAGGTTAGCTTTTAGGCTTGAGGGGTTAAAATTCCTAATGCCTTTATCATCTTCATGTATATTTGTAAATAATCTTAATAAGATATGAAGCAAGTTCTAGAGATACATATCATTGAAAGAATGCACACTCAAAGAATATAATGTTGAAGGCTCAAAAGCTTGCATTGGTATAACACTATAAAGTCAACATGGCATATTCTCAAAGTCAATCCCTAAACCAATTAAACCTTAAAATTTGCATGCATACTCCTTCATTTGAGTTATATCTTCATCTATCTCAATTAATTCTCATACATAATACTGATATTCTCAAAAACCAATGGGAGTTAAAAAGATCAAACATAATTTTTTTTTTTTTAAAAGAACAACAAAGAAAACTAAAATAAGAAAACCAAAATTCTCTCAATACCCCCACACTTAAAACACAACATTGTCCTCAATGTTGAAATAAAAGCAAAGGAACATAAGAGAATGACAAAGATAAAGTAAAATACAAAAAATAAAAGATAAGGAAAAAGAAAGCAAATCTGATTTTTTTTTCTTTTTGTGCTGGGTTGCCTCCCAGTAAGCGCTTTTGTTTTATGTCATTGGCTCGACATATTGCATGCTCATTCTTCATAGATTGGTTCAATTAACTCTACAGAAGCGGTGAGTTCTGCCGTCCAACCTTCATAGAAAGGTTTCAAACGATGCCCATTGACTTTGAGTATGTTGTTCGTTTCTAAATTTGTAATTTCAACTGCACCATAAGGAAAAACATTAGAAACAGCAAATGGTCCAATCCAACGAGAGCTTAACTTTCCAGGAAAAAGTTTCAAACGCGAATGATAAAGAAGGACTTTGTCTCCAACATGAAACTCCTTTCTTGTAAGCATTCGGTCATGAAGATTCTTAGTCTTTTCTTTGTAAATCTTTGCATTCTCGTAAGCATCATTTTGAATCTCTTCCACCGTAATTCCAATCTTTTTAGGCACCAAAAGGATAGGCGCCACCCATTCACTATCCGTGATGGGGTAAATGACTCCTGCATCATGAAGGACAATTTGCAAAGCTTGCAAATCCAATGTTGATTCATGCATGTTTTGGGGAACACATATATGCCTTTCCATCTCTTCTATCTTGGTAAAATCATAGTCATTGCTCAAAGCCATGCTTAATCCATACTCATCATCAAAATCACAAACTGGCTGCACACACTTATCAACTTGGTCATAACATGTGATAGAATAAACATTGCTATAAGGATATGTCATTGCATCATGAAAATTAAATTCAATTTTTTCATCTCCTACCTCCATAGACAAGGTATCCTTACCACAATCAATCTTTGTGTTGGCAGTTTTCAAGAATGGTCTCCCAAACAATATAGGAGTGCTGGTTGATGAATCACAAGAATCATGTTCCATATCAAGAATATAAAAGTCACATGGAATAACCAAACTATCAATCTTGACTAGGACATCTTCTATCACACCAAGTGGGTAAACAAAACTACGATCCGCAAGTTGCATTACAATACTAGTTTTATTCAAAGGCTCTAGACTAAGAGAATCATAAACATGTTTAGGCATAACACTAATGGATGCACCTAAATCGCATAAAGCTCTTTTAAAACTAGCATTACCAATAACACATGGGATAGTAAACGCACCTGGGTCTTTTTGTTTCAAAGGCAGATTCTTTTGAACAACAGCAGATACAACTTCACCCATACTTATCGTTTCATGACCTTTCAGTTTGAAAGCTCTCTTGGTAGTACACAACTCCTTCAAGAATTTGGCATACTTGGGAATTTGCTTGATAGCATCAAGCAAAGGAATGTTGAGTTCTACTTTCTTAAAAACCTCTAGAATCTCTTTTTCTTTGTCCTCTTTCTTTGACCTAGAAGAACTCACGGGAAAGGGTGGAATTGTTGTAAAACTGGAATTCATGGAGTGAGGAGTTACCTTTGGAGTGTTGGTCTTTGTTTCAGTTTGTGGAGGAGAAGGATGATGTATCTTCTTTGTACTCAATTCAGTTTCTATCTCTTCTTCTTCCTCCATCTCAATTTGTTTTGACCTTTTCTCTTCAATTTCTTTCCCACTTCGCAACATGATCGCACTAACATGCTCTATTGGATTCAATGCTTGGGAGGGCAATTTTCCATTCATTTGTGCTTCCAATTTTCCCACACTTGAAGCTACTTGCCCCATTTGCTTTTCCAAGTTGTGAATACTTGACCTTGTTTCTTGTTGAAAAGACATGACATTTTGTTGCAAAGTAACAGTATTAGAAGCCAAAGTTTTCATCATCTCACGAAGATCATCATTGGATGACGATTGTCTTGCTTGATAATTCTGTTGGGGTTGAAATCCATTGGGATGGAATTGTTGGCCTTGATTGCCTTGTTGAGGTTGGTTCCCATATCGTAGGTTAGGATGATCTCTCCATCCAGGATTGTACATGTGGGAAAAAGGATCATACTTACGCTGAGGTTGTCCGTTGAATGCTCCATCAATTGCATGAGCTTGTTCAATGTAATCTTCTTGCATTGTTGGGCACATATTCGAAGCATGTCTTTGTGAGGAGCATATGCTACAAACTTTCACCTGCTGCACATTTCCACAAGCCAAAGAACGCACAAGAGAAGTAAGATCATTAACTTTATTTTCAAGGTTAGAAATACTTACCTCATTTACTCGTTTGTTGGAGAAGTCTCCACGAGTGCCAAATTGTTTTGAGTTGGCTGCCATGTTTGAGATCAATTGGCGTGCAGCCTCAGGTGTCTTATCTACCAATGCGCCTCCACTTGCAGCATCAATGATACTACGGTCAGTAGGCATCAATCCTTCATAGAAATATTGAATGAGTAGCTGATCGGGTATTTGATGATGAGGGCATTGAATACACAATTGCTCAAATCTTTCCCAATACTCTGAAAGTGTCTCTCCATGAGATTGCCGAATCCCACATATTTCTTTCCTTATGTTGGCAACTCGAGATGCTGGGAAATACTTCTCAAGGAAAATCTTCTTCATGGCGTTCCAAGTTCTAATAGATCATGGGAGAATAGAGAAAAGCCATGCCTTTGCTGCCCCTTTTAAAGAGAAAGGGAAAGCTTTCAACTTAACTTGTTCTTCATCAACTCCATTCGGTTTCATGCCAACACAAACCATATGGAACTCCTTGAGATGAGTATGAGGATCTTCTCCTGCAAGACCATTAAATGTTGGTAACAAATGTATAAAACCAGATTTGAGCTCAAAGTTTACATTATTGTCAATGTTTATGCGCAATGGTTGATTCTCCACGTTAGGAGCAGCAAGCTCCTTGAGTGTTTTTTGCCGTGCAACCGCCATGGTGTTGAGGTGAACTTCCTTTCTTAACTTGCGTAAAGTGCTTTCTATTTCAAGATCAACCTGCACTAGACTCTGATTAGTAGAACGGGTTACTGGCATCAATCGCTAAGAAAACTCAAAAGAAAGCAACCACACAAGCGAATAATAATAAAAAAAAATAATGCAAATTATATGAGAATCCTACGCTAGAAAACTAAAACTACCTAAAACCCTTAGAAAACAGTGGAATTTGGCCTCGATAGGGCAGGGCTAGTGGTATACCACTAGTCTTGTTCAGAACGTCGTTTCACTTTAGAAAACAAAGGCTAAAAACCTAATTCCACAAACAATTCTGTCTTAAACAGTACCGCTGCGGCAAGTGAACAGTAACACCGCAAGCAAAAATAATGTTTCTCTTTTTTTTTTTTTCAGAAATGTAAATAAAAATCACATAAACTAAAATTAACAGTACAAGTACAAGAATCAACTAAAATTACCTCCCCGGCAACGGCGCCAAAATTTGTTGCGATGTCGCGGTCGCACAAATTAATTACCCTAGCTTAAAACACACAAGATAGTATAGAGCAAGCAAGGGGTCGATCCCACGAGGAAGTTTGAAGTTAGATTTTTATGTTGTACGTTATGTAATTGGGGGGGATTGATTTGAAATGATTTAAACTATGGCAGAAATTAAACTAGCAAACAAAATCAATTGAAACTGAAATATATCAAGAAAACAAACCTTGGTTGCAAGCACACACCACCAACGGAAATTAGAACCGATCCTTGAAACGAAACTCCAGTTTATATTATGAATTTTATCTTTTCTTAATATTGGTTAATTAACGGATCCGCCGTATAACTAGCCCTAACCAACAAACAATCACAGTGTCCGCACTAATGATTTAATCCAATGGTAGCCTTAAGATCCAGATAAATTCATTAATCTTAACAACCAAGTTGTCAATTTGTGTTGCTATGATCAAATGTTCTCCCTAAGTTTAATAACGTAGTTCCGCTACAATTATCAAGCTTAGTTGCTTCACAAGTTTATATATCACAACTCCGGTTTTGATATCAAACTTAGCAATAGATTGTTCACAATAATAACTTAGAGTCCGCTCTAGCAATTAAGATAAACAATCATAGGAAATATGCATAGGAAAACAAACATACTCATTCATAACATAAACTGAAAATAAAAGGAAGAATAAATCTCACGGTTCTTGAAATCCGAAGGTTTGTTGTGTCCTTGCAACCAAGAAAACGAGCTTAGCCTTGCATAACTATTGAACAACTACTCCTAAAGATGAAAGAATACATAATTTCTGATTTGTAGAGAGGAGAGTTTGTGTTTCTTCACTTCTTCTTCTTCTTACCTCTACCTCCTTCTACTCACCCTCTATTTATACACAAATTGTAAGTAAGAAAATATCAAAGCTCAAGTGTGAACATCAATAGATGATGGTAGTGTGAAGGCTGCTGGCTGCTGGCTGCTGGCTGCTGGCTGCTGGGTTGAGGTTGGTGGCTGCCATGAGGTTGGTGGCTGCCTTGAGGTTGGTGGCTGCCTTCCTTGACCTTCTAGAATATTTACTAGAGGAGCTAAATTGCTGGTCGGTTTGGATGCTTCTAGATGAAATTTGGATTCGTTTCTTCACGCAACCTGCTTGCTGGCAGAATTCAGCTGTCATCTTTGAAAAATCATATATCCCTCATATGACATCGTTTTTGGCTGAAATTGGGAGCGTTTATAGATCTTTGAGTAAGGAATCCAACAAAATTGAGTTTGCATCAATTGGACTTCTGAGGCTCCAGATATTGAATTTTGAATGGGCAAAGGTCAACATTGGCAGACTGCGAGATTTGACTTTGAAGGATGTGATTTCCATGATCTTTCTCTTTTTATTTTTCTTGCATTACATTTCCAAAAAGGTATGGATGTTAACTTTTTAATGCCACTGGAATCACTTCATTTCGATCTCTGGAACTCACGCTCTGCACAAAATACCGACTGAACGTCAAATCTGCCAATTACCTCCAATTTACTCCTTTTTGCATCTTTCATCCAAAAATGCCTTCAAAACATAAAACAAAGAATATCAAGGCATTTTATATAAATAAAATATGCAAAACACTAGTTAAATGCAGGTGAAACTATCGAATAATATGGTTACATCAAATACCCCCACACTTAGCTCTTGCTCGTCCTCGAGAAAGGATAAATAAAATTAAATTGAAAATAACTATGATCAATTTCTTAATCTCCCATCAATGTCTAAGAGTACAAGCATTATAAACAAGAATACAATCATGAAGGATAAATAATATAATTCTCATGAATTTATTTACATGCAAACTTCAAAACTCAATCAATCGTCTGGATTTAAATGAAATCTATGCCATGCCAAAGTGATAGGTCCTCTCATTGATATACACTCTAACACTCATGTGTTTAGGGTTTATGTGTTTAAATCTCTCAAATTCAATCAAAGAGTATGTCCTACCATAAGCTTGCTTTTCAATCTCATCTCCATTAGCAACTTATTACAAGTACTACATGAATCAAAAGGTCTTATTTTCCTGTTGTAATGGGGCTGAGGTTAAGGTGAGGTAAAAGAAAATAAAAGGAAAGGTTCAAACCAAAGAAAGTAGAGCATTTTGAAAATGATACTTCAAACAATATAATTCCATTAAAGCACATAAATTTTTCATCTTTAAGCACTATTGCTTAACTCCTTTTGATTTCAAGCTCTTTCAACATAAAACCTCAAGAACATAAAGGAAATTGTTTTTTTTTTTTTTTTTAATTCTTTTCTCTTTTTTTTGTTTTTTTTTTCTTCGGCAACTTTGCCCATTTTTTCATCAAGCATCACTTCTTTCTTTTCATATAATTTCCAACCATAAATCCATGAGATATTACAAGTATATGCTCTACTAATCCTTGGCCAGGGGAAAAGAAAAACATATATAAAGTTAAGGCTTATACATGGATAAAGCAAAAAAAAAAGATAACCAAGCTCAAAACGGGTTCACTAAGGATAATATGCTTTAGGTTAGCTTTTAGGCTTGAGGGGTTAAAATTCCTAATGCCTTTATCATCTTCATGTATATTTGTAAATAATCTTAATAAGATATGAAGCAAGTTCTAGAGATACATATCATTGAAAGAATGCACACTCAAAGAATATAATGTTGAAGGCTCAAAAGCTTGCATTGGTATAACACTATAAAGTCAACATGGCATATTCTCAAAGTCAATCCCTAAACCAATTAAACCTTAAAATTTGCATGCATACTCCTTCATTTGAGTTATATCTTCATCTATCTCAATTAATTCTCATACATAATACTGATATTCTCAAAAACCAATGGGAGTTAAAAAGATCAAACATAATTTTTTTTTTTTTAAAAGAACAACAAAGAAAACTAAAATAAGAAAACCAAAATTCTCTCAATACCCCCACACTTAAAACACAACATTGTCCTCAATGTTGAAATAAAAGCAAAGGAACATAAGAGAATGACAAAGATAAAGTAAAATACAAAAAATAAAAGATAAGGAAAAAGAAAGCAAATCTGATTTTTTTTTCTTTTTGTGCTGGGTTGCCTCCCAGTAAGCGCTTTTGTTTTATGTCATTGGCTCGACATATTGCATGCTCATTCTTCATAGATTGGTTCAATTAACTCTACAGAAGCGGTGAGTTCTGCCGTCCAACCTTCATAGAAAGGTTTCAAACGATGCCCATTGACTTTGAGTATGTTGTTCGTTTCTAAATTTGTAATTTCAACTGCACCATAAGGAAAAACATTAGAAACAGCAAATGGTCCAATCCAACGAGAGCTTAACTTTCCAGGAAAAAGTTTCAAACGCGAATGATAAAGAAGGACTTTGTCTCCAACATGAAACTCCTTTCTTGTAAGCATTCGGTCATGAAGATTCTTAGTCTTTTCTTTGTAAATCTTTGCATTCTCGTAAGCATCATTTTGAATCTCTTCCACCGTAATTCCAATCTTTTTAGGCACCAAAAGGATAGGCGCCACCCATTCACTATCCGTGATGGGGTAAATGACTCCTGCATCATGAAGGACAATTTGCAAAGCTTGCAAATCCAATGTTGATTCATGCATGTTTTGGGGAACACATATATATGCCTTTCCATCTCTTCTATCTTGGTAAAATCATAGTCATTGCTCAAAGCCATGCTTAATCCATACTCATCATCAAAATCACAAACTGGCTGCACACACTTATCAACTTGGTCATAACATGTGATAGAATAAACATTGCTATAAGGATATGTCATTGCATCATGAAAATTAAATCATATATCCCTCATATGACATCTTTTTTGGCTGAAATTTGGAGCGTTTATAGATCTTTGAGTAAGGAATCCAACAAAATTGAGTTTGCATCAATTGGACTTCTGAGGCTCCAGATATTGAATTTTGAATGGGCAAAGGTCAACATTGGCAGACTGCGAGATTTGACTTTGAAGGATGTGATTTCCATGATCTTTCTTTTTTTATTTTTCTTGCATTACATTTCCAAAAAGGTATGGATGTTAAATTTTTAATGCCACTGGAATCACTTCATTTCGATCTCTGGAACTCACGCTCTGCACAAAATACCGACTGAACATCAAATCTGCCAATTACCTCCAATTTACTCCTTTTTGCATCTTTCATCCAAAAATGCCTTCAAAACATAAAACAAAGAATATCAAGGCATTTTATATAAATAAAATATGCAAAACACTAGTTAAATGCGGGTGAAACTATCGAATAATATGGTTACATCAGCTGCAGTCAAAGCGTTTCACCGTTTGCGGAAGATGTCTGATGTAGAACAAGTAGCAGAAGCATTCATGCTGAAGAGGGATAACCTGAAATTCAAAGGCAACTGAATTTCGGCAACCAGGGCATCGAAGTCGGAATGCCGCCAAACTCACTGAGGCAAAGCGTTTCGCCGTTTGCGGAAGATGTCTGATGGAGAACAAGTAGCAGAAGCGTACATGCTCAAGAGGGATCACCCGAAATTCAAAGGCAACTGAATTTCGGCAACCAGGGCATCGAAGTCGGAATGCCGTGAAACTCACCGAGTCAAAGCGTTTCGCCGTTTGCGAATGAAGTCTGATGTAGAACAAGTAGCAGAAGCACGCATGCTCAAGAGGGATCACCCGAAATTCAAGGGCAACTGAATTTCCGGAACCGGGGCATCGAAGTCGGAATGTTGCAGTCAAACGTTTCGCCATTTGCGGGAGATGTCTGATGGAGAACATGTAGCAGAAGTGATGTAACCATATTATTCGATAGTTTCACCCGCATTTAACTAGTGTTTTGCATATGTTATTTATATAAAATGCCTTGATATTCTTTGTTTTATGTTTTGAAGGCATTTTTGGATGAAAGATGCAAAAAGGAGTAAATTGGAGGTAATTGGCAGATTTGACGTTCAGTCGGTATTTTGTGCAGAGCGTGAGTTCCAGAGATCGAAATGAAGTGATTCCAGTGGCATTAAAAAGTTAACATCCATAACTTTTTGGAAATGTAATGCAAGAAAAATAAAAAGAGAAAGATCATGGAAATCACATCCTTCAAAGTCAAATCTCGTAGTCTGCCAATGTTGACCTTTGCCCATTCAAAATTCAATATCTGGAGCTTCAGAAGTCCAATTGATGCAAACTCAATTTTGTTGGATTCCTTACTCAAAGATCTATAAACGCTCCAAATTTCAGCCAAAAACGATGTCATATGAGGGATATATGATTTTTCAAAGATGACAGCTGAATTCTGCCAGCAAGCAGGTTGCGTGAAGAAACGAATCCAAATTTCATCTAGAAGCATCCAAACCGACCAGCAATTTAGCTCCTCTAGTAAATATTCTAGAAGGTCAAGGAAGGCAGCCACCAACCTCATGGCAGCCACCAACCTCAACCCAGCAGCCAACAGCCAGCAGCCTGCAGCCTTCACACTACCACCATCTATTGATGTTCACACTTGAGCTTTGATATTTTCTTACTTACAATTTGTGTATAAATAGAGGGTGAGTAGAAGGAGGTAGAGGGAAGAAGAAGAAGTAGAAGAAGTAGAAGAAGAAAAAGAAGAAGAAGGAGGAGGAGGAAACACAAACTCTCCTCTCTACAAATCAGAAATTATGTATTCTTTCATCTTTAGGAGTAGTTGTTCAATAGATATGCAAGGCTAAGCTCGTTTTCTTGGTTGCAAGGACACAAACAAACCTTCGGATTTCAAGAACTGTGAGATTTATTCTTCCTTTTATTTTCAGTTTATGTTATGAATGAGTATGTTTGTTTTCCTATGCATATTTCCTATGATTGTTTATCTTAATTGCTAGAGCGGACTCTAAGTTATTATTGTGAACAATCTATTGCTAAGTTTGATATCAAAACCGGAGTTGTGGTATATAAACTTGTGAAGCAACTAAGCTTGATAATTGTAGCGGAACTACGTTATTAAACTTAGGGAGAACATTCGATCATAGCAACACAAATTGACAACTTGGTTGTTAAGATTAATGAATTTATCTGGATCTTAAGGCTGCCATTGGATTAAATCATTAGTGCGGACACTGTGATTGTTTGTTGGTTAGGGCTAGTTATACGGCGGATTCGTTAATTAACCAATATTAAGAAAAGATAAAATTCATAATATAAACTGGAGTTTCGTTTCAAGGATCGGTTCTAATTTCCGTTGGTGGTGTGTGCTTGCAACCAAGGTTTGTTTTCTTGATATATTTCAGTTTCAATTGATTTTGTTTGCTAGTTTAATTTCTGCCATAGTTTAAATCATTTCAAATCAATTCCCCCCAATTACATAACGTACAACATAAAAATCTAACTTCAAACTTCCTCGTGGGATCGACCCCTTGCTTGCTCTATACTATATTGTGTGTTTTAAGCTAGGGTAATTAATTTGTGCGACCGCGACATCGCAACAAATTTTGGCGCCGTTGCCGGGGAGGTAATTTTAGTTGATTCTTGTGCTTGTACTGTTATTTTTAGTTTCTGTGATTGTTATTTACATTTCTGAAAAAAAAAAAAAAAAAAAACAGAATTTTTGCTTGCGGTGTTACTGTTCACTTGCCGCAGCGGTACTGTTGAAGACAGAATTGTTTGTGGAATTAGGTTTCTAACCTTCGTTTTCTGAAGTGAAATGACGTTCTGAACAAGACTAGTGGTATACCACTAGCCCCACCCTATTGAGGCCAAATTCCACTGTTTTCTAAGGTTTTTAGGTAGTTTTAGTTTTCTAGCATAGGATTTTCATATAATTTGCATTATTATTATTATTATTATTATTATTATTATTATCGCTTGTGTGGTTGCTTTCTTTTGAGTTTTCTTAGCGATTGATGCCAGTAACCCGTTCTACTAATCAGAGTCTAGTGCAGGTTGATCTTGAAATAGAAAGCACTTTACGCAAGTTAAGAAAGGAAGTTCACCTCAACACCATGGCGGTTGCACGGCAAAAAACACTCAAGGAGCTTGCTGCTCCTAACGTGGAGAATCAACCATTGTGCATAAACATTGACAATAATGTAAACTTTGAGCTCAAATCTGGTTTTATACATTTGTTACCAACATTTAATGGTCTTGCAGGAGAAGATCCTCATACTCATCTCAAGGAGTTCCATATGGTTTGTGTTGGCATGAAACCGAATGGAGTTGATGAAGAACAAGTTAAGTTGAAAGCTTTCCCTTTCTCTTTAAAAGGGGCAGCAAAGGCATGGCTTTTCTCTATTCTCCCAGGATCTATTAGAACTTGGAACGCCATGAAGAAGATTTTCCTTGAGAAGTATTTCCCAGCATCTCGAGTTGCCAACATAAGGAAAGAAATATGTGGGATTCGGCAATCTCATGGAGAGACACTTTCAGAGTATTGGGAAAGATTTGAGCAATTGTGTATTCAATGCCCTCATCATCAAATACCCAATCAGCTACTCATTCAATATTTCTATGAAGGATTGATGCCTACTGACCATAGTATCATTGATGCTGCAAGTGGAGGCGCATTGGTAGATAAGACACCTGAGGCTGCACGCCAATTGATCTCAAACATGGCAGCCAACTCAAAACAATTTGGCACTCGTGGAGACTTCTCCAACAAACGAGTAAATGAGGTAAGTATTTCTAACCTTGAAAATAAAGTTAATGATCTTACTTCTCTTGTGCGTTCTTTGGCTTGTGGAAATGTGCAGCAGGTGAAAGTTTGTAGCATATGCTCCTCACAAGGACATGCTTCAAATATGTGCCCAACAATGCAAGAAGATTACATTGAACAAGCTCATGCAATTGATGGAGCATTCAACGGACAACCTCAGCGTAAGTATGATCCTTTTTCCCACACGTACAATCCTGGATGGAGAGATCATCCTAACCTACGGTATGGGAACCAACCTCAACAAGGCAATCAAGGCCAACAATTCCATCCCAATGGATTTCAACCCCAACAGAATTATCAATCAAGACAATCGTCATCCAATGATGATCTTCGTGAGATGATGAAAACTTTGGCTTCTAATACTGTTACTTTGCAACAAAATGTCATGTCTTTTCAACAGGAAACAAGGTCAAGTATTCACAACTTGGAAAAGCAAATGGGGCAAGTAGCTTCAAGTGTGGGAAAATTGGAAGCACAAATGAATGGAAAATTGCCCTCCCAAGCATTGAATCCAATAGAGCATGTTAGTGCGATCATGTTGCGAAGTGGGAAAGAAATTGAAGAGAAAAGGTCAAACAAATTGAGATGGAGGAAGAAGAAGAGATAGAAACTGAATTGAGTACAAAGAAGATACATCATCCTTCTCCTCCACAAACTGAAACAAAGACCAACACTCCAAAGGTAACTCCTCACTCACTGAATTCCAGTTTTAAAACAATTCCACCCTTTCCCGTGAGTTCTTCTAGGTCAAAGAAAGAGGACAAAGAAAAAGAGATTTTAGAGGTTTTCAAGAAAGTAGAACTCAACATTCCTTTGCTTGATGCTATTAAACAAATTCCCAAGTATGCAAAATTCTTGAAGGAGTTGTGTACTACCAAGAGAG
Source organism: Populus alba x Populus x berolinensis (assembly GCA_029228515.1). Lineage (NCBI taxonomy): Eukaryota > Viridiplantae > Streptophyta > Magnoliopsida > Malpighiales > Salicaceae > Populus > Populus alba x Populus x berolinensis. The sequence goes on along the minus strand of CM055356.1, from coordinate 3,076,475 downwards.
CTTTCAAACTGAAAGGTCATGAAACAGTAAGTATGGGTGAAGTTGTATCTGCTGTTGTTCAAAAGAATATGCCTTTGAAACAAAAAGACCCAGGTGCGTTTACTATCCCATGTGTTATTGGTAATGCTAGTTTTAAAAAGGCCTTGTGTGATTTAGGTGCATCCATTAGTGTTATGCCTAAACATGTTTATGATTCTCTTAGTCTAGAGCCTTTGAATAAAACTAGTATTGTAATGCAACTTGTGGATCGTAGTTTTGTTTACCCACTTGGTATGATTGAAGATGTCCTAGTCAAGATTGATAGTTTGGTCATTCCATGCGACTTTTATATTCTTGATATGGCACATGATTCTTGTGATTCATCAACTAACACTCCTATATTGTTTGAGAGACCATTCTTGAAAACTGCCAACGCAAAGATTGATTGTGGTAAGGATACTTTGTCTATGGAAGTAGGAGATGAAAAAATGGAATTTAATTTTCATGATGCAATGACATATCCTTATAGCAATGTTTATTCTATCACATGTTATGACCAAGTTGATAAGTGTGTGCAGCCAGTTTGTGATTTTGATGATGAGTATGGATTAAGCATGGCTTTGAGCAATGACTATGATTTTACCAAGATAGAAGAGATGGAAAGGCATATATGTGTTCCCCAAAACATGCATGAATCAACATTGGATTTGCAAGCTTTGCAAATTGTCCTTCATGATGCAGGAGTCATTTACCCCATCACGGATAGTGAATGGGTGGCGCCTATCCTTTTGGTGCCTAAAAAGATTGGAATTACGGTGGAAGAGATTCAAAATGATGCTTACGAGAATGCAAGGATTTACAAAGAAAAGACTAAGAATCTTCATGACCGAATGCTTACAAGAAAGGAGTTTCATGTTGGCGACAAAGTCCTTCTTTATCATTCGCGTTTGAAACTTTTTCCTGGAAAGTTAAGCTCTCGTTGGATTGGACCATTTGTTGTTTCTAATGTTTTTCCTTATGGTGCAGTTGAAATTACAAGTTTAGAAACGAACAACATACTCAAAGTCAATGGGCATCGTTTGAAACCTTTCTATGAAGGTTGGACGGCAGAACTCACCGCTTCTGTAGAGTTAATTGAACCAATCTATGAAGAATGAGCATGCAATATGTCGAGCCAATGACATAAAACAAAAGCGCTTACTGGGAGGCAACCCAGCACAAAAAGAAAAAAAAATCAGATTTGCTTTCTTTTTCCTTATCTTTTATTTTTCGTATTTTACTTTATCTTTGTCATTCTCTTATGTTCCTTTGCTTTTATTTCAACATTGAGGACAATGTTGTGTTTTAAGTGTGGGGGTATTGAGAGAATTTTGGTTTTCTTATTTTAATTTTCTTTGTTGTTCTTAAAAAAAAAAAAAACACAAATTTTGATCTTTTTAACTCCCATTGGTTTTTGAGAATATGAGTATTATGTATGAGAATTAATTGAGATAGACGAAGATATAAATCAAATGAAGGAGTATGCATGCAAATTTTAAGGTTTAATTGGTTTAGGGATTGACTTTGAGAATATGCCATGTTGACTTTATAGTGTTATACAAATGCAAGCTTTTGAGCCTTCAAAATTATATTCTTTGAGTGTGCATTCTTTCAATGATAAGTATCTCTAGAACTTGCTTCATATCTTATTGAGATTATATCCCATTACAAATATACATGAAGATGATAAAGGCATTAGGAATTTTAACCCCTCAAGCCAAAAAGCCAACCTAAAGCATATTATCCTTAGTGAACCCGTTTTGAGCTTGGTTATCTTTTTTTGCTTTATCCATGTATAAGCCTTAACTTTATATATGTTTTTCTTTTCCCCTGGCCAAGGATTAGTAGAGCATATACTTGTAATATTTCATGGAATTATGGTTGGAAATTATATGAAAACAAAGAAGTGATGCTTGATAAAAAAATGGGCAAAGTTGCCGAAGAAAAAAAAAAGAAAAAGAAAAAAGAAAAAAAAAAGTATTCCTTTATGTTCTTAAGGTTTTATGTTGAAAGAGCTTGAAATCAAAAGGAGTTAAGCATTTGTGATTAAAGATGAAAAATTTATGTGCTTTAATGGAATTATATTGTTTGAAGTATTATTTTTCAAAATGCTCTACTTTCTTTGGTTTGAACCTTTCCTTTTACTTTCTTTTACCTCACCTTAACCTCAGCCCTATTACAACCGGAAAATAAGACCTTTTGATTCATGTAATACTTGTAATAAGTTGCTAATGGAGATGAGATTGAAAAGCAAGCTTATGGTAGAACATACTCTTTGATTGAATTTGAGAGATTTAAACACATAAACCCTAAACACATGAGTGTTGGAGTGTATATCAATGAGAGGACCTATCACTTTGGCATGGCATAGATTTCATTTAAATCCAGATGATTGATTGAGTTTTGAAGTTTGCATGTAAATAAATTCATGAGAATTATATTATTTATCCTTCATGATTGTATTCTTGTTTATAATGGTTGTACTCTTAGACATTGATGGGAGATTAAGAAATTGATCATAGTTATTTTCAATTTAATTTTATTTATCCTTTCTCGAGGACGAGCAAGAGCTAAGTGTGGGGGTATTTGATGTAACCATATTATTCGATAGTTTCACCCGCATTTAACTAGTGTTTTGCATATGTTATTTATATAAAATACCTTGATATTCTTTATTTTATGTTTTGAAGGCATTTTTGGATGAAAGATGCAAAAAGGAGTAAATTGGAGGTAATTGGCAGATTTGACGTTCAGTCGGTATTTTGTGCAGAGCGTGAGTTCCAGAGATCGAAATGAAGTGATTCCAGTGGCATTAAAAAGTTAACATCCATAACTTTTTGGAAATGTAATGCAAGAAAAATAAAAAGAGAAAGATCATGGAAATCACATCCTTCAAAGTCAAATCTCGTAGTCTGCCAATGTTGACCTTTGCCCATTCAAAATTCAATATCTGGAGCTTCAGAAGTCCAATTGATGCAAACTCAATTTTGTTGGATTCCTTACTCAAAGATCTATAAACGCTCCAAATTTCAGCCAAAAACGATGTCATATGAGGGATATATGATTTTTCAAAGATGACAGCTGAATTCTGCCAGCAAGCAGGTTGCGTGAAGAAACGAATCCAAATTTCATCTAGAAGCATCCAAACCGACCAGCAATTTAGCTCCTCTAGTAAATATTCTAGAAGGTCAAGGAAGGCAGCCACCAACCTCATGGCAGCCACCAACCTCAACCCAGCAGCCAACAGCCAGCAGCCTGCAGCCTTCACACTACCACCATCTATTGATGTTCACACTTGAGCTTTGATATTTTCTTACTTACAATTTGTGTATAAATAGAGGGTGAGTAGAAGGAGGTAGAGGGAAGAAGAAGAAGTAGAAGAAGTAGAAGAAGAAAAAGAAGAAGAAGGAGGAGGAGGAAACACAAACTCTCCTCTCTACAAATCAGAAATTATGTATTCTTTCATCTTTAGGAGTAGTTGTTCAATAGATATGCAAGGCTAAGCTCGTTTTCTTGGTTGCAAGGACACAAACAAACCTTCGGATTTCAAGAACTGTGAGATTTATTCTTCCTTTTATTTTCAGTTTATGTTATGAATGAGTATGTTTGTTTTCCTATGCATATTTCCTATGATTGTTTATCTTAATTGCTAGAGCGGACTCTAAGTTATTATTGTGAACAATCTATTGCTATCAAAACCGGAGTTGTGGTATATAAACTTGTGAAGCAACTAAGCTTGATAATTGTAGCGGAACTACGTTATTAAACTTAGGGAGAACATTCGATCATAGCAACACAAATTGACAACTTGGTTGTTAAGATTAATGAATTTATCTGGATCTTAAGGCTGCCATTGGATTAAATCATTAGTGCGGACACTGTGATTGTTTGTTGGTTAGGGCTAGTTATACGGCGGATCCGTTAATTAACCAATATTAAGAAAAGATAAAATTCATAATATAAACTGGAGTTTCGTTTCAAGGATCGGTTCTAATTTCCGTTGGTGGTGTGTGCTTGCAACCAAGGTTTGTTTTCTTGATATATTTCAGTTTCAATTGATTTTGTTTGCTAGTTTAATTTCTGCCATAGTTTAAATCATTTCAAATCAATTCCCCCCAATTACATAACGTACAACATAAAAATCTAACTTCAAACTTCCTCGTGGGATCGACCCCTTGCTTGCTCTATACTATCTTGTGTGTTTTAAGCTAGGGTAATTAATTTGTGCGACCGCGACATCGCAACAAGAAGCATTCATGCTGAAGAGGGATCACCCGAAATTCAAAGACAACTAAATTTCAGCAATCGGGGCATCGAAGTCGCAATGCCGCGAAACTCACAGAGGCAAAGCGTTTCGCCGTTTGCGGCAGATGTCTGATGTAGAACAAGTAGCAGAAGCATACATGCTGAAGAGGGATCACCCGAAATTCAAAGGCAACTGAATTTCGGCAACCGGGGCATCGAAGTCCGAATGCCGCGAAACTCACCGAGTCAAAGCGTGTCGCCGTTTGAGGACGATGTCTGATGGAGAAGAAGTAGCAGAAGAGTACATGCTCAAGAGGGATCACCCGAAATTCAAAGGCAACTGAATTTCGGCAACCGGGGCATCAAAGTCGGAATGCCGCGAAACTCACCGAGTCAAAGCGTGTCGCCGTTTGAGGAGGATGTCTGATGTAGACCATGTAGCAGAAGCATACATGCTCAACAGGGATCACCCGAAATTCAAGGGCAACTGAATTGCGGCAACCAGGGCATCGAAGCCGGAATGCCGCGAAACTCACCGAGTCAAAGCGTTTCGCCGTTTGCGGAAGATGTCTCATGTAGAACAAGTAGCAGAAGCATACATGCTCAAGAAGGATCACCTGAAAATCAAAGGCAACTGAATTGCGGCAACCAGGTCATCCAAGTCGGATTGCCGCAAAACTCACTGAGGAAAAGCGTTTCGCCGTTTCGGAAGAAGTGTTATGTAGAACAAGTAGCAGAAGCATACATGCTCAAGAGGGATCACCCGAAATTCAAAGGCAACTGAATTTCGGCAACCGGGGCATCGAACTCGGAATGCCTCGAAACTCACCGAGGCAAAGCGTTTCGCCGTTTGCAGAAGATGTCTGATGTAGAACATGTAGCAGAAGCATACATGCTCAAGAGGGATCACCCGGAATTCAAAGGCAACTGAGTTTCGGCAACCGTGGCATCGAAGTCGGAATGCCGCGAAACTCACCGAGTCAAAGCATTTTGCCATTTGCGGAAGAAGTGTTATGTAGAACAAGAAAAGAAGCATACATGCTCAAGAGGGATCACCCAAAATTCAAGGGCAACTGAATTCCGGCAACCGGGGCATCGAAGTCGGAATGCCCCGAAACTCACCGAAGCAAAGCGTTTCGCTGTTTGCGGAAGATGTCTGATGTAGAACAAGTAGCAAAAGCACACAAGCTAAAGAGGGATCACCGGAATTTCAAAGGCAACTGAATTTTGGCAACCGTGGCATCGAAGTCGGAATGCCGCCAAACTCACCGAGGCAAAGCGTTTTGCCGTTTGCGGAAGATGTCTGATGTAGAACAAGTAGCAGACGCATACATGCTCAAGAGGGATCACCTGAAATTCAAAGGCAACTGAATTTCGGCAACCGGGGCATCGAAGTCGGAATGCCGCGAAACTCACCGAGTCAAAGTGTGTCGCCGTTTGAGGAGGATGTCTGATGTAGACCATCTAGCAGAAGCATACATGCTCAACAGGGATCACCCGAAATTCAAGGGCAACTGAATTGCGGCAACCAGGGCATCGAAGCCGGAATACCGCGAAACTCACCGAGTCAAAGCGTTTCACCGTTTGCGGAAGATGTCTCATGTAGAACAAGTAGCAGAAGCATACATGCTCAAGAAGGATCACCCGAAAATCAAAGGCAACTGAATTGCGGCAACCAGGTCATCCAAGTCGGAATGCCGCAAAACTCACCGAGGAAAAGCGTTTCGCCGTTTCGGAAGAAGTGTTATGTAGAACAAGTAGCAGAAGCATACATGCTCAAGAGGGATCACCGGAAATTGAAGGGCAACTGAATTTCGGCAACCGGGGCATCGAAGTCGGAATGCCGCGAAACTCACCGATTCAAAGCGTTTCGCCGTTTGCGGAAGAAGTGTTATGAAGAATAAGTAGCAGAAGCATACATGCTCAAGAGGGATCACCCGAAATTCAAGGGCAACTGAATTTCGGCAACCGTGGCGTCGAAGACGGAATGCCGCGAAACTCACCGAGTCAAAGCGTTTCGCCGTTTGCGAAAGAAGTGTTATGTAGAACAAGTAGCAGAAGCATACATGCTCAAGAGGGATCACCCGAAATTGAAGGGCAACTGAATTTCGGCAACCGGGGCATCGAAGTCGGAATGCCGCGAAACTCACCGAGTCAAAGCGTTTCGCCGTTTGCGGAAGAAGTGTTATGTAGAATAAGTAGCAGAAGCATACATGCTCAAGAGGGATCACCCGAAATTCAGAGGCAACTGAATTTCAGCAACCGGGGCATCGAAGTCCGAATGCCGCGAAACTCACCGAGTCAAAGCGTTTCGCCGTTTGCGGAAGATGTCTGATGTAGAACATGTAGCAGAAGCATACATGCTAAAGAGGGATCACCGGAATTTCAAAGGCAACAGAATTTCAGCAACCGTTACATCGAAGTTGGAATGCCGCGAAACTCACCGAGGCAAAGAGTTTCGCCGTTTGTGGAAGATGTCTGATGTAGAACACGTAGCAGAAGCATACATGCTCAAGAGGGATCACCCGAAATTCAAAGGCAACTGAATTTCGGCAACCAGGACATCGAAGTCGGAATACCGCGAAACTCACCGAGGCAAAGCGTTTCGCTATTTGTGGAAGAAGTGTTATGTAGAACAAGTAGTAGAAGCATACATGCTCAAGAGGGATCACCCGAAATTGAAAGCCAACTGAATTTATGCAACCGAGGCATCGAAGTCGGAATGCCGCCAAACTCACCGCAGCAAAGCGTTTCGCCGTTTGCGGAAGATGTCTGATGTAGAACATGTAGCAGAAGCATACATGCTCAAGAGGGATCACCCGAAATTCAAAGGCAACTAAATTTCGGCAACCGGGGCATCGAAGTCGGAATGCCGCCAAACTCACCGAGGCAAAGCGTTTCGCCGTTTGTGGAAGATGTCTGATGGAGAACAAGTAGCAGAAGCGTACATGCTCAAGAGGGATCACTCGAAATTCAAAGGCAACTGAATTTATGCAACCGAGGCATCGAAGTCAGAATGCCGCGAAACTCACAGAGTCAATGCGTTTCGCAGTTTGCGGAAGAAGTGTTATGTAGAACAAGTAGCAGAAGCATACATGCTCAAGAGGGAGCACCCGAAATTCAAGGGCAACTGAATTTCCGGAACCGGGGCATCGAACTTGGAATGCCGCGAAAATCACAGAGGCAAAGCGTTTCGCCGTTTGCGGAAGATGTCTGATGTAGAACAACTAGCAGAAGCACGCATGCTCAAGAGGGATCACCCGAAATTCAAAGGCAACTGAATTTCAGCAACCAGGACATCGAAGTCGGAATGCCACGAAACTCACCGAGGTAAAGCGTTTCGCTATTTGCGGAAGAAGTGTTATGTAGAACAAGTAGTAGAAGCATACATGCTCAAGAGGGATCACCCAAAATTGAAAGCCAACTGAATTTATGCAACCGGGGCATCGAAGTCGGAATGCAGCCAAACTCACCGCAGCAAAGCGTTTCGCCGTTTGCGGAAGAGTTCTGATGTAGAACATGTAGCAGAAGCATACATGCTCAAGAGGGATCACCCGAAATTCAAAGGCAACTGAATTTCAGCAACCGGGGCATCGAAGTCGGAATGCCGCCAAACTCACCGAGGCAAAGCGTTTCGCCGTTTGTGGAAGATGTCTGATGGAGAACAAGTAGCAGAAGCGTACATGCTCAAGAGGGATCACCCGAAATTCAAAGGCAACTGAATTTATGCAACCGAGGCATCGAAGTCAGAATGCCGCGAAACTCACCGAGTCAATGCGTTTCGCCGTTTACGGAAGAAGTGTTATGTAGAACAAGTAGCAGAAGCATACATGCTCAAGAGGGAGCACCCGAAATTCAAGGGCAACTGAATTTCCGGAACCGGGGCATCGAACTCGGAATGCTGCAGTCAAAGCGGTTCGCCGTTTGCGAAAGATGTCTGATGGAGAACATGTAGCAGAAGCATACATGCTCAATAGGGATCACCGGAATTTCAAAGGCAACTGAATTTCGGCAAACGTGGCATCGAACTCGGAATGCCGCGAAACTCACCGAGGCAAAGCGTTTCGCCGTTTGCGGAAGATGTCTGATGTAGAACAAGTAGCAGAAGTATTCATGCTGAATATGGATCTCCCGAATTTAAAAACCAACTGAATTTCAGCAACCGGGGCATCGAAGTCGGAATGCCGCCAAACTCACCGAGGCAAAGGGTTTCGTCGTTTGCGGAAGATGTCTGATGGAGAACAAGTAGCAGAAGCGTACATGCTCAAGAGGGATCACCCGAAATTCAAAGGCAACTGAATTTATGCAACCGAGGCATCGAAGTCAGAATGCCGCGAAACTCACCGAGTCAATGCGTTTCGCCGTTTGCGGAAGAAGTGTTATGTAGAACAGGTAGCAGAAGCATACATGCTCAAGAGGGAGCACCCGAAATTCAAGGGCAACTGAATTTCCGGAACCGGGGCATCGAACTCGGAATGCCGCGAAAATCACCGAGGCAAAGCGTTTCGCCGTTTGCGGAGGATGTTTTTTGGTATAGAACAAGTAGCAGGAGCATTCATGCTGAAGAGGGATCACCCGAAATTCAAAGGCAATTGAATTTCGGCAACCGGGGCATCGAAGTCGGAATGCCGCCAAACTCACCGAGGCAAAGCGTTTCGCCGTTTGCAGAAGATGTCTGATGGAGAACAAGTAGGAGAAGCGTACATGCTCAAGAGGGATCACCCGAAATTCAAAGGCAACTGAATTTATGCAACCGAGGCATCGAAGTCAGAATGCCGCGAAACTCACCGAGTCAATGCGTTTTGCCGTTTGCGGAAGAAGTGTTATGTAGAACAAGTAGCAGAAGCATACATGCTCAAGAGGGAGCACCCGAAATTCAAGGGCAACTGAATTTCCGGAACCGGGGCATCGAACTCGGAATGCCGCGAAAATCACCGAGGCAAAGCGTTTCGCCGTTTGCGGAAGATGTCTGATATAGAACAAGTAGCAGGAGCATTCATGCTGAAGAGGGATCACCCGAAATTCAAAGGCAATTGAATTTCGGCAACCGGGGCATCGAAGTCGGAATGCCGCCAAACTCACCGAGGCAAAGCGTTTCGCCGTTTGCAGAAGATGTCTGATGGAGAACAAGTAGGAGAAGCGTACATGCTCAAGAGGGATCACCCGAAATTCAAAGGCAACTGAATTTCGGCAACCAGGACATCGAAGTCGGAATGCCGCGAAACTCACCGAGGCAAAGCGTTTCGCTATTTGCGGAAGAAGTGTTATGTAGAACAAGTAGTAGAAGCATACATGCTCAAGAGGGATCACCCGAAATTGAAAGCCAACTGAATTTATGCAACCGGGGCATCGAAGTCGGAATGCCGCCAAACTCACCGAAGCAAAGCGTTTCGCCGTTTGCGGAAGAGTTCTGATGTAGAACATGTAGCAGAAGCATACATGCTCAAGAGGGATCACCCGAAATTCAAAGGCAACTGAATTTCGGCAACCGGGGCATCGAAGTCGGTATGGCGCCAAACTCACCGAGGCAAAGCGTTTCGCCGTTTGCGGAAGATGTCTGATGGAGAACAAGTAGCAGAAGCGTACATGCTCAAGAGGGATCACCCGAAATTCAAAGGCAACTGAATTTATGCAACCGAGGCATCGAAGTCAGAATGCCGCGAAACTCACCGAGTCAATGCGTTTCGCCGTTTACGGAAGAAGTGTTATGTAGAACAAGTAGCAGAAGCATACATGCTCAAGAGGGAGCACCCGAAATTCAAGGGCAACTGAATTTCCGGAACCGGGGCATCGAACTCGGAATGCTGCAGTCAAAGCGGTTCGCCGTATGCGAAAGATGTCTGATGGAGAACATGTAGCAGAAGCATACATGCTCAATAGGGATCACCGGAATTTCAAAGGCAACTGAATTTCGGCAAACGTGGCATCGAACTCGGAATGCCGCGAAACTCACCGAGGCAAAGCGTTTCGCCGTTTGCGGAAGATGTCTGATGTAGAACAAGTAGCAGAAGTATTCATGCTGAAGATGGATCTCCCGAATTTAAAAACCAACTGAATTTCAGCAACCGGGGCATCGAAGTCAGAATGCCGCGAAACTCACCGAGTCAATGCGTTTTGCCGTTTGCGGAAGAAGTGTTATGTAGAACAAGTAGCAGAAGCATACATGCTCAAGAGGGAGCACCCGAAATTCAAGGGCAACTGAATTTCCGGAACCGGGGCATCGAACTCGGAATGCCGTGAAAATCACCGAGGCAAAGCGTTTCGCCGTTTGCGGAAGATGTCTGATATAGAACAAGTAGCAGGAGCATTCATGCTGAAGAGGGATCACCCGAAATTCAAAGGCAATTGAATTTCGGCAACCGGGGCATCGAAGTCGGAATGCCGCCAAACTCACCGAGGCAAAGCGTTTCGCCGTTTGCAGAAGATGTCTGATGGAGAACAAGTAGCAGAAGCGTACATGCTCAAGAGGGATCACCCGAAATTCAAAGGCAACTGAATTTCGACAACCGGGGCATCGAAGTCGGAATGCCGCGAAACTCAACGAGGCAAAGCGTTTCACCGTTTGCGAAAGATGTCTGATGTAGAACAAGTAGCAGGAGCATTCATGCTGAAGATGGATCACCCGAAATTCAAAGGCAATTGAATTTCGGCAACCGGGGCATCGAAGTCGGAATGCCGCCAAACTCACCGAGACAAAGCGTTTCGCTGTTTGCAGAAGATGTCTGATGGAGAAGAAGTAGCAGAAGCGTACATGCTCAAGAGGTATCACCCGAAATTCAAAGGCAACTTAATTTCGGCAACCGGGGCATCGAAGTCGGAATGCCGCGAAACTCACCGAGGCAAAGCGTTTTGCCGTTTGCGGAAGATGTCTGATGTAGAACAAGTTGCAGAAGCATACATGCTCAAGAGGGATCACCCGAAATTCAAAGGCAACTGAATTTCGGCAACCGGGACATCGAAGTCGGAATGCCGCCAAACTCACCGAGGCAAAGCGTTTCGCCGTTTACGGAAGATGTCTGATGTAGAACAAGTAGCAGAAGCGTACATGCTCAAGAGGGATCACCCGAAATTCAAAGGCAACTGAATTTCGGCAACCGGGGCATCGAAGTCGGAATGCCGCGAAACTCACCGAGGCAAAGCGTTTTGCCGTTTGCGGAAGATGTCTCATGTAGAACAAGTTGCAGAAGCATACATGCTCAAGAGGGATCACCCGAAATTCAAAGGCAACTGAATTTCGGCAACCGGGGCATCGAAGTCGGAATGCCGCCAAACTCACCGAGGCAAAGCGTTTCGCCGTTTGCGGAAGATGTCTGATGTAGAACAAGTAGCAGAAGCACACATGCTCAAGAGGGATCACCCGAAATTCAAGGGCAACTGAATTGCGGCAACCGGGGCATCGAAGTCGGAATGCCGCGAAACGCACCGAGGCAAAGCGTTTCACCGTTTGTGGAAGATGTCTGATTTAGAAACATGTAGAAGAAGCATACATGCTCCAAGATGGGTCACCCGAAATTCAAAGCAAACTGAATTTTATGAACCTGAGAGGCATCGAAGTCAGAATGCCGCGAAAACTCACCGAGTCAATGCGTTTCGCCGTTTGCGGAAGAAGTGTTTTGTACAACAAGTAGCAGAAAACATGAAATGCTCAAGAGGGAGCACCCGAAATTTCAAGGGCAACTGAATTTCCGGAAACGGGGCATCGAAGTCGGAAATTGCCGCGAAAATCACCGAGGCAAAGCGTTTCGCCGTTTGCGGAAGATGTCTGATATAGAACAAAGTAGCAGGAGCATTCATGCTGAAGTAGGGATCATCGAAATTCAAAGTCAATTGGAATTTCGGCAACCGGTGCATCGAAGTCGGAATGCCGCGAAACTCAACGAGGCAAAGCGTTTCGCCGTTTGCGAAAGATGTCTGATGTAGAACAAGTCAGCAGGAGCTTTCCATGCTGACAGAGGGATCACCCGAAATTCAAAGGCAATTGAATTTCGGCAACCGGGGCATCGGAAGTCGGAATGCCGCCAAACTCACCGAGACAAAAGCGTTTCGCTGTTTGCAGAAGATGCTCTGATGGAGAAGATAAGTAGCTAGAATAGTGCATGCTCAAGAGGGATCACCCGAAATTCAAAGGCAACTGAATTTCGGCAACCGGAGGCATCGAAGTCGGGAATGCCGCGAAACTCACCGAGTCAAAGCGTTTTGACGTTTGCGGAAGATGTCTGATGAAGAACAAGTTGCAGAAGCATACATGCTCAAGAGGGATCGACCCGAAATTCAAAGGGCAACTGAATTTCGGCAACCGGGGCATCGAAGTCGGAATGCCGCCAAACTCACCGAGGCAAAGGCGTTTCGCCGTTTGCGGAAGATGTCTGATGTTAGAACAAGTAGCAGAACGCGTACTTGCTCAAGAGGGATTCACCCGAAATTCCAAAGGCAACATGAATTTCGGCGAACCGGGGCATCGAAGTCGGAATGTCTGGAAACTCACCGGGGCAAAGCGTTTTGCGTTTTGCAGGAAAGATTGTTTATTGATGTAGAACAAGTTGCAGAAGCATACATGCTCAAGAGGGATCACCCGAAATTCAAAGGCAACTGAATTTCGGCAACTGGGGCATCGAAGTCGGAATGCCGCCAAACTCACCGAGGCAAAGCGTTTCGCCGTTTGCGGAGGATGTCTGATGTAGAACAAGTAGCAGAAGCACACATGCTCAAGAGGGATCACCCGAAATTCAAGGGCAACTGAATTGCGGCAACCGGGGCATCGAAGTCGGAATGCCGCGAAACGCACCGAGGCAAAGCGTTTCACCGTTTGTGGAAGATGTCTGATTTAGAACATGTAGCAGAAGCATACATGCTCAAGAGGGAGCACCCGAAATTCAAAGGCAATTGAATTTCGGCAACCGGGGCATCGAAGTCGGAATGCCGCCAAACTCACCGAGACAAAGCGTTTCGCCGTTTGCGGCAGAAGTCTGATGTAGTACAAGTAGCAGAAGCATACATGCTCAAGAGGGATCACCCGGAATTCAAAGGCAACTGAATTTCGCCAACCGGGGCATCGAAGTCAGAATGCCGCAAAACGCATCGAGTTAAAGCGTTTCGCCGTTTGCGGAAGAAGTCTGATGTACAACAAGTAGCAGAAGCATAGATTATCAAGAGGGATCACCCAGAATTCAAAGGACTCTAAATTTCGGCAACCGGGACATCGAAGTCGGAACGCCGCGAAACTCACCGAGTCAAAGCGTTTCGCCGTTTGCGAAGAAGTCTGATGTGGAACAAGTAGCAGAAGCATACATGCTCAAGAGGGATCACCCGAAATTCAAAGGCAACTGAATTTCGGCAACCGGGGCATCGAAGTCGGAATGCCGCGAAACTCACCGAGTCAAAGCGTTTCGCCGTTTGCGGAAGAAGTCTGATGTAGAACAAGTAGCAGAAGCATACATGCTCAAGAGGGATCACCCGAAATTCAAAGGCAACTGAATTTCGGCAACCGGGGCATCGAAGTCGGAATGCCGCGAAACTCACCGAGTCAAAGCGTTTCGCCGTTTGCGGAAGAAGTCTGATGTAGAACAAGTAGCAGAAGCATACATGCTCAAGAGGGATCACCCGAAATTCAAAGGCAACTGAATTTCGGCAACCGGGGCATCGAAGTCGGAATGCCGCGAAACTCACCGAGTCAAAGCGTTTCGCCGTTTGCGGAAGAAGTCTGATGTAGAACAAGTAGCAGAAGCATACATGCTCAAGAGGGATCACCCGAAATTCAAAGGCAACTGAATTTCGGCAACCGGGGCATCGAAGTCGGAATGCCGCGAAACTCACCGAGTCAAAGCGTTTCGCCGTTTGCGGAAGAAGTCTGATGTAGAACAAGTAGCAGAAGCATACATGCTCAAGAGGGATCACCCGAAATTCAAAGGCAACTGAATTTCGGCAACCGGGGCATCGAAGTCGGAATGCCGCGAAACTCACCGAGTCAAAGCGTTTCGCCGTTTGCGGAAGAAGTCTGATGTAGAACAAGTAGCAGAAGCATACATGCTCAAGAGGGATCACCCGAAATTCAAAGGCAACTGAATTTCGGCAACCGGGGCATCGAAGTCGGAATGCCGCGAAACTCACCGAGTCAAAGCGTTTCGCCGTTTGCGGAAGAAGTCTGATGTAGAACAAGTAGCAGAAGCATACATGCTCAAGAGGGATCACCCGAAATTCAAAGGCAACTGAATTTCGGCAACCGGGGCATCGAAGTCGGAATGCCGCGAAACTCACCGAGTCAAAGCGTTTCGCCGTTTGCGGAAGAAGTCTGATGTAGAACAAGTAGCAGAAGCATACATGCTCAAGAGGGATCACCCGAAATTCAAAGGCAACTGAATTTCGGCAACCGGGGCATCGAAGTCGGAATGCCGCGAAACTCACCGAGTCAAAGCGTTTCGCCGTTTGCGGAAGAAGTCTGATGTAGAACAAGTAGCAGAAGCATACATGCTCAAGAGGGATCACCCGAAATTCAAAGGCAACTGAATTTCGGCAACCGGGGCATCGAAGTCGGAATGCCGCGAAACTCACCGAGTCAAAGCGTTTCGCCGTTTGCGGAAGAAGTCTGATGTAGAACAAGTAGCAGAAGCATACATGCTCAAGAGGGATCACCCGAAATTCAAAGGCAACTGAATTTCGGCAACCGGGGCATCGAAGTCGGAATGCCGCGAAACTCACCGAGTCAAAGCGTTTCGCCGTTTGCGGAAGAAGTCTGATGTAGAACAAGTAGCAGAAGCATACATGCTCAAGAGGGATCACCCGAAATTCAAAGGCAACTGAATTTCGGCAACCGGGGCATCGAAGTCGGAATGCCGCGAAACTCACCGAGTCAAAGCGTTTCGCCGTTTGCGGAAGAAGTCTGATGTAGAACAAGTAGCAGAAGCATACATGCTCAAGAGGGATCACCCGAAATTCAAAGGCAACTGAATTTCGGCAACCGGGGCATCGAAGTCGGAATGCCGCGAAACTCACCGAGTCAAAGCGTTTCGCCGTTTGCGGAAGAAGTCTGATGTAGAACAAGTAGCAGAAGCATACATGCTCAAGAGGGATCACCCGAAATTCAAAGGCAACTGAATTTCGGCAACCGGGGCATCGAAGTCGGAATGCCGCGAAACTCACCGAGTCAAAGCGTTTCGCCGTTTGCGGAAGAAGTCTGATGTAGAACAAGTAGCAGAAGCATACATGCTCAAGAGGGATCACCCGAAATTCAAAGGCAACTGAATTTCGGCAACCGGGGCATCGAAGTCGGAATGCCGCGAAACTCACCGAGTCAAAGCGTTTCGCCGTTTGCGGAAGAAGTGTGATGTAGAACAAGTAGCAGAAGCATACATGCTCAAGAGGGATCACCCGAAATTCAAAGGCAACTGAATTTCGGCAACCGGGGCATCGAAGTCGGAATGCCGCGAAACTCACCGAGTCAAAGCGTTTCGCCGTTTGCGGAAGAAGTCTGATGTAGAACAAGTAGCAGAAGCATACATGCTCAAGAGGGATCACCCGAAATTCAAAGGCAACTGAATTTCGGCAACCGGGGCATCGAAGTCGGAATGCCGCGAAACTCACCGAGTCAAAGCGTTTCGCCGTTTGCGGAAGAAGTCTGATGTAGAACAAGTAGCAGAAGCATACATGCTCAAGAGGGATCACCCGAAATTCAAAGGCAACTGAATTTCGGCAACCGGGGCATCGAAGTCGGAATGCCGCGAAACTCACCGAGTCAAAGCGTTTCGCCGTTTGCGGAAGAAGTCTGATGTAGAACAAGTAGCAGAAGCATACATGCTCAAGAGGGATCACCCGAAATTCAAAGGCAACTGAATTTCGGCAACCGGGGCATCGAAGTCGGAATGCCGCGAAACTCACCGAGTCAAAGCGTTTCGCCGTTTGCGGAAGAAGTCTGATGTAGAACAAGTAGCAGAAGCATACATGCTCAAGAGGGATCACCCGAAATTCAAAGGCAACTGAATTTCGGCAACCGGGGCATCGAAGTCGGAATGCCGCGAAACTCACCGAGTCAAAGCGTTTCGCCGTTTGCGGAAGAAGTCTGATGTAGAACAAGTAGCAGAAGCATACATGCTCAAGAGGGATCACCCGAAATTCAAAGGCAACTGAATTTCGGCAACCGGGGCATCGAAGTCGGAATGCCGCGAAACTCACCGAGTCAAAGCGTTTCGCCGTTTGCGGAAGAAGTCTGATGTAGAACAAGTAGCAGAAGCATACATGCTCAAGAGGGATCACCCGAAATTCAAAGGCAACTGAATTTCGGCAACCGGGGCATCGAAGTCGGAATGCCGCGAAACTCACCGAGTCAAAGCGTTTCGCCGTTTGCGGAAGAAGTCTGATGTAGAACAAGTAGCAGAAGCATACATGCTCAAGAGGGATCACCCGAAATTCAAAGGCAACTGAATTTCGGCAACCGGGGCATCGAAGTCGGAATGCCGCGAAACTCACCGAGTCAAAGCGTTTCGCCGTTTGCGGAAGAAGTCTGATGTAGAACAAGTAGCAGAAGCATACATGCTCAAGAGGGATCACCCGAAATTCAAAGGCAACTGAATTTCGGCAACCGGGGCATCGAAGTCGGAATGCCGCGAGTCAAAGCGTTTCGCCGTTTGCGGAAGAAGTCTGATGTAGAACAAGTAGCAGAAGCATACATGCTCAAGAGGGATCACCCGAAATTCAAAGGCAACTGAATTTCGGCAACCGGGGCATCGAAGTCGGAATGCCGCGAAACTCACCGAGTCAAAGCGTTTCGCCGTTTGCGGAAGAAGTCTGATGTAGAACAAGTAGCAGAAGCATACATGCTCAAGAGGGATCACCCGAAATTCAAAGGCAACTGAATTTCGGCAACCGGGGCATCGAAGTCGGAATGCCGCGAAACTCACCGAGTCAAAGCGTTTCGCCGTTTGCGGAAGAAGTCTGATGTAGAACAAGTAGCAGAAGCATACATGCTCAAGAGGGATCACCCGAAATTCAAAGGCAACTGAATTTCGGCAACCGGGGCATCGAAGTCGGAATGCCGCGAAACTCACCGAGTCAAAGCGTTTCGCCGTTTGCGGAAGAAGTGTGATGTAGAACAAGTAGCAGAAGCATACATGCTCAAGAGGGATCACCCGAAATTCAAAGGCAACTGAATTTCGGCAACCGGGGCATCGAAGTCGGAATGCCGCGAAACTCACCGAGTCAAAGCGTTTCGCCGTTTGCGGAAGAAGTCTGATGTAGAACAAGTAGCAGAAGCATACATGCTCAAGAGGGATCACCCGAAATTCAAAGGCAACTGAATTTCGGCAACCGGGGCATCGAAGTCGGAATGCCGCGAAACTCACCGAGTCAAAGCGTTTCGCCGTTTGCGGAAGAAGTCTGATGTAGAACAAGTAGCAGAAGCATACATGCTCAAGAGGGATCACCCGAAATTCAAAGGCAACTGAATTTCGGCAACCGGGGCATCGAAGTCGGAATGCCGCGAAACTCACCGAGTCAAAGCGTTTCGCCGTTTGCGGAAGAAGTCTGATGTAGAACAAGTAGCAGAAGCATACATGCTCAAGAGGGATCACCCGAAATTCAAAGGCAACTGAATTTCGGCAACCGGGGCATCGAAGTCGGAATGCCGCGAAACTCACCGAGTCAAAGCGTTTCGCCGTTTGCGGAAGAAGTCTGATGTAGAACAAGTAGCAGAAGCATACATGCTCAAGAGGGATCACCCGAAATTCAAAGGCAACTGAATTTCGGCAACCGGGGCATCGAAGTCGGAATGCCGCGAAACTCACCGAGTCAAAGCGTTTCGCCGTTTGCGGAAGAAGTCTGATGTAGAACAAGTAGCAGAAGCATACATGCTCAAGAGGGATCACCCGAAATTCAAAGGCAACTGAATTTCGGCAACCGGGGCATCGAAGTCGGAATGCCGCGAAACTCACCGAGTCAAAGCGTTTCGCCGTTTGCGGAAGAAGTCTGATGTAGAACAAGTAGCAGAAGCATACATGCTCAAGAGGGATCACCCGAAATTCAAAGGCAACTGAATTTCGGCAACCGGGGCATCGAAGTCGGAATGCCGCGAAACTCACCGAGTCAAAGCGTTTCGCCGTTTGCGGAAGAAGTCTGATGTAGAACAAGTAGCAGAAGCATACATGCTCAAGAGGGATCACCCGAAATTCAAAGGCAACTGAATTTCGGCAACCGGGGCATCGAAGTCGGAATGCCGCGAAACTCACCGAGTCAAAGCGTTTCGCCGTTTGCGGAAGAAGTCTGATGTAGAACAAGTAGCAGAAGCATACATGCTCAAGAGGGATCACCCGAAATTCAAAGGCAACTGAATTTCGGCAACCGGGGCATCGAAGTCGGAATGCCGCGAAACTCACCGAGTCAAAGCGTTTCGCCGTTTGCGGAAGAAGTCTGATGTAGAACAAGTAGCAGAAGCATACATGCTCAAGAGGGATCACCCGAAATTCAAAGGCAACTGAATTTCGGCAACCGGGGCATCGAAGTCGGAATGCCGCGAAACTCACCGAGTCAAAGCGTTTCGCCGTTTGCGGAAGAAGTCTGATGTAGAACAAGTAGCAGAAGCATACATGCTCAAGAGGGATCACCCGAAATTCAAAGGCAACTGAATTTCGGCAACCGGGGCATCGAAGTCGGAATGCCGCGAAACTCACCGAGTCAAAGCGTTTCGCCGTTTGCGGAAGAAGTCTGATGTAGAACAAGTAGCAGAAGCATACATGCTCAAGAGGGATCACCCGAAATTCAAAGGCAACTGAATTTCGGCAACCGGGGCATCGAAGTCGGAATGCCGCGAAACTCACCGAGTCAAAGCGTTTCGCCGTTTGCGGAAGAAGTCTGATGTAGAACAAGTAGCAGAAGCATACATGCTCAAGAGGGATCACCCGAAATTCAAAGGCAACTGAATTTCGGCAACCGGGGCATCGAAGTCGGAATGCCGCGAAACTCACCGAGTCAAAGCGTTTCGCCGTTTGCGGAAGAAGTCTGATGTAGAACAAGTAGCAGAAGCATACATGCTCAAGAGGGATCACCCGAAATTCAAAGGCAACTGAATTTCGGCAACCGGGGCATCGAAGTCGGAATGCCGCGAAACTCACCGAGTCAAAGCGTTTCGCCGTTTGCGGAAGAAGTCTGATGTAGAACAAGTAGCAGAAGCATACATGCTCAAGAGGGATCACCCGAAATTCAAAGGCAACTGAATTTCGGCAACCGGGGCATCGAAGTCGGAATGCCGCGAAACTCACCGAGTCAAAGCGTTTCGCCGTTTGCGGAAGAAGTCTGATGTAGAACAAGTAGCAGAAGCATACATGCTCAAGAGGGATCACCCGAAATTCAAAGGCAACTGAATTTCGGCAACCGGGGCATCGAAGTCGGAATGCCGCGAAACTCACCGAGTCAAAGCGTTTCGCCGTTTGCGGAAGAAGTCTGATGTAGAACAAGTAGCAGAAGCATACATGCTCAAGAGGGATCACCCGAAATTCAAAGGCAACTGAATTTCGGCAACCGGGGCATCGAAGTCGGAATGCCGCGAAACTCACCGAGTCAAAGCGTTTCGCCGTTTGCGGAAGAAGTCTGATGTAGAACAAGTAGCAGAAGCATACATGCTCAAGAGGGATCACCCGAAATTCAAAGGCAACTGAATTTCGGCAACCGGGCATCGAAGTCGGAATGCCGCGAAACTCACCGAGTCAAAGCGTTTCGCCGTTTGCGGAAGAAGTCTGATGTAGAACAAGTAGCAGAAGCATACATGCTCAAGAGGGATCACCCGAAATTCAAAGGCAACTGAATTTCGGCAACCGGGGCATCGAAGTCGGAATGCCGCGAAACTCACCGAGTCAAAGCGTTTCGCCGTTTGCGGAAGAAGTGTGATGTAGAACAAGTAGCAGAAGCATACATGCTCAAGAGGGATCACCCGAAATTCAAAGGCAACTGAATTTCGGCAACCGGGGCATCGAAGTCGGAATGCCGCGAAACTCACCGAGTCAAAGCGTTTCGCCGTTTGCGGAAGAAGTCTGATGTAGAACAAGTAGCAGAAGCATACATGCTCAAGAGGGATCACCCGAAATTCAAAGGCAACTGAATTTCGGCAACCGGGGCATCGAAGTCGGAATGCCGCGAAACTCACCGAGTCAAAGCGTTTCGCCGTTTGCGGAAGAAGTCTGATGTAGAACAAGTAGCAGAAGCATACATGCTCAAGAGGGATCACCCGAAATTCAAAGGCAACTGAATTTCGGCAACCGGGGCATCGAAGTCGGAATGCCGCGAAACTCACCGAGTCAAAGCGTTTCGCCGTTTGCGGAAGAAGTCTGATGTAGAACAAGTAGCAGAAGCATACATGCTCAAGAGGGATCACCCGAAATTCAAAGGCAACTGAATTTCGGCAACCGGGGCATCGAAGTCGGAATGCCGCGAAACTCACCGAGTCAAAGCGTTTCGCCGTTTGCGGAAGAAGTCTGATGTAGAACAAGTAGCAGAAGCATACATGCTCAAGAGGGATCACCCGAAATTCAAAGGCAACTGAATTTCGGCAACCGGGGCATCGAAGTCGGAATGCCGCGAAACTCACCGAGTCAAAGCGTTTCGCCGTTTGCGGAAGAAGTCTGATGTAGAACAAGTAGCAGAAGCATACATGCTCAAGAGGGATCACCCGAAATTCAAAGGCAACTGAATTTCGGCAACCGGGGCATCGAAGTCGGAATGCCGCGAAACTCACCGAGTCAAAGCGTTTCGCCGTTTGCGGAAGAAGTCTGATGTAGAACAAGTAGCAGAAGCATACATGCTCAAGAGGGATCACCCGAAATTCAAAGGCAACTGAATTTCGGCAACCGGGGCATCGAAGTCGGAATGCCGCGAAACTCACCGAGTCAAAGCGTTTCGCCGTTTGCGGAAGAAGTCTGATGTAGAACAAGTAGCAGAAGCATACATGCTCAAGAGGGATCACCCGAAATTCAAAGGCAACTGAATTTCGGCAACCGGGGCATCGAAGTCGGAATGCCGCGAAACTCACCGAGTCAAAGCGTTTCGCCGTTTGCGGAAGAAGTCTGATGTAGAACAAGTAGCAGAAGCATACATGCTCAAGAGGGATCACCCGAAATTCAAAGGCAACTGAATTTCGGCAACCGGGGCATCGAAGTCGGAATGCCGCGAAACTCACCGAGTCAAAGCG
This sequence comes from Populus alba x Populus x berolinensis, assembly GCA_029228515.1. Lineage (NCBI taxonomy): Eukaryota > Viridiplantae > Streptophyta > Magnoliopsida > Malpighiales > Salicaceae > Populus > Populus alba x Populus x berolinensis. The sequence continues at coordinate 3,055,048 of CM055356.1, read as the reverse complement.
TTTCGCCGTTTGCGGAAGAAGTCTGATGTAGAACAAGTAGCAGAAGCATACATGCTCAAGAGGGATCACCCGAAATTCAAAGGCAACTGAATTTCGGCAACCGGGGCATCGAAGTCGGAATGCCGCGAAACTCACCGAGTCAAAGCGTTTCGCCGTTTGCGGAAGAAGTCTGATGTAGAACAAGTAGCAGAAGCATACATGCTCAAGAGGGATCACCCGAAATTCAAAGGCAACTGAATTTCGGCAACCGGGGCATCGAAGTCGGAATGCCGCGAAACTCACCGAGTCAAAGCGTTTCGCCGTTTGCGGAAGAAGTCTGATGTAGAACAAGTAGCAGAAGCATACATGCTCAAGAGGGATCACCCGAAATTCAAAGGCAACTGAATTTCGGCAACCGGGGCATCGAAGTCGGAATGCCGCGAAACTCACCGAGTCAAAGCGTTTCGCCGTTTGCGGAAGAAGTCTGATGTAGAACAAGTAGCAGAAGCATACATGCTCAAGAGGGATCACCCGAAATTCAAAGGCAACTGAATTTCGGCAACCGGGGCATCGAAGTCGGAATGCCGCGAAACTCACCGAGTCAAAGCGTTTCGCCGTTTGCGGAAGAAGTCTGATGTAGAACAAGTAGCAGAAGCATACATGCTCAAGAGGGATCACCCGAAATTCAAAGGCAACTGAATTTCGGCAACCGGGGCATCGAAGTCGGAATGCCGCGAAACTCACCGAGTCAAAGCGTTTCGCCGTTTGCGGAAGAAGTCTGATGTAGAACAAGTAGCAGAAGCATACATGCTCAAGAGGGATCACCCGAAATTCAAAGGCAACTGAATTTCGGCAACCGGGGCATCGAAGTCGGAATGCCGCGAAACTCACCGAGTCAAAGCGTTTCGCCGTTTGCGGAAGAAGTCTGATGTAGAACAAGTAGCAGAAGCATACATGCTCAAGAGGGATCACCCGAAATTCAAAGGCAACTGAATTTCGGCAACCGGGGCATCGAAGTCGGAATGCCGCGAAACTCACCGAGTCAAAGCGTTTCGCCGTTTGCGGAAGAAGTCTGATGTAGAACAAGTAGCAGAAGCATACATGCTCAAGAGGGATCACCCGAAATTCAAAGGCAACTGAATTTCGGCAACCGGGGCATCGAAGTCGGAATGCCGCGAAACTCACCGAGTCAAAGCGTTTCGCCGTTTGCGGAAGAAGTCTGATGTAGAACAAGTAGCAGAAGCATACATGCTCAAGAGGGATCACCCGAAATTCAAAGGCAACTGAATTTCGGCAACCGGGGCATCGAAGTCGGAATGCCGCGAAACTCACCGAGTCAAAGCGTTTCGCCGTTTGCGGAAGAAGTCTGATGTAGAACAAGTAGCAGAAGCATACATGCTCAAGAGGGATCACCCGAAATTCAAAGGCAACTGAATTTCGGCAACCGGGGCATCGAAGTCGGAATGCCGCGAAACTCACCGAGTCAAAGCGTTTCGCCGTTTGCGGAAGAAGTCTGATGTAGAACAAGTAGCAGAAGCATACATGCTCAAGAGGGATCACCCGAAATTCAAAGGCAACTGAATTTCGGCAACCGGGGCATCGAAGTCGGAATGCCGCGAAACTCACCGAGTCAAAGCGTTTCGCCGTTTGCGGAAGAAGTCTGATGTAGAACAAGTAGCAGAAGCATACATGCTCAAGAGGGATCACCCGAAATTCAAAGGCAACTGAATTTCGGCAACCGGGGCATCGAAGTCGGAATGCCGCGAAACTCACCGAGTCAAAGCGTTTCGCCGTTTGCGGAAGAAGTCTGATGTAGAACAAGTAGCAGAAGCATACATGCTCAAGAGGGATCACCCGAAATTCAAAGGCAACTGAATTTCGGCAACCGGGGCATCGAAGTCGGAATGCCGCGAAACTCACCGAGTCAAAGCGTTTCGCCGTTTGCGGAAGAAGTCTGATGTAGAACAAGTAGCAGAAGCATACATGCTCAAGAGGGATCACCCGAAATTCAAAGGCAACTGAATTTCGGCAACCGGGGCATCGAAGTCGGAATGCCGCGAAACTCACCGAGTCAAAGCGTTTCGCCGTTTGCGGAAGAAGTCTGATGTAGAACAAGTAGCAGAAGCATACATGCTCAAGAGGGATCACCCGAAATTCAAAGGCAACTGAATTTCGGCAACCGGGGCATCGAAGTCGGAATGCCGCGAAACTCACCGAGTCAAAGCGTTTCGCCGTTTGCGGAAGAAGTCTGATGTAGAACAAGTAGCAGAAGCATACATGCTCAAGAGGGATCACCCGAAATTCAAAGGCAACTGAATTTCGGCAACCGGGGCATCGAAGTCGGAATGCCGCGAAACTCACCGAGTCAAAGCGTTTCGCCGTTTGCGGAAGAAGTGTGATGTAGAACAAGTAGCAGAAGCATACATGCTCAAGAGGGATCACCCGAAATTCAAAGGCAACTGAATTTCGGCAACCGGGGCATCGAAGTCGGAATGCCGCGAAACTCACCGAGTCAAAGCGTTTCGCCGTTTGCGGAAGAAGTCTGATGTAGAACAAGTAGCAGAAGCATACATGCTCAAGAGGGATCACCCGAAATTCAAAGGCAACTGAATTTCGGCAACCGGGCATCGAAGTCGGAATGCCGCGAAACTCACCGAGTCAAAGCGTTTCGCCGTTTGCGGAAGAAGTCTGATGTAGAACAAGTAGCAGAAGCATACATGCTCAAGAGGGATCACCCGAAATTCAAAGGCAACTGAATTTCGGCAACCGGGCATCGAAGTCGGAATGCCGCGAAACTCACCGAGTCAAAGCGTTTCGCCGTTTGCGGAAGAAGTCTGATGTAGAACAAGTAGCAGAAGCATACATGCTCAAGAGGGATCACCCGAAATTCAAAGGCAACTGAATTTCGGCAACCGGGGCATCGAAGTCGGAATGCCGCGAAACTCACCGAGTCAAAGCGTTTCGCCGTTTGCGGAAGAAGTCTGATGTAGAACAAGTAGCAGAAGCATACATGCTCAAGAGGGATCACCCGAAATTCAAAGGCAACTGAATTTCGGCAACCGGGGCATCGAAGTCGGAATGCCGCGAAACTCACCGAGTCAAAGCGTTTCGCCGTTTGCGGAAGAAGTCTGATGTAGAACAAGTAGCAGAAGCATACATGCTCAAGAGGGATCACCCGAAATTCAAAGGCAACTGAATTTCGGCAACCGGGGCATCGAAGTCGGAATGCCGCGAAACTCACCGAGTCAAAGCGTTTCGCCGTTTGCGGAAGAAGTCTGATGTAGAACAAGTAGCAGAAGCATACATGCTCAAGAGGGATCACCCGAAATTCAAAGGCAACTGAATTTCGGCAACCGGGGCATCGAAGTCGGAATGCCGCGAAACTCACCGAGTCAAAGCGTTTCGCCGTTTGCGGAAGAAGTCTGATGTAGAACAAGTAGCAGAAGCATACATGCTCAAGAGGGATCACCCGAAATTCAAAGGCAACTGAATTTCGGCAACCGGGGCATCGAAGTCGGAATGCCGCGAAACTCACCGAGTCAAAGCGTTTCGCCGTTTGCGGAAGAAGTCTGATGTAGAACAAGTAGCAGAAGCATACATGCTCAAGAGGGATCACCCGAAATTCAAAGGCAACTGAATTTCGGCAACCGGGGCATCGAAGTCGGAATGCCGCGAAACTCACCGAGTCAAAGCGTTTCGCCGTTTGCGGAAGAAGTCTGATGTAGAACAAGTAGCAGAAGCATACATGCTCAAGAGGGATCACCCGAAATTCAAAGGCAACTGAATTTCGGCAACCGGGGCATCGAAGTCGGAATGCCGCGAAACTCACCGAGTCAAAGCGTTTCGCCGTTTGCGGAAGAAGTCTGATGTAGAACAAGTAGCAGAAGCATACATGCTCAAGAGGGATCACCCGAAATTCAAAGGCAACTGAATTTCGGCAACCGGGGCATCGAAGTCGGAATGCCGCGAAACTCACCGAGTCAAAGCGTTTCGCCGTTTGCGGAAGAAGTCTGATGTAGAACAAGTAGCAGAAGCATACATGCTCAAGAGGGATCACCCGAAATTCAAAGGCAACTGAATTTCGGCAACCGGGGCATCGAAGTCGGAATGCCGCGAAACTCACCGAGTCAAAGCGTTTCGCCGTTTGCGGAAGAAGTCTGATGTAGAACAAGTAGCAGAAGCATACATGCTCAAGAGGGATCACCCGAAATTCAAAGGCAACTGAATTTCGGCAACCGGGGCATCGAAGTCGGAATGCCGCGAAACTCACCGAGTCAAAGCGTTTCGCCGTTTGCGGAAGAAGTCTGATGTAGAACAAGTAGCAGAAGCATACATGCTCAAGAGGGATCACCCGAAATTCAAAGGCAACTGAATTTCGGCAACCGGGGCATCGAAGTCGGAATGCCGCGAAACTCACCGAGTCAAAGCGTTTCGCCGTTTGCGGAAGAAGTCTGATGTAGAACAAGTAGCAGAAGCATACATGCTCAAGAGGGATCACCCGAAATTCAAAGGCAACTGAATTTCGGCAACCGGGGCATCGAAGTCGGAATGCCGCGAAACTCACCGAGTCAAAGCGTTTCGCCGTTTGCGGAAGAAGTCTGATGTAGAACAAGTAGCAGAAGCATACATGCTCAAGAGGGATCACCCGAAATTCAAAGGCAACTGAATTTCGGCAACCGGGGCATCGAAGTCGGAATGCCGCGAAACTCACCGAGTCAAAGCGTTTCGCCGTTTGCGGAAGAAGTCTGATGTAGAACAAGTAGCAGAAGCATACATGCTCAAGAGGGATCACCCGAAATTCAAAGGCAACTGAATTTCGGCAACCGGGGCATCGAAGTCGGAATGCCGCGAAACTCACCGAGTCAAAGCGTTTCGCCGTTTGCGGAAGAAGTCTGATGTAGAACAAGTAGCAGAAGCATACATGCTCAAGAGGGATCACCCGAAATTCAAAGGCAACTGAATTTCGGCAACCGGGGCATCGAAGTCGGAATGCCGCGAAACTCACCGAGTCAAAGCGTTTCGCCGTTTGCGGAAGAAGTCTGATGTAGAACAAGTAGCAGAAGCATACATGCTCAAGAGGGATCACCCGAAATTCAAAGGCAACTGAATTTCGGCAACCGGGGCATCGAAGTCGGAATGCCGCGAAACTCACCGAGTCAAAGCGTTTCGCCGTTTGCGGAAGAAGTCTGATGTAGAACAAGTAGCAGAAGCATACATGCTCAAGAGGGATCACCCGAAATTCAAAGGCAACTGAATTTCGGCAACCGGGGCATCGAAGTCGGAATGCCGCGAAACTCACCGAGTCAAAGCGTTTCGCCGTTTGCGGAAGAAGTCTGATGTAGAACAAGTAGCAGAAGCATACATGCTCAAGAGGGATCACCCGAAATTCAAAGGCAACTGAATTTCGGCAACCGGGGCATCGAAGTCGGAATGCCGCGAAACTCACCGAGTCAAAGCGTTTCGCCGTTTGCGGAAGAAGTCTGATGTAGAACAAGTAGCAGAAGCATACATGCTCAAGAGGGATCACCCGAAATTCAAAGGCAACTGAATTTCGGCAACCGGGGCATCGAAGTCGGAATGCCGCGAAACTCACCGAGTCAAAGCGTTTCGCCGTTTGCGGAAGAAGTCTGATGTAGAACAAGTAGCAGAAGCATACATGCTCAAGAGGGATCACCCGAAATTCAAAGGCAACTGAATTTCGGCAACCGGGGCATCGAAGTCGGAATGCCGCGAAACTCACCGAGTCAAAGCGTTTCGCCGTTTGCGGAAGAAGTCTGATGTAGAACAAGTAGCAGAAGCATACATGCTCAAGAGGGATCACCCGAAATTCAAAGGCAACTGAATTTCGGCAACCGGGCATCGAAGTCGGAATGCCGCGAAACTCACCGAGTCAAAGCGTTTCGCCGTTTGCGGAAGAAGTCTGATGTAGAACAAGTAGCAGAAGCATACATGCTCAAGAGGGATCACCCGAAATTCAAAGGCAACTGAATTTCGGCAACCGGGGCATCGAAGTCGGAATGCCGCGAAACTCACCGAGTCAAAGCGTTTCGCCGTTTGCGGAAGAAGTCTGATGTAGAACAAGTAGCAGAAGCATACATGCTCAAGAGGGATCACCCGAAATTCAAAGGCAACTGAATTTCGGCAACCGGGGCATCGAAGTCGGAATGCCGCGAAACTCACCGAGTCAAAGCGTTTCGCCGTTTGCGGAAGAAGTCTGATGTAGAACAAGTAGCAGAAGCATACATGCTCAAGAGGGATCACCCGAAATTCAAAGGCAACTGAATTTCGGCAACCGGGGCATCGAAGTCGGAATGCCGCGAAACTCACCGAGTCAAAGCGTTTCGCCGTTTGCGGAAGAAGTCTGATGTAGAACAAGTAGCAGAAGCATACATGCTCAAGAGGGATCACCCGAAATTCAAAGGCAACTGAATTTCGGCAACCGGGGCATCGAAGTCGGAATGCCGCGAAACTCACCGAGTCAAAGCGTTTCGCCGTTTGCGGAAGAAGTCTGATGTAGAACAAGTAGCAGAAGCATACATGCTCAAGAGGGATCACCCGAAATTCAAAGGCAACTGAATTTCGGCAACCGGGCATCGAAGTCGGAATGCCGCGAAACTCACCGAGTCAAAGCGTTTCGCCGTTTGCGGAAGAAGTGTGATGTAGAACAAGTAGCAGAAGCATACATGCTCAAGAGGGATCACCCGAAATTCAAAGGCAACTGAATTTCGGCAACCGGGGCATCGAAGTCGGAATGCCGCGAAACTCACCGAGTCAAAGCGTTTCGCCGTTTGCGGAAGAAGTTCTGATGTAGAACAAGTAGCAGAAGCATACATGCTCAAGAGGGATCACCCGAAATTCAAAGGCAACTGAATTTCGGCAACCGGGGCATCGAAGTCGGAATGCCGCGAAACTCACCGAGTCAAAGCGTTTCGCCGTTTGCGGAAGAAGTCTGATGTAGAACAAGTAGCAGAAGCATACATGCTCAAGAGGGATCACCCGAAATTCAAAGGCAACTGAATTTCGGCAACCGGGGCATCGAAGTCGGAATGCCGCTAAACTAACCGAGTCAAAGTGTTTCGCCGTTTGCGTAAGAAGTCTGATGTAGAACAAGTAGCACAAGCATACATGCTCAAGAGGGATCACCCAAAATTCAAAGGCAACTGAATTTCGGCAACCAGGGCATCGAAGGTGGAATGGCGCGAAACTCACCGAGTCAAAGCGTTTCGCCTTTTTGGAAAAAGTTGATGTAGAACAAGTAGCAGAAGCATACATGCTCAAGAGGGATCACCCGAAATTCAAAGGCAACTGAATTTCGGCAACGGGGCATAAGTCGGAATGGCGCGAAACTCACCGAGTCAAAGCGTTTCGCCGTTTGCGGAAGAAGTCTGATGTTGAACAAGTAGCAGAAGCATACATGCTCAAGAGGGATCACCTGAAATTCAAAGGCAACTGAATTTCAGCAACCGGGGCATCGATGTCGGAATGCCGCGAAACTCAACGAGTCAAAGCGTTTCGCCGTTTGCGGAAGAAGTCTAATGTAGAACAAGTAGCAGAAGCATACATGCTCAAGAGGGATCACCCGAAATTCAAAGGCAACTGAATTTCGGCAACCGGGGCATCGAAGTCGGAATGCCGCGAAACTCACCGAGTCAAAGCGTTTCGCCGTTTGCGGAAGAAGTCTAATGTAGAACAAGTAGCAGAAGCATACATGCTTAAGAAGGATCACCCGAAATTCAAAGGCAACTGAATTTCGGCAACCGGGGCATCGAAGTCGGAATGCCGCAAACTCACCGAGTCAAAGCGTTTCGCGGTTTCCGAAAGAAGTCTGATGTAGACCAAGTAGCAGAAGCATACATGCTCAAGAGGGATCACCTAAAATTCAAAGGCAACTGAATTTCGGCAACCGGGGCATCGAAGGCGGAATGGCGCGAAACTCACCGAGTCAAAGCGTTTCGCCGTTTGCGGAACATGTTTGATGTTAAACCAGTAACAGAAGCATACATGCTCAAGAGGGATCACCCGAAATTGAAAGGCAACTGAATTTCGGCAACCGGGCATCGAAGTCGGAATGCCGCGAAACTCACCGAGTCAAAGCGTTTCGCCGTTTGCGGAAGAAGTCTGATGTAGAACAAGTAGCAGAAGCATACATGCTCAAGAGGGATCACCCGAAATTCAAAGGCAACTGAATTTCGGCAACCGGGGCATCGAAGTCGGAATGCCGCGAAACTCACCGAGTCAAAGCGTTTCGCCGTTTGCGGAAGAAGTCTGATGTAGAACAAGTAGCAGAAGCATACATGCTCAAGAGGGATCACCCGAAATTCAAAGGCAACTGAATTTCGGCAACCGGGGCATCGAAGTCGGAATGCCGCGAAACTCACCGAGTCAAAGCGTTTCGCCGTTTGCGGAAGAAGTCTGATGTAGAACAAGTAGCAGAAGCATACATGCTCAAGAGGGATCACCCGAAATTCAAAGGCAACTGAATTTCGGCAACCGGGGCATCGAAGTCGGAATGCCGCGAAACTCACCGAAAAGCGTTTCGCCGTTTGCGGAAGGAAGTGTGATGTAGAACAACTAGCAGAAGCTTACATACTCAAGAGGGATCACCCGAAATTCAAAGGCAACTGAATTTCGGCAACCGGGGCATCGAAATCGGAATGCCGCGAAACTCACCTAGTCAAATCGTTTAGCCGTTTGCGGAAGAACTGTGATGTAGAACAACTAGGAGAAGCTTACATGCTCAAGAGGGATCACCCGAAATTCAAAGGCAACTGAATTTCGGCAACCGGGGCATCGAAGTCGGAATGCCGCGAATCAAAGCGTTTCGCCGTTTGCGGAAGGAAGTGTGATGTAGAACAAGTAGCAGAAGCATACATGCTCAAGAGGGATCACCCGAAATTCAAAGGCAACTGAATTTCGGCAACCGGGGATCGAAGTCGGAATGCCGCGAAACTCACCGAGTCAAAGCGTTTGGCCATTTGCGGAAGAAGACTGATGTAGAACATGTAGCAGAAGCATACATGCTCAAGAGGGATCACCCGAAATTCAAAGGCAACTGAATTTCAGCAACCGGGGCATCGAAGTCGGAATGCCGCGAAACTCACCGAGTCAAAGCGTTTCGCCGTTTGCGGAAGAAGTCTGATGTAGAACAAGTAGCAGAAGCATACATGCTCAAGAGGGATCACCCGAAATTCAAAGGCAACTGAATTTCGGCAACCGGGGCATCGAAGTCGGAATGCCGCGAAACTCACCGAGTCAAAGCGTTTCGCCGTTTGCGGAAGAAGTCTGATGTAGAACAAGTAGCAGAAGCATACATGCTCAAGAGGGATCACCCGAAATTCAAAGGCAACTGAATTTCGGCAACCGAGCATCGAAGTCGGAATGCCGCGAAACTCACAGAGGCAAAGCGTTTCGCCGTTTGCGGAAGAAGTCTGATGTAGAACAAGTAGCAGAAGCATACATGCTCAAGAGGGATCACCCGAAATTCAAAGGCAACTGAATTTCGGCAACCGGGGCATCGAAGTCGGAATGCCGCGAAACTCACCGAGTCAAAGCATTTCGCCGTTTGCGGAAGAAGTGTTATGTAGAACAAGTAGCAGAAGCATACATGCTCAAGACGGATCACCCGAAATTCAAAGGCAACTGAATTTCGGCAACCGGGGCATCGAAGTCGAAATGCTGCGAAACTCACCGAGGCAAAGCATTTCGCCGTTTGCTGAAGAAGTGTTATGTAGAACAAGTAGCAGAAGCATACATGCTCAAGAGGATCACCCGAAATTCAAAGGCAACTGAATTTGGGCAACCGGGGCATCGAAGTCGGAATGCCGCGAAACTCACCGAGGCAAAGTGTTTCGCCGTATGCGGAAGAGTGTTATGTAGAACAAGTAGCAGAAGCATACATGCTCAAGAGGGATCACCCCAACTTCAAAGGCAACTGAATTTGGGCAACCGGGGCATCGAAGTCGGAATGCCGCGAAACTCAACGAGTCAAAGCGTTTCGCCGTTTGCGGAAGAAGTCTGATGTAGAACAAGTAGCAGAAGCATACATGCTCAAGAGGGATCAACCAAAATTCAAGGGCAACTTAATTTCGGCAACTGGCATCGAAGTCGGAATGCCGCGAAACTCACCGAGGCAAAGCGTTTCGCCGTTTGCGGAAGAAGTCTGATGTAGAACAAGTAGCAGAAGCATACATGCTCAAGAGGGATCACCCGAAATTCAAAGGCAACTGAATTTGGCAACCGGGGCATCGAAGTCGGAATGCCGCGAAACTCACCGAGTCAAAGCGTTTCGCCGTTTGCGGAAATTGTCGGATGTAGAACAAGTAGCAGAAGCATACATGCTCAAGAGGGATCACCCGAAATTCAAAGGCAACTGAATTTCGGCAACCGGGGCATCGAAGTCGGAATGCCGCGAAACTCACCGAGTCAAAGCGTTTCGCCGTTTGCGGAAGAAGTCTGATGTAGAACAAGTAGCAGAAGCATACATGCTCAAGAGGGATCACCCGAAATTCAAAGGCAACTGAATTTCGGCAACCGGGGCATCGAAGTCGGAATGCCGCGAAACTCACCGAGGCAAAGCGTTTCGCCGTTTGCGGAAGATGTATGATGTAGAACAAGTAGCAGAAGCATACATGCTCAAGAGGGATCACCCGAAATTCAAGGGCAACTGAATTTCGGCAACCGGGGCATCGAAGTCGGAATGCCGCGAAACTCACCGAGTCAAAGCGTTTCGCCGTTTGCGGAAGATGTCTGATGTAGAACATGTAGCAGAAGCATACATGCTCAAGAGGGATCACCCGAAATT